>JBAMNC010001452.1:355000-746008 GCA_037902135.1 Cetoscarus ocellatus
TAAGTCGCTCAGAGGCAGGTCGCAAATATTTTTGTCCGTGTTTGGTGTGAATACAGCTTTAGAGTTACTTGCTCACAGCAACTATAACCTGTTAAGACCTTTGACGCCCTTTGTCTACGTCCAGCTGTATGTTGTTGCCTTTAGCTTACTTTGATATTAAGATTTAGGTTTTATTGTTGATGTATTTGTCAGGTGACCTTATGTGTCCTGAAAATGTTTCATCAGTCATCAGATTAAAGTTTGCTCTTGTTTATTTACCATCAGGTTTGCGGTTGTACTTGAGCACCTCGCAGAGCACCAGCTTGTTTGGGTCTTTCCTAAAGGGGTCCCTGAACATGGCTGCAGGGATCAGGTACATGTCGCTGTTGGAGCCCTCAGACTGATAAGTGCTGGAGCCATCAAAGTTCCACTCAGGAAGATCTAGCAAAGAAAAACAACCTTAATCAATGATTTTCTTCAACCCTCTTTGTTCATGCTCTCCACTGTTTGCATGGGCCACATCACTCTTACCCTCCACCGTCTTGGGTTCAAAATCCAGCGTCTTGGTCTTGCAGCGCAGCCCCTCTCCAGATCCGTCTATCCAGATGTACATGGCTTGGACCTTGTCCCCCTGGGGGAGCTCCATGTACTGCTGCTTAACAGCTTTGTTCAGTTTTGAACTTGCTGAAGTGGCCATTTTCTTGACCCCAAAACCTGCAGAGGGAAGGAGACAGATGGTGAGGGTGAGGACAGAGGAGGCTGTGTGTACGAATGCACAGGAATACCAGAGCGGATGTATGGAGAGAAAGCAAATGGCTGACTAAGGATGATTCATAAAGGAGCAGAGGAGGAAAACTGTGAAAACAAGACTGCAGCATCAATCATCGAGCCCACATTTAGTCTTTACATCCTTCATTTTGACCCAGTTTTTTTTGCTGTCAGAATACATTATTAACACATTTCTTTTCAGAGATGGTAACCAATCTCCTTAAATGAGCATACTGAGATTTTTGTCTTTAAATTTTAAAGATTAGGGCTGCAGGATATTGGATTTTTGCTGATATCCAATATGCTAATCTTCCCAAACACATTTGATACTGATATCTTGTGTCATAAGCACAAAGTCTCTCCTTCACTAAAACTGGCCTCTTTCTTTCTCCATCACGGTTAATTTGTTTCAGAAACAGGTGTAAAGCATGAACAACAACATTTTATTCTTTAATAAATTATTTGGATTTATATAAGTGGACATTAAGTGATGATCAGGTAAACCACCATGGTGCAATTGTACATTTTGTCAGTTTTATCACTTTTATTGTCAAAATATCAGCTGTATATATCGGCAAATACTTTGATATCTGCCCATCCCTGATATCAGCTTTTTAGACAAGTATCTGCCAATACGGATGTTGATCCAGTAACACTGTGCACCCCTAGTATGGATGGTATTTTTAAGTATTTCACAATGTCATATTGTATAGTGCCAAATTCATTTTATTCCTTTGAAAGTCAACATCCTCCTTTTCAACCCTATAAAAGCAGATATGCACATTGGCATTGGATCTACCCTCTTTACAAACATTGGCAAATGACTGCGGGGTAAACAGATGTCAGATGTTTGCTGTGCCGTAGCAACTCAATGCTGGCACACCCAATGGCTGATGTAATTAAGGTCATTTTTAAAGGGCTGTAAAATGACCTGTATGACAAATGACAAACTGACAGCTCTTGTGATCACTGAGGAGAATAATGCCAAAAGAGGTCATCAGAGGAACACTGGGATTGGCTAAAACTATTATTTCAAACACTGGTAGGCCCACCAGCCCTGACTTTCACAATCGGTGCATCACTACTTAGAAAGCATTTTGGATTGTTCTAGTCCTCTGTACATGTTTTTTGGTCTCTGCATATTTAATATCTTCTTCCCTTATATTTTGCCTACCCTGAGTAAACAATGCCTCATTCTTGCCTTCCCCTCTTCCAGTCTTCGAAAAAAACAAACCTGTTGTTTGTCTGCAGCACCATTAAAATAAAACGCTCGGTCATGGCTTAATCATCTGTTGCTTTAACACGGTAATCAACATCTTTAACCAGACAAAAGTAGGAAAAACACCCACATTCATGTTACATATCACACAGTATTTGTACCAAAAACAAGTCAACAGTCGACCGTCAAAGCCAGCCCCTGAAAACAAAGGGAAACTTTCTGCAGCGCACAAACAGGAAACCCAAACCACCTCAGCCTGCCGCGGCAGCGACACCATGTTAACATGTCAGAGCAGAGACACTCACCTGATGTTAAGTATAAAAGAATACCAACAGGTTAAAACAGTCTTTAGACGAAGTGTCTTGGTCGTGAGTCTTTGTCTTGTTTATCATTCCTGCCTGTCTCCCTGCGTCGCCCTTGTTTTTATAGCGCTGCGGAGCTCGAGCTCGGCCTGTGATTGGTCAGGCAGAAACGTGATCAGCTCGTGCAGCGGAGACGTGGAGTCAAACGGTCACTGTGTTGGAAAAACAAAGGGGCAGACCCCGCTGAGGGTTCTTTATCTCTAACTCCACATTAATCAGCTCCTGTGAGACATTAAAAGAGCAGAAAACGAGGGCAGCGGAGACGAGGGTTTGACACGAGGACCCGAGGACACGCAGGGACATTTTCACGGGAGGTGGTAAACAATCGATGCGCCCCCTCGTGGTGATAAACATGGCTGCAGAATAATGTCTGCAGAAACCGTGGTGCTAAAGTTTTAAATGTTTTTACTCTGACTGTTACAGAGCGAAAATCACACACTCCTCATTGCAAGGGGCCACAAAGGGGGAAAGTTAGGACTGACAGGGGCCTTTCAGAATAACTGATATATCAATTTATTTTAGATATCAATTTATGAGCTTTTTTTTGCCATAAGTCTGAACAGATCTATTTTCTCTGGTCTACATGTCTATTGTCTCCCAAAAAATACCAAGTTGTTTTGCTTTAATTTCAATTTAAGTAACATTTTTGCATTGTTAACTTCCATAAAAACATTTATGTTCAAAAAAGAGGGCCCTTTATTAAAGACAATGATAGTGACTATAAAGCACTCGGAGAGCACTAACCTCCACCAAGGTAGCTCACATATTGCTGTTACATCTATAAGCAACAGTTCATGATAAAATTACCATCATAATATGATTCATGACCCTGAAAACCCACACCTAGCACTCAGAATCATGTTGATATCATTATTTGTTAGACAGTCATTGAGCAAAAACGATCGTTCACTAATGGTGGTTATCTGGATCACCACCAAAATCTCATCATTTTTAAGTTGGGCCATTACCAACATCTCCTGAAAATTTCAGCAAAATATGTCCCATAGATTTTGCGTAATCTTGCTAACAAGCAAACAAACAAACAGACAACCATACACCAGCAAAACCACAACCTCCTTGGCAGAGGTAAAAAGTAACATTCATGCATTTTTCAGTCAACTTCCATAAAATAAAATTTATTTTCAAAACAGAGTCCCTTTATTAAACATAATGATTGTAAATGATAGTAAAAATTATCATAACACATTTTGTTTGTTATGCACTTTACATTTAAAACGCTTGTCAAAG
Source organism: Cetoscarus ocellatus (assembly GCA_037902135.1). Lineage (NCBI taxonomy): Eukaryota > Metazoa > Chordata > Actinopteri > Labriformes > Labridae > Cetoscarus > Cetoscarus ocellatus. The sequence goes on from JBAMNC010001452.1 coordinate 358,577, forward strand.
TGCTAAAGTAATAAAAGCAATTCAAAATCAAATAGCAATAAAATAACAATAGTAACATGAAAATAACAAAGACATCAATTCTAAACAAACTATCAAATCATTAAAACGTAGGGATGGGAATTGCTAAGATTTTACAAATACCAAAACCGTTAATGGTTCTGCTTATTGATCCAATTCTTTAATGATTCCCTTTTTGACTCCTGCTGATTTTCAGTGAGGGCAAAAGTTGGAGGTTTTTAGTGGCAACAATATCAAACATGTGACACTTCATTGTGATTAATTGCTGTGCTGCAGAGACAGAATAATTCAAGAATTCGTCCACAGTTCTTACCAGTTCTGATTGAAAGGAACTGGTAATGGAATTATATCGATTCCTTGAGGGAGTTGTTATTGATGCTTAACTGGAATTGGCTCTTGATTCCCATCCCTATCAAAAAGCAAGTATTAATAATCATTTTAATATAAGCCATAATTAAGACAAATTATATAGAGACAGCAGACTTTTTATAAAAAGTTTTCCTCTTAAGAAAAAGTAGGTTATAGAGTGAGACAAATGTATAATCTGTACAAGTTCAGAATATTTTTCAGGGTTGTAAGAGCAGAGATTCATGAGTAACTATTATACTTTATATAAAAATCATTGTAAATGCTTAGAATGGTTTAAATGCTACAAAGTTATGTACAGCATATAGTTCAATACACCTGCTTTTATTCAGTTATTTCAGCTGAACAGTGTTTCGTCCACTGTTTTAAACTTATGTATCTATTCACACAAGATGACTTGGCACTTTTAATTATAAGTTTTACCATATTAATTAATCAGTTTGCATTACAGATGCTTGGTTTGAGAAACTGCAGAGCTGGTTTGGGAAACTGATATATTCACATGGGTTTATTGCACATATTATCCTGATGAGCTGTTACTTCATGGTGGTTCTTTTTCAGTCTGTACTCAATAGACACCATGGAGGTATATTTATTTAAGCTGGTTATGATTTGTGTTTGTATTTTTTTATTCTCATTATAGACAGTAGTATTTATGCTTTTTTAACAGAAGTGTCTTCTGTTAGAGATCCACACAAACAAGTAAGATGGATCTGTCTAATAAGTCAGGCAGATGCTGCTGCATGTTAACCCAAAATAGGTTAAGTATAGAATAATTTCTAACTTACAACTTTTTCACTGTTATGTTTATTGAGTATGTTGTTTACTCACCAATTAATAGTCATGGTGAATTTTGGTATTTATAGGCATGCTTTGCAGGTAAAGTCTGAAGCTCTGATAACTATAACAATACCACTAGAGTCAATTTGTCCTGGATGAGGGAATGGCATGAATACAGTGTTGACTAACTCCTCTAACAGAGTTCAGAGCTACACATTTTAAACAGCTTAACAAAGGCAAAAGAATAATTAATAAAATATATTCAGGACATCAGATATATTGTTGCTTCACTAAGTAAAATTTAGAATTATAACATTGCCTAAGCAAATTTCCTCAGAAGTTAGTCAGTGATTTTCTGCTGAATTCTCAACATCATTGAAGTGTGTACAAACAAAAGAATAAGGAAATTACTATTCTCAGAAGAGGATAAGAGAAAGAGTAGGTGTGGTACAGAGCAGTGTGGGTCAGTGAGTTCAATAAAAGTAGGCTGAGTAAATCATAAGCTGAAGACCTTGTTATTTAACTCATCATGATCCGAATGGAGCAACACATGTCCTTTATCCTCCACTGATATCAAAAATATTATTACAGGTAAAACTTTGGCAAGTAAAGGTAACTATTGAGGTGAATCATTTCTCTACTTAAACACGTTAGTATCACAAAAAACTAAATTCTTTATCAAACATTTTCTTCAGGTTTTGTTGTTGAGTGTATTTGACACAGATAATGTCTTTAGCACCTCTTTACACTGTCACAGAATGTGATCGAATAATTGCTTTTGGCTCTTGAAAAATCATTAAATACAAGTGAAGACTTGGCAGTGACGTCTAATAAAAACCGTCATTTGGTTCCTCTGAAACAAGTTAATCAACAGGGCTTTGCAGAGCAGGAGCGCTGGGAGCCAAGAGGAACATTTACTGTCAGTCACAAAAAGAGAGATAAGGCAAAATAGGTCATCCTTACAGTGGGAGATTGAAAGATGACACGTGACGTTAGAGACATGTTTTGACCCATCTCTCTGAACAGGGACACCAGGATGAATCAATCAGTGAGGGAGGTGTATGCAGGGCCCGCTTTCAGGGGCCCCTGAGTGTCCCTGGGCGATGAAATCTCAGTTTGTGTGCCGGATGAGGGCTTTCAGTGTGGGAAAGAAAAGATAAATACAGGTACAAGCTGAGGTCAGTAGGCTACACATGCAGAGAAAAGTCACTTTAATATAGACAGAATCTCACAGAGCAGTTTAACTCTTTATTTAAGATCAGTGGAAACAAACCTGCAGGTAAATGTTTGATTTTTACTCTAAGATAGAACTCATCTGAGGGATATCAAGGACTTTATAAAAATACTGAAATAGCACGACTGTTCTCTGGATACATCGGTGTGCATCAACCGGAGGCCCCTGGGCCACAACAGGCCCCGTAAGTCTTTCCCACAGGGCCCCAAAATATTAATAAAAAGTTTTAAAGCATCTTTCTTTCTTTTTATTCTATTCCCACAATTTTCAAAGCAACCCAAAAAACTACTTTACCAGGCGTAACTTTTAGTTCATCCATCCATCCATTATTTATACCACTTATCCCTTTTGGGGTCAAGGGGGCAGGAGTCTATCCCTGCTGACGTTGGGTGAGAGGTGGGGTACACCCTGAACCACATGTAAGCCAATCACAGGGCCACATAGAGAGACAGACAACCATTCATGCTCACTGTCAGGCAGTTTAGAGTCACCAGTTCACCTGTTGAGCATGTTATTTTGTCCACTGAAGGATGCTGGAGTGCCTGGAGAGAACCCTCACATGCACGGAGAGAACATGTAAACTCCATACAGAAAGGCCCTCACTGACATGGGGGTCAAACCAGCAACCTTCTTGAGGTTCAGGGTGTACCAAATGTCAGCTGGGATAGGCTTTAGCCTCTCACGACCCCAAAAGGGATAAGTGATAGAAATGATGGATGGAAGTATCAGGACAATAATACTTTATTTCATTAAACTTAAATCACATTATGATTTTATTTTGAAAGCTGTCCCCGATTGGAGGGCACAACACTCCAGACTGATGTCACCAAGTGAGAGAGAGACTATCAATTTCTGCAGATTAAGGAGGATTTTTAAAAAGTTTTTACGAGTCCGATCAGCACACATCTGATTAACCAAAGTGCTTCTGTGAAGAGAGACTTTTATGGCAGATGCAATGAGGGGCAAAAAACATGAAGAAACCAAAAATGTGCTGTGCAGTGCTGGAGAAATTTGCAAACAGACAGACTTAACTCAAAGGAACCATCAACAAACGTCTCCTCTGACCTCGGGCTTATTACAATTTTTTCAAATGTTGGACTCATTTCTCTTTTTTTTCTCTGCAGGCGTAATTTTTCAAAGTGCTTAAATGATTTGCTGTTTTTTGTCTTATTTTTGGTGCGGTCGGCCTGATAAATGTTCTGCTTCATTTGAGAGTCCAGAACCTGTTTGAGCTTTTTTTCTCCCACTCACACCGCCTGCCATCCAAGAGTGTAATGTGAGTTTGAAAAGTTTCTTATTGCAACGAAAAAGTCACTTCTGTTACTGGATTACACACTGAATGTGTTTTGAGATCACCTTGGCTTTGTTGCTATGCAAGTAAAGAATCAGTGATTCATTGATTGACTGATTGATTTCTCATACATGAAAGTTTTGTAGTCCTGAAATCCTCTGGCAGTCGACCTTATGCATATCCACCTATGAATTTACCTATGACTGTAATGACTTCATATCTTTGCAGTAGTATATGTCCCGCAGTCTGTAACTCCGCAGACTAATTACTGGATAACAGACCTGATAAACTCTTGATTACAACAATCGTATCTAAATAGCTGATTGTGCCCTATGCAGAGGCTTAGGGGAGAGCAGGGTAAAACATGCTCATTGTTCTTTAATATTTTATTTAATCAACATGCACATCTCTAAAACAATCAACACTTACATTTGACTTTGTGTCTCAACAGTTTCTGCACAGCTGCACTAAAGGTGTTTCAAGTTACCCCATAGGTGGGGTTGATTGTGACATCAGAGAGAGTTTGGACACTAACAAGAAAATTCACATGATTAAGAAAGGTACCCTATGTGGATCTAGGATAGATCCATGAGGGATCTATTCATTCCTCATCTAGGATGGAAAGGTTACATAAATGGAAATAAAGTTCTTTGAAAAACTATATCGATGTATTAATATGTGGAGAATATGGAAGTTTATTCAAATTTCAACCAAAGACTTGTCCCAACTTTTCTGTAAAATTCAAAATGGCTGACTTCCTGTGTACAACATGGGCCCAAGAGCCTTGAGCATGTTACACAAGCCTACCAGATTTCACAGTACACTATACATACTGCGGGGGCTGACCATCAACAGAGCCATAGAATAATTTGTTTAGATTTTTCTGCACTTTACAGCAAGTTTTGTATCAGCAGAAAGATACAAGATACCGTCAAAGTGTTCGATGTAGGCGTGGATTATTTTAGATCCTTGTTGGTCTACTTGTTTTGGACATTAGAGAGCAGGATTGAATGAGATTTGAACAGTCTTGAATTTCTCGGCACATTTTGAAAACATGCTGCCAGTAGGTGGCGCTGCAGGATATTCAAATGGCTGATCCTATTCATAAGCATCAGAAGCTGTTTGGAGATCCGGTATTAGACGTTTAAGTCCTGATTGAGAAATTGTTGAAGATATCGTTGCTGTCAGGCCAAAACCTCTTTTTTCTATTTTGAATTTTCTTTTCCTTTATGAAACAATGCTATTTATTGGTCACCTTCCTTACATGGGATTGGGTTTTGTGATTTTATAACCCATCGAAAGTACAAAAAAAGGTAATAATCAGGAAAAAGTGTATGAATTCATTCAAAAGTTTAGCACTTTTTTATTTCATGAAAAATAGCAAAGCATATTCCTTTAAAATGTCCACTGGGTGCACACATCACAGTCGGCTCATTTTATTTATTTATTTTTTAATTTAACGTTTTTTTAACCAGATGATTCCCATTGAGATCAGGATCTCATTCACAGAGGCCACCTGGCCAAAAGGTCAGCAGCACACGTCATATCATGAGAAATACAAAGATTAAGGCAATAAATTACGAACAATAAATATGGGAAAAAAAACAGCAATTAGGATTCTCGCTGCCTACTGAGTATAATGAAACTAAAAGTTTTGACTGAAACCAGTTCTGACAATTAGAAATCTGTCTTTATGCATACACTATTTCAGACATTTTACAACATTAACTTTAAAAAGACTGAAATACAGTTTTTATTGTTATTATTATTATTATTATTATCTAAGTTATATAAGTATTCCACTCAAGTAAATCAGTCATGAACAAGTTTTTATTTTAGATTAGAGAGCATATCCTTAAAGAATACTGCTACTGGTCCAGTTGAAGAAAATAGCACACAGAAAAGACACTAAGCAAACCCCCTGATTAAGAAGAATAATGTTAACACAACAATAACTAAATGCACTGTAGTATAAAATAGATCACAATTTAAAGTTTAGTGTATTAGCTTGATGCTAACATCATGGAAATCACCACCAATGGGCTATCAGAAAGAGGAACGGTATCTTGCCCATTTTAACTTAAGAAACAACCTATTTCACAATGTGAATGAAAATATACTCTTCATAAAAAAAACATTGGAAATATTATTTAAGTTAATTCTTTCTCCCCTTGAATAATACCAGTTAATGTTGTATTTTACAGCTTTACAATGAGGTACGACTTATAATGAGCCTGTTTTCATGGAATGAGTAACACAGCTAAACTTGTGGGTAGCCCCCCGCTAAAAGTATTTCAGCCTGTATGTGTGAAGCATGTCTGAACAACGTAGTGTAAATATCTGAATTTACTTATGAGGGATTGATAAAGCATGTCTTCTTCTTCTTCTTCTTCTTCCGCAAAAAAATGCCCCGCCAACCTGGAGAGGAATCTCAACCAGTATGCAAAGAATTATTTGTTTTTACAAGTTTCGATGTGATATTTATTTGTTTGATATTTATGAAATTCCACAACAGCCATGTCTTTATGATGATGTACAACTGTGTTGATGTCTCAGTACATAGAAGTTCATTTGTAAGTTAAGCTAAAGGTCAAAATCAGATAATTAAGGATTTCTTTGCAATCATACGTAAATGTTTAGGTCTTCACTTATCTAAATACTCTGACATCACATGGAGCCAACAAGCACCTGTGATAATGTATTAATGGTTTTTACACACATATAGATCACATATATTTTTACATCACATATAGATCATGAAATAAAGTAAATTTATGTTTAATATGAAGATATATTCTGTTGGCTCTCCAGAGGAGCAGCAAACAGAGGAACTTTTCTGAGGGTGGTTTTTATCTTTGATATTTCAGGTCAATTTCAGAACCTGTTTACTTTTTTAGCTCTTGCTCATTTTAGCAAGCTAAATCAGCGCCTTTACGTTGTTAACAGTGCCTTCTGCCCGTCAGCAGTGAGGAATGTGTGTACTTTTTACCTTTGCTTTCCTTCCTTCAGAGAAGACTCTTTGTTGTTGAAATCAAGATGGCCTGAATAAGTTGTGCATAAAGCAGTGAGAGATTAAAAGATGGCTGAGGACATTTGAGACTTGTTTTCACTTCTCTACCTGCACGAGAACATACAGATAAATCAATCATATAGATACTCACACGAGAACCCGCTGTGCCTGTGCTTCTTCAAGTGTTATGATGTTCTGAAGTCTAGGACAAGGTAAACAAAGTGACGGACCTCTATCTGAGGACAGGGACAAGTTGAGGGGACGAGACTGTAGTTATAGTTCTACTTGGCTGACTTCCTGTTGGAGTTACAACGGGAGGCTTTTTGTAGGCCTTGGCATGTAATAAAAACCCACTAAATATCACAGGCCTATATAATACACACTGTGAAGGCTAAGTCTTTTTGATACCTCATGGGCGGTGCCCTCAAGCTGTTTGGCCATGCCCATCAGCAGAGGCCATAAAAATTGTTTGTTTGATTTGCTGAAATTGTGAAAATGTGTCTTTTTTTATATCAATGAGGTCTTTCAGGATATGCCCAAACCTACTTATTTGCTGACTGTCAAAGTCTCCTCTAGCTGAACACCAACTCTGAAGCTGAATGGACAAAAGCCCTTGGACCCATGAGTTCTAGAACGACCGACTGTAAGGGTCAAAAATAGTCCTAAATTTGACCATTGATCCAAAATGGCAGCTTCCTTGTCGATTTTCATCATATCACTGAGTTGCCTTTTTTCAGTCTCAGAGTGTTGGACATGTGTACAAAGTTTCAAAATTTGGGGAGCTGTTAGTTTTAAAAATTCTAGAGGGAGCCAAATCATTAAAAATGTTTAAAATATCGAATGGTTCAGAACTATCTGCAAATTGTCAGGACTTTTAATGCATACTTTGAGACTTAAAATCAGGAAAAACAGAAACAATTACAATATGGTCCTCGGCACCCTTGGTGCCCGAGCCCTTTTAAAACAAACAAACAAACAAAAGCAAGAACAAACGTGTTATTACAGCAACATCTAAAATGTGCATCAAGGCTGGTAACCAGTCAGTTCAGCCCTGCCAGCCATCATGTTGTCAACAACGCTGCACTCTAATGTTGACACTCTGCAATGGGCTTGCTACTACAGAGCAGTGGACTTTTTCTGACAACAAAACAATGGTATGAAGTCACACTGGTAGGACAATCTCTCCAACACCCTCAATGTTAATTTAAGGGTGAAGTTAAGATTTTTCGAAATACATCCAAGCATGCTTATTGTTTTGATGTGTGAACACAAAATCAACAGTATTTATTTGCCCTTGCAATTTTCACACATAAAATACAACTGACATTCTAACACCATTGTAGGCCTGGGCAATATGACCCAAAAATAAATCAGTTTTTTCCTCATAAAACTCTAATTGATTTTTTCCACTCAAAGAAAAGCAATGCAAGTGACACAGAAATAACATAAAATAAGTTTTGCCTTGATCTGACCAAAATATCTCACAAGATGAACAAATTTCCCCCTTTAACTTCGTCATTAAAGGTACATTATGAGGATCGGATGTAGGCAGGCGCATCTGTAGTTTCAGTGAAAGCTGCGGTATTTTCATAAAGCATTAACAGGAATGGCAAAATGATCAATTCAAAGGACAGAGGCAGATTTTCATTTTTTTAAACAGCAGCAACAAAAAAAGTTGGATCAATTGATTAAATCAGTATATTGGTCAGCCCAAGCTAATTCTATCATAACAAGATAAAAAATAACAAAGTGGCAAACATTTTCTTTCTTAATTTGAGTCCCTGAGTCACAATTTCAAGACCTAACAAATCAAACATTTCTACAATAATCCCACCTCTGACATGGGGAGTTGCCAATCACAGTGCAGTATTTTGGATTGGCAATGGGGTGGCTAAACAAAATTCCAGGGCCCATGCCCAAGGAGGGTCATGCCCCACTATCTGAGAAGCACTGGGTAGCTAGTATTGTCCTGGAAATGTTAAAAATAGGTCAGGGAATGTTTGATTTTAATGTCTGCAAAATCAAGTAATCAGTGATCTTTATTCCTGAGGCTGCTGACAACAGAAACATTTGCCTTGATAAGCTAAGATCACTTTCTCTCTCTTATGTTGTCATTCAGGCTCTGATAAGCAGAATAAATTTCCCACAGTTTTTCCTGTTCCTGCAGATTTATTCCTGCAGATATAATGGCCCAAAGTGAAGTCGCCAAAATGAGTTCCACCTGTAGAGTTTAAGATGTTATTCACAGGGATATTTTTACTATCAGTGTTTACACACAGAGCTCATGGTCAGCCTGGACACGCCATGTCCATGCAATCAACAACATGTGCAGAAATCTTTGAGGAATGCTGGTGTTTGGGCGTGATTGATTTAGATGAGCTCACGCAGAGAGACAGATTCAGGCTGCTGCAGAGCAATGAGGCCCATTTTGCTCTTTGGAGTTCAGATGAAACTGAGACATGGTCAGTGTGTGTAAATCAGGTCAAAGTGCAGATGTGAGGTGGGCCACACAGCACCAATGGCAGATTTAGGGAGTTGCTGATTCAAGCTCCAGACTACAACGAAGCGGCCACACACATATCAAACCTACTTCCTGATTTTTGTCTCGAGACCAGCTTCACCGCAGGAGTATCTATCTTTTCTTGCAGATGTGCAGCTTTGTTGTGTGTCCTTTGTGTTTTGTTGACTGGCGGCCTCACTGCAGCTGCTGGATCCCTGTCAGGATGTCCCTGAGGGGTGCAGAATTGACACAAGCTGTGGGACCATGCAGACCTGGAGGGCTCTCACACAGTCACAGAAAGACAAAAGTTCTCATAAGTAGGGCATCTGCGGTCTGGAGTGTTTCACAAGAGCTTTGCTGAATCATATCAAAAAAAAAAAAAAAAAAAAAAAATCCCTGCTTTTCAACATGCTGGAAATTTACTCCCCAACATTTTTTTTAAGTCATGGCGTTGAAAGTTCAAGAGTTTGACAGTGACATCTGGTGGATGATATTTAAAACTGCAGAAAACCAGACCTGTACCATATGGGCTGTATTTTGGGGTTGTTCTCTGCTGTTCTGTCCATCTGTCCTTCCATCCATTTGTCCCTCTTGTTAACAGTATATCTCATAAACTCTGAGGGATTTTCTTCAAACTTTACACAAGTGTACAATTAAAGTCAAAGGACACTGCAACCTAACCTTGTGCAGCAGCTGGATACCCTTAGCAAAAAGTAGTATACTTGAAGCTCATTTTATTAAGTATGCTTGAGTATATGTAAAAGTATAGCAAGTATACCATGGACCATGTACTTGTAAAGTATACCAATTTAATACTTCTTTGGACTAAATTGGAACATTCTTAAGTTTATAAACATATACTTTATAAGGTCATTTTGAGTTTACAAAAGTACACTTATCTATGTACTACTAGTGTACTAGGTTTAAACTTTTAGTCCACATTTTAGTTTATTGAAGTATACTTTAGGTATACTTTTATGATCTAAAAAACACTTTTTTTGCTATTTTACTAGTTTACTTGTTATACTTTAAGTATACTTGTAAGTTCTACTTTCTTGTAATTCCCCTTCATGCAAAGACTAAAAAAAGTTCTGTATCACAGTCAAAACTATGACAGACTAAAGAAGAGATACATCGATGCTGTATGTTTGAAAGATGGTACATTTTGTTTAATTAATGACTTTGTTATTTTTAAACAAACATGTTCACATCAAATTTCTGCTTTTTCTCCATGTGCCAAACTCTGATGTGTTCTAGTTGAGGTACTTACTAAATCAGACAGGCCAGTATGAAAACTTTCATATATGAGGTTAAAAAACAAACTGTTGATGCTGTCTGGCCTGATATGATTAAAACAAAATGTGTTCTTGTTGAAACAGATGACACTGTCTACATAACACCATTGCCAAATCCTTATGAAAGGGACTAGAACTTAAAGTCAAGTCAAATGCTTCTCTGTTTATGTGTATGTTTTAAGGTACATAAAGATAATGCAATTAAGCACACATACTATTTACTGTAAACTTTTAAACTCCAGCACAATATGATCTTGAACATGTCAGTTTACAACAGGGGTAATACCTCAAAGCAAATGTGTGCAGTGAAAAACATTTTTATTCTGCTAAATTAAGTGTACGCACAACAACTCAACCTTATTCTGCACCTGGATCAAAATATACATAGTATTAGTGCTTTGTGGCAGAAAGAAGTAAAAAGTATACTAAAGTAAAAGTAGTTTTAGTTTTAAAGTGTAAGTGTTAGTATTTTTGTACTTAGTCCTACATTTTTTTTAATATTTTTCAGTGTAAGCCAAGTGTACTTCACTATACTATTCTTAAGTGTATGAAATATAGTATATAAAAAGTGAACTTCAAGTATACTGCTTTAGTTTTAGTGTAAAAATAAGTATACTCATAGTGCACTTGAATAAAGTACTTTTTGCTAAGTGCCTGCCTGATTCCATGTCTGTAATCAGGCAGGTCCATCCTGCCAAGTTCTAATCTACAACAACTGTGAGCAGCTCAAAGCAGGACGGCCCAAATAGAGTCCTTTAGAGCAGGAGGAGGTGGGAGCCAACAGGAGGAAATGACTGCTTGCACAGAGATTAGCACTGATGCTAACAGCAGAACTGGACCACATTTCTTTGTTAAATGAAAAACAAATATTAACACTACACATTTCTCTGTAGGATGTATATTTTGCTCCACTTCTGAGTTTGTTTTGTGAAGTGGCTCAGGTTCTGCACATTTTCTACATTTTCTGATTAGCATGTAATAAATGTGAGTGATGGAATATGTCACCCGTAGAATATGCTTCTGAAAGGTTCAACATCTTCCAAACCCTTTCTATGAGCTCTTTCCCTAATGGACTAGTGAAATATATGGAGCGGCCCATCTGGTGTGCCAGGTTAACTGTGACCATACATACTGTGAATTTGCAGCCATAACTTCTTTAACCCTCCAGACTTCACTGGAAGTCCTTAAGGGGGTCTTAAGGGGGATAACTGTTGATTGAAAAATGGCTTCAGGTCAAATTTATCCCTTCAAAAACATTTTTAATTCAGCCCTAAATTGTAGTGTTCGTTTTAGAAATTTTGTACTTGTGCATCCACTGTGAAAAATCCATAACAAGGGATTTTTTGATCACATTTTCTCAAATAAAAATGGAGCAGTGATGTCATTTGACCTCTTTTTTGACTCTTAGAGAAAGTGACAACTTCCAGTCAGTTTCATGGGGACACTGTTCCTCTTCTCTTGCTTTCTTGACAGTCCTCACAGAAGCAGCTAAAGGTCGACAAGAGAAACAATAGTTTCCTCTCACTTCCCAAAAATGATTAAACAGGAAGTGTGAGCATTGTGTGGTCCTTTACGATAGAAACTGCATCCAAGAACAGCACTAAAACCTGTGAGGTTGTAAAACATCTGGAGGAATAATAGTAAATATGTGAAAAGACTAAAATGCTAAAATTACACTGTTTCTGCTTTCCTATTTAATTGCTACACTGTCACTGTCTGGAAACTTCACGTCTCACAAAGTAAAATATTGGTTATGTGCTCTAGTTATTAATATACAGAGCTTTACCAATTTGGGATATCACCTGTTCTTAAATGAATTAATCAATATAAGACTTATTAATCAATAAGTCCTGAAGCACCCCAGACTCTGTGCAGTCAGGTAAAAAGGGAGCCCTATAACAGTCCTAAAAGGGCTAATGAGTCTCAAGAAAGAGTGAAGCCATGTCAGGCTGAGGTAACTTATTACTCTAACTCAAGTCACTGTAGTTGAGTTGCTTGTTGGTCACTCTGCAAGCTGGACATACTCTCACTTGAGTAATTTCTTTTAGGAGTTCTGTATTTAGTTATATAAATTACAATATCTGAGTGAAAATACAAAAAATAAACCAACTCAAGTTTTCACACAATAGCAGCATTTTAACATCTTTATAGACACCAAGTTTAGTATGAATCCATCCATTATTTATATCTTATCTCTTTTGGGGTCACAGGGGTCTGGAGCCTATCCCAGCTGACAATGAGCAAGAGGCTGGGTACAGCCTGGACAGCCAATCACAGGGCCACACAGAGAGACAGGCAACCATTTACCCTCACATTCTTACCAAAGGGAAATTTAGAGTCACCAGTCAAACTAATGAACATGTTTTTGTTCTGTGGGAGGAAGCCGGAGTGCCCAGAGAGAACCCTTGTATGCACGGGAAGGACATGCAAACTCCACACAGAAAGACCCTGCCTGACCTGGTGGTCGAACCGGTGACCTTCTTGCCAAATGTCAGCTGGGATAGCCCCATGCTCCCACCCCTGTACCCTAAAACTCCTCATCCATTGCAATACGACCCCCTGATCCCAAACCATTCCAGTTTATTGATTAATGTCATGATTGATTGTATCAAAGGCTTTTTAAAGGTCAATGAATATTCCAGATGCAAACATTTAAAATGATTCCCTCAAAGCATCCTCTTTCTTTATTGATCAATGAGATTTTCCAGTTGTGCTTTCAGTCATTTTTGTAAAACTTTTTGAAAACTGTGGAAGTAATGAAACAGATCTGTAATTTGTGAATGGGGTCTATTCCCAGTTTAATACACTGGCACAACTTTAGCTATTTTCATTTCATTTGGAAATTTACGGGTTTGGAATGAGAAGTTACAGATTAAAGTCAGGGGATCCCCTTAATAAACCTTTCCACAGTTTTCATGTCGATTCTTTACAATCCGAAGATGTTTGAGTTTTACAGTTATTTACAATATCTGTTATTTCTTTTTCCTCCACAAATGTGAGGAACATTGTGCTTGGATTTCTCTCTGCCAGTGTATGGATAAAGACCTCAGACTGCACTGGACCGAACTACAAAGTAAATCACAACCTTTTTACAACTGCTTTTAAAGACTGAAAAGACTTTCCAAGTCATTTTAAAATGCTCACCTGTAAGTGTATTTAAGAGTTTTCAAGTCATTATAATGCTCACCTGTCTATTTTCATATTAGAAATGCATCATCTGTTGTTCGACATGCTGTTTTAATTTTCACCACATGGTGGCAGAATCACTCCACTTTAACCACACAAACATTCTTACTCATCAGTCAGAAGAGACCACATCGGGTCTAAATATGAATATGGAGTAAAAGGCAACAATCTTCCTAAGTTTATGAGAACAAGTATAATTTCATTTAAGCATTTGGAGCCATTTAATGACTTCTTTAAATATGGTGATTAAAATAGTTTTTTCACAAATATTTAAAAAAGATTATGGTGTTTATTTCCTCTGACAAGATAAATAAAAGTAGTACTTTCACAGAAAAATGAGTTCTTTCTATGGTGTTTAACAATGATTCATATTTGAGGGCAGATATACTTGCTGATAATTTGCTCCCTGTCTCTCTCTTTGAGCTCTGAATACTAAATATTTGGGGGAGGATTTAAAAAACCATTAAGTGGGCCACATAAAAGCGAGCGTGGCACAGTGATGGTCATTTCTCCCCTCAAACAGAAATGGTAATTGGCTAATTTCTGCTCTAACGTGTGCCATAAAAGCCTCGCCAGCCCTTTTAATTACGCCTCCATGAAAAGACTTGCTTTGCACAATAAAAATGGTGTCAATTAGTATGCAGAACAATGTTTAACATATCAGAAAATTAATCTACACAGCACTTTGAATTAAAAGTTTCTTCCTGGAATAAGTGGGGCAGGCCAGCTGAGGATGCTATTGTATGTGGTCTAAATGACTCCTTTGTTACGGCTGTTGAAAAGCAATTAAAACAGGGATTCAAGTGTGGTCGTATTCTGCACAAACCTGTCAGCGTTATATGCAGAGAATAAAAAAAGAGTGTCTTCTGTATCTGCCGGAGTGGAGCTGGGGCTCATTTATGAGGTTTGGAGTGAATGGGACCCTGAAAGGATAAAGAGGGGGAGAAATTGGAGAGCGCAGGATGATTCTTGCCAAAGGAAGTCCTGTTTACTCGTGTTATTGTTGAGGACAAGATGAGCTTATGCGATACCTCGCTCCTATTAATGATGAGAGACTGTGCGTCTTGAATTTAAAAGCTGCCTGAGGCCATGTTTTTATGCAGCTGGACTATATTTCTCCCCCACTCATCCTCCACTTGCTTCATGACTGTTTTACAGCATCCTGTAAAGACTTTTATAGAGGAAGATTAAACATTTGCTGCTTTTGGTTGGATTTTATGGCCTCCTGAATATCCAAATGATCAGATTAAATAACAAGAAAGACAAATAATGAGGTGTTAGATATCCTGAACATACCATTTGTCCCAGGTCTAATGTCACCCAGATCAATGTCACCCCTCTTCTAGATGCCAGCCGCCCTTTTCCTGCTGTGAGACACCCACAGGGCGTTCCTCCACAGCGGCTCATTTCCCTAAAACACACTCTTTTAATTAAACAAACTGGTATCATGAAGGAGAGAGGAAGAAGAGGAAGCCCCCACTATTCCCGTGTGAGGAAGAGTTCATTAATATGTAGGAACCCTGTGGGCTTCAAGACGTCTTCTGCCTCTCTGCTGCAGCACGGAGCAGAAGAAGAAACACTGCACAAATCAGACTCTGGATCGTCCCGAATGTCATGGTCTCTGCTGTTTTCCTGATAACTTCTTAATATAAGGACCTTTTTGAAATGTCAAGATAAGAAAGAGAGAAAGCAGGCACATCTTCATCTTATTCCGCTCATTTCCTCAAATTCAGCTCTTGTTTTGCAGACATGTTAGAGACTGGCTGAAACAACCTCCCCACGTCCCCTGACAGGGTCTTAGCTGGTCCAGGTCCATGATGGGGCCTGTCCTCCCTGACAGTCATTATCTGTAAACTTTAGCCCATGCTCCTGTGAATCTGCGGCGTCACGCTGGCTCTACTTAAATAACCAGGGAAGAGGTAGAGGTTGTGTTCTTGTGAGCCATGTCATGGACACTTCCGGAGAGGTGGGGGCAGTTGGCTGGTTACCGACTGGAAGTTGGCAGGTAGCTGGCTGGGAGGGGAAAACTGAAGTGGTTGGATCTGTAGAGACGTTACTGATCGCCTGCTGTTCTCAAAATAAATAAAATACAAAACATTATTTATTTTTGTTTCTTGTCACATTCACAGGTTTAAAGTGTATAGAAAGCACTCAGAGAGCACAAACCTCTGCCAAGGTAGCTCACATGTTGCTGTTACATCTATAAGCTACAGTCCCATGATAAAGTTACCATCATAATATGATTCATGGCCCTGAAAAACCCACACCTAGCACTCATGTTTTGAGCAAAAATGATGGTTATCAATAATGGTGGTTATCTGGATCACCACCAAAATCTAATCATTTATAAGTTGGGCCATTCCCAACATCTCCTGAAAATTTCAGCAAAATCTGTTGTAGTAGTTTTTGTGTAATCTTCTTGTGTAAACAGACACACAAACACACAAACAAACAAACATACGCCGGCAAAAACATAACCTCCTTAGCGGAGGTAATAACTTATCATATTGTGAATACACAGCAACATCCTGCAAATTAACACTATCAGAGTTAATATTAACACTTTTTAAGCATCCACACTGTTTAGTGTTTCACTCATTTTGGAGAGTTGGTACTTAACTCTCATCAGTGTTATTGTCGACTCTTTTTTGAGTTTGTCACAGCTTAGGGTTGGAAAGCACTCTCTCAGAGTATCTATTTTAACCACTGAAGCGTTAACTCTACATTAACACTGCAAAGTGTTAAGCTGTATTTATTTGCTGGATATTAATGGGAAAAAATTGTCTAATGAAAGACCATGTCCGGTTAGAAGACATATATTTAAAAGAAAAAAAAGTGCAGCAGAGTTTCCATGAGGTTGGCTTGTGGTATCTGTTGGGACTTGTCCAATAATGGGAGACGATGGGATGACTGACTGCACAGGTATCCCTGACAGGTTTAGAGTTCAGAGTTAAATATCCTACAGTTGTACCCATGGATAAATTTTTACTTCAATATATGTTTTCCCCCATCTTTGACATCGGCTCAGGGATTCGACTCCATCCAGAGTAAAATTAACTCTGCACTTACTGAAATTTTGCCAACACCAACATTTTGACTCTTCTTAATTGTCTGTGCATAATGAACATCACTTAAGTCAATAAAAGGACTGGGATATTTTCAAAGGGAAATTCTTACGTTGTCATTTTTTGAACAAATATTTTCTCGATTTTCTGGCATGCGAACTTTTACCCAAATGTTGCCCCTGCCCCCAAAATAAACATGTATTCAAGTCAATGTAACAGTTGATCAATAAAAAATGTATATTTTGCTCAGAAAAATACAAACTTTTTTATTAATTTATGAATAAAATCAAGTTGATTTGGGTGAACACATAAATTCTTGTACAAAATGTCTTTAACCCCTTGGACCCTTCCTAATATTAGTCCCTCTCAAACCACTAAGTTCAGAAAATGAATTATTTTCAATATCTTACTGTGACCAGGGGTGGACAGTAATGAAGTAGATTTACTTGAGTACTGTACATGTTCATTTTTTGAGTATCTGTACTTAACTTTTACTTTTTATTTTTATTGGAAACTTGTGACTTTTACTCCACTACATTTGAAAGACAAATACTGTACTTTTAACTCCACTACATTTCTATGAAGGGTCTCGTTACTCGTTACTTTTAAGTATAGCTTTCAAGCCAGCAGATGAAATTTCTTTTCTCTTCTAAAATGCGATCTGTGTGTGATTTTTTTTCAAGTGGTGATGCCGTACCTGTACCTCGCGCATGCGCTACTCAGATTGGACAGGTAAATGTTGAGGCTGCTCAGATTATGGTTCGTCTTGGCAGTAAAGATGGCTACAGCAAATACAGACGACGATTAGAGCACCCATGGCCATATCTGAAGTCCATGTTTGAGGCTGTAGAAATGAAGAATGGTTCATGTCGTGTTTAATGTTTGCACTGTTTGCTGCACATAGGCCTAAACTACAAAAACTCGCCATCAAACCCACAAAGCATGTCAAAGAAAGGTAACGTTGTGTAGCCTAAACATTTGTTTAATTCCTGATAGCCTACATATTTTGTATCTGTATTTGTAGTAGGCTAGTTGTAGTTTTATGTGATTGTCGGTCAAATCACATTTAATAGATTTTAATGGACCAAATTGTCATATTTTTAATTTAAAAAGTGAAAACGGCAGTGGCTGTCCTGCTGATTCAGTCATGTTTCAATAGGCATTTCTATACCTATGCTTAATAGCATATTTTACAAGATTTTTATTCTACAGGTTCCATAAGCAGGGCAGTGCATTCAGCAGGTTGTTTCAGTTCTGTAAATTCATTGTGGCAACAATAGGCTACAATAACACGTTGACATTAAAGCAAAAAATGTACTTTTAATACTGAAGTATTTTCAAAAGCAGGTACTCCACTACTTTAACTTAAGTAAAAATTTGACTGAACAACTTTCACTTGTGTTGGAGTAATACTTTGTCCACCACTGTCAGTAACAGTTTTGTATGCATCATTATTTTCTCTGCAGTGTCAAATACACTCATACTACTCCTAATAAGGTAGTTATAAAAAAATTACACATTAATATTATTGCCAACTTTTTTTGCCTTGCTTTTTAAACCAACATCAGTCTGAGATAAACGCATCAAATAATCATATTTTTTAAAATATTTTAACCTTTTAAATGTTGTTTGTTGTCATAATGCCACCACGTTATTACGTGAAAAAAACAACAGAAAAAATATTTTATTTCAAATGTACTTCATGCAAAGTACATCTTTTTTCTTATCAATAATCAACAGTAACACAGATTTTTTCAATTAATATTTTCTGTGCAGTGTTGAATAAACTCACACAGTGCCAAAATGCACTTTTAATGAGGTAGCAATAAAAATATGATACAATGAGATTATTTCCAACTATAATTGGGTTGATTTTTAAACCAGCATAAATCCACGGTTTAAAAATCATCAACCATCACATCACAGCAAATATTCATAATTTAAAAAATATTTAAATCTTTTAAATGCCATTTTTTGGCGATATTTCACCAGTTTTTTTTTTTTTGCTTTGTCATGATGCCATAAGGTTTATAGATTTATATATGTATATATATATATATATATATATATATATATATGTGTGTGTGTGTGTGTGTGTGTGTGTGTGTGTGTGTGTTAATATTCTACATGGAAAGTAGTTTTTTGGTGTTTAAAATCAAGCCATCTGGTGGAGAGTAGTAAAAATCATCAGCACTGAGGCAAAAGCCCAGACTGACACCCAGATAAATAAAATACATGTAGATTATTATTTGCGGTTTGATTGGGTTTCGAGGCACATTTCTGTGCTGAACAGTCTGTGTGTAACCCTTGTTTAAACACAGTGTATTTTACACTTACTGCAGGAGCTGAGCGGGAAATAAAAAGATCAAATAAAAATACACAATCAGGCAAAAATTCATGCCATTTGCATGAACACAGACAAAATGATGAAAAAATGAAGAATGAAAAGAGCGTCGAATATGCACAAAAGACCCTGAGGGTTTTAAATGAACTCTGCCCTCACAGTTTTATTATTGTTTTAGCCTAATTATGTTATTCCGGTTTTAAACCAAATCAGAGCTAACAGTGCCACGTGGCCCCTTGGGGAGGCCTGGACCCCGAGGATGGAACCAAGGGATTAAATTACAGTTCAGCATTATTAGCTGCATGGTGGTGCTTAAGGTTAGTGCTCAGAGCATAAGGTTGCTGATTCGACCCCTCAGGTGGATCAGGGCATTTCCTGTTCCCCCCAAGCATGCAGGTTTTCTCCCACATACCAAAAACACGTTATTTAGGTTATCTGGTGACTCTAAATCGCCCCAAAACTCAGATCTTAGCTATATATTTTGTCTAATTTCAAGTCAAAAATATCCACAATACTTAGAAAATTTTTTAATTCATTTGACGAGTCCAGATGGATATCTTATTACAAGGAATAAAAAACTGAATAACTTGTAATAATCAGAGAATATCTGCCAATGAACCTGAGCAAAACTTCTTATGATAACAAATATTATTTCCAAGACACTGTACAAGTGAAATTTGTCTTGCCACATTGGCAGATATTTTAACTTATTACAAGCAATCCAGGGTTTAAATGCTGAATTAAGATGTGCAGCTGGGCATGTCAGGCAATTTTGGCTTACAGTAAGTCTTGTGAGATTCTTGAGATTGGATTTAGATGAATGAACTTCCTTAGATTTGATTTTTTGTAGTGTAGGGGTGAGTGTGTTTGTCAGTGTTTGTTGGCCCAGGGTGAACCCCATCCCTCCCTCAATGTCAGCTGGGACACTCCTGCCCCCCCGTGCCCAAACAGAGTGAGTGATAAAGATAATGGATCGTGCAATAAATTAAAATTATACTATTGTGCTGAATCTAAGTTTATGCAAAAACAACTGGACAGATTTTGGCAAAATTTTCAGGAGATGTTGGTAAGAGCCCAACTTAGGAATGATCAGACTTTGGTGGTGATACATTTATTTGTCTGGATGCAAAAAAGAAATCCCAAAATTTCAAAAAATCCCCTAAGATTTGCCTCCAATTTTACGGGATAATATGGGTCCATGTCTCAAGGTGAATTTCATCTGGATCTGATCCAGACTGACATCACAAAAAAACATTGAACTTTATAATATGAAATCTCATTGATGACATTCAATAATTCATATAAAATCAAAAACTTGTTGTGTTCATACAGGATAAAAATCTTCATGTATGTGCTGAGTTTGGTCCTGATCCAGGCTCTATTCTGGATCTGGTGATCTAGAGTATTATCTTTTACAGGGGTTGTGGAAAAGCCACTGCCAGAGCTCAATCGATCAGTCTTTTTTTATAGCTCCAGTTCATAACAAGTGTTATCTCAAGACACTTTACAATAGAGCAGGCTGAAGACAAACTCTTCAGTTTATGGATACACATATATGAACAGCTACATATGTACATATAAAAATACACATATACATATATATACAACACCCAACATGAATCCATTTAGCCAATCATGAATCCCTCCATCATGGCGGCAAGAAAAAACCTTCTGTTAAGCAGCAGGAAATCTTGAATGTGGATCCCAGTCTCATGATGAACAGCAAATCCACACGATGCTGTGTTGGGTGTTTGGGTGAAGGAAGGAAGGTGGGCAGAGACAAGTGGACTAAAGTAAGAACTAAAGCTAGTGACAGATCCATGGACCAATCATAGACCTGTCGTCGTCAAATTTGTTTCTGCTGAATATAAATTTATTAGTGGTTAGCCTCTTGAGATGCAGCATCATAGTGATAGTTTTCATCAATAATCAATAATAATCATGAAAAGAGTAATATTTACATTAACATCTGTAATGATTATAAGATAAAGATGACTGACATTAAATAATACAACTGCATCAAAATGAGAATTTATAAATGACGTGTCTGTCATGTCTGTACATAGGCTTGAAAAACGTTAACGTGAGTTTGCAAATAAACTACAATTCCCATCATGACATAACGGGGGCAGAACCTTCAGAGCACTCGAGAAGAAATGAATGGGATATGCCATTATAAACTTTTTTTGTTTTTTTGTGATGTCAATCGGATCCAGATGAAATTGACCGTGATGATAGAGATATATTATCTATATTATCCTGTAAATTTTGAAGCGAATCCATCAAGTGATGTCAGATATAATTTTTTCAAATATGGCCCAATTTTAACTTATGGGATTTTTTGCAATCCAGACAAATATGCGGATCACCACCAAAATGTAATGCCTTTTTCCTTGGACCAAACCACACCTCTGGCAAAGATTTTCATGTAAATCCATACATTAGTTTTTGTGTTATCTTGCTAACAGACAAACAAACAAAAACAAACACACAGACAGACCCTGGTGAAAACATAACCTCCTTGGCAGAGGTAACTATAATGATTATGAACGGGAATGGGGCTAAAGAAATGGCCAAATATGTGTTATGTCTGCAATTGTAGTTATTGGGGCTTCATAGCTCCACAGCAGCAGGCAGTCTCCATCAAGGATCCCAGGCCACCTACAAGACCAGAGCCAGAGACGTCATATATGGAGAGAGAGTGTTAGAGAGACAGAAGGATAGAGCCCAGTGTGCCAGATCTGAGCTGCTTGGTGGAGGTCTGCACTCTCTGAGTGCTTTTCTAGTTTCTTATTGTTCACACTGAGTATTTTAAGAGTGCATCAGTGCAGGAGTAAGCTGAGGGTTTCTCAAAATAACTCTGTCATTTCTGCTTTTTGAGAACACACTTGATACCCGTTCTGTTCCTCCTCTGGGGCTCAATGCAACTTTTGAAAAGCTTTGCAATAAACCTGACTTTGATATGAAAGAGAGCGTCTGTTTGTGGGGGGCGGACGTTCCATACTGTAGGCTTGTTGTTGCCTTTGTAGTCATGTTGTTGTCGTCTCTTAATTGACAGAGAAAGTAGACCGGGATGTTATGGATTGTGGGTGTTATCTCCAGTCTAGCATCCCCTCGGTGCAACACACAACTCATTTCTCACTTTGGTTGCAGGGGCTGGGAGCGTGTCTCTTTCTTACAGCCCTCAGAAGTCAGGTGGCCCTCAGCTATTCCAGCTGTCTGTCGGGTGTCGCTGTGCATCAGCGTCAGGCTGGGGTGTAAAAGACAATCATGGAGCTTTACATGCTACATTTGCCTTTAATGGAGAGGAAACAGTGCGCAGACACGAGCCCCAAATAGAAATCTCCAGCAACACTTCTGTGCATGTGTAATTAGGACAGTAAATCTCCTAATTAGCTTGTTGCGTTGTCAGTGGTTATAGAAGCATCCGGATGGGGCGGTGGGTAGGGGGCTGGTGGTGGTGGTGGGGGGGTTCAGCAGATGGCTTCATGCTGTCTTGCAGGCACACAGTCGTGGAAGCGGAGAGGCTGAGGCTGTGTCAGACGTTCCTCCGTCAGGCCACCGCCAGGAGCCCGCCGCCGACCCACACCCACCCCAGCTCTCCATGCCCCCTACCCCGCTTCCCCTCCCCCCCAGCAGCCACAGAAGCAGAAGTTAAGAATAGAGGAAGTCTTGTCACTTTGCATGTAAAGGCACCCTGTGTTCTGAGGGGTGATCCACACTGGAAACAGCTCTGCAGCCCTCGTGCTTCTTCTTCTCCTGCAGTTATTAGTCCCTTTTGGTCACATCCTGTCACAGATCTGTGCTGCTTAAGGATGAGGGTAAACCTCGTGTTGACATAATCCAATGTGGGCCGCGTTGTTCCTTCTAGATCTGAATCAAGTCTGAATATGTCGTTGGGCTACTGTGCCTGTGCTGATCGAATGAAGACACTGATGTAAAAATGTCTCGTTTTGTTTATGACTGTAATTACAAATTACTTTAATAATGAACAAATATGAAATGTCAGACCAAATACCTCACAAGAACAGGACTCCGAATTTAAGTGAGGCACCGACTGTAAAACTAAAGCACTGCATGTTATTAGAATCAGAAATACTTAATGAATCCCCAAGGAGAGATCTGGTTGTTTCAGTTGCTCTTATACACGGCAGTAGGAATATGAAATGAAGACATTAAGATAGAGAAGAGTATAAAAAGTAAGTATAAACTTAAGAAAGCAGGTTGCAACATGCAGAATCTTTGAACTATATCAACTTCCTTATGAAGGAAAAATAAAGAAAAGGAAAGTGAGACTACGAACAAGGCCAAGGAATTTAACATTAGCAATATTTATAATATGAATATTAACATGACAGTACTGTGTTTCGGTAGACAACGAGGAAAAGAACAGGAGAGAATTTTCACTTTAAAATGAAGTCTGCAGGAAACACTGTTCATGTGACGATATGTGTTTGTGGTGACACTTTCTGTGAAGCCCCTGTTAATAATGCATTTTAAACACATTGTAATCATGTTTAAAGGATGTTAAAATGTATTATACAATGCTTATAATGCTGTAAAACATAGTTATAAGCACTTTTCATCATGCTTTAGTGATCACAAGTCATTATAATAATGGAAAATATTCATATTGCTTTATAACAATAAATCTGACACACTGTAAAGTCTTCCATAAAGATAAATGAGTTTAAATGTTAATTCAACATGTAGGTTAATGACTATCTATTAAGACTTTCATTCTTGTAATACATTGCAATCAATTTATAATCCATTCTAAACACTATTATAATCATTATGATTAAATTATTAGTCACTTTAAGTGGTAGGTAGATACTGTAGGTGAAATGAAAAAAAAAAAGATTCTCTGAAGAATCAACAAAATGCTGTAAACTTTCATTTTAATATTCAAATCAAACTTTGTATGAACTTCATTTCAAATCCCCAGTAGCTCAATTTAAGACAATATACTCTCTGTGAACATAAAATCCTTATAAATGAAGATCCACTTAAATTGGACACTTCAAGAAACTTTAAATGTCAAATTGACAAAACTGACAGTAAGACGTGCAGTAACTAAATCAATCTTGCCACAAAAATCATTTAATTCGGTCACTGAAAATATTATGTTTCAAATCACCAGTGAGCTGTGCAAATGCCAAGCATAAAAACATGCCTTACTGTGTGTCAGATTTATTGTTATGTGTAAAGCATTATAGAAGAAAATGATTTCTAAAAGCTCTATGCACAATAAAACTCACAATAAATTCCTTTTTAACTAGTTATGTAATGTAGGATCGTAATGATTACTGTTATAAAGCATTATAAATTAACAAGAGTGGTTATACCTATGAATATACCACTTTATAATCTATCTGTCTATCTATCTATTGTAGAATGGAGAATTCTGCCTTGGATAGAATACTATATTTTTCGTATGAAAGTGGAAGAAAAAGGATATTAAAATCCGAACTTACTGGTGTTTCTTTATCAAAAGATTGAATGATATTTGAGCATTAACGAGGAACAGTTATCAAATACCGTTCCTGCTTTTCTGAGGATAAACTCTGCTGTTCAGTCACTCTGAGTCTTATATGTCTTCTGAAAAAGACAAAATGTTTAGAAAATGATTGAAAAATTATAGTCAGCCTGATTCTTAAAGTTGTATTTTATCATTGTAGGACATTTCAAATTAAGACTTACTTTGTCACAATGCATTTTAAAATTATTCTTAATGTCTTGATATTTCAACATTTTGGGATAATAAATTTTAACCTTTTTCTTCACTTTTTTAAAAATTTATATCTCAAACTGCATTTCTACACAAGTCTCACCATTTTAATTGATTTCTGTGGCATCTGCCTTTTGAATGTTGTTGTCATTTTCTCTCTGTTGCTCACCTTTTGTCTTTTCTCACATGCTTCAAATCAAGTTCCTTCTGTCCAAAACCTCACCACATCTGAGGTTTTGGACAATAACCTTGGTAATTTGGATGTTCAGCAGTTCAAGAAAACCAATGAACACATCCTGATTTATCTAATGTACAAACGAGCTCCAAACTCTTGTTTAGTAGGTCGCTCCTGACAAAATTCACCCTATTTAGGACGAATCACTGCAGCTGCCCGGGGTCGTGCCTTAGCCTGTCTGAAATCTGTTCTGACGCAGAGAACAAAAGCAGTTTCAGGGACTTTCTTCTCCTCCAGATGTTGAACTTGATTTGAAAAGAAAAGGTGATTTGAGGGGGTTGGGAAAAGGAGGGGGAGGAGCAGGGGAGAGCGGGGGAGACGATGGCAGCTGCTGCGAGAAAGAGAGCAGACAGCGACGGAGAATTACAGTGTGATGCCGAAAGGTGAGACAGAAACACAAAAACATTTCAGGGCAACAGACTCATTCGGCAAAGTGTGAGCTTTGTTTGTCAGATGCTGTTGCAGCTGATGGATTTATTGTTGCACCTTGTTTTTCTCTCACGTGCTTTATCCTCACGTGCAGAAAAACCAGAAAAAAAGTCATTGATTAAATAGATAAAGAAATCAAAGATATGGACCATGAGGAGCAAAAGGGAAAGAGATAAGCACCTTATTTTTGAATTATTTTCCTGTTGCAGTAATAACTATGTCTGCTGCTCATTTCATTGACTTCTTTCTGCATCAGCTGCCTGTGGCGTCCCTCAGGGATCCACTTTGGGTACTCCCTGGTTTGGGCAAAATTTCGGAAACCCTCACGAGCAGTCTGTAAATAACCAGACAAATATTTCACTTATCCATCTGGGAAGGAGCCCATTGAAAGTGTTTGGGGAGGGCAGGCCATGCCTCCTCAAAGCATGTCAGAAATGGAGCAAACATATCCTTACTATAGAAAGGTTTGTAGTGTTATTATTTGTTTTCTATTTGTAATAATGAAATGTGGTCAAAGTCTAACACTGAAGCTATTAGCATTGATGCTAATCTCTATATGTGCCGTCGTGCTTTTGTGGCTGCCATGGTTAAACAGTTGTTGAAACCACAACGAAGTGTTTGTTAACAGGATTTGATAAAGATTATCAGATATGTCTAGAACTGAAATACAAACAAAGAAATTTTTACTCAATGCGTTGCTATCACCTCTTAACATGTCCGTTAGTCAAACTCTAAAATCAGTCTGACATGGTGGAAGAAAAATATAAAATTAAAATAAAAAAAATTGCTGTTAGATAAAAATTGCAAAAAAAGGTGCATATCATAGACATAGTTACAAGGTAATAGATGGAGTTCCATGTTGTATTTATGTGGTTTTGTTGTTTTCATGTGGACGAGGATGTTTTTAACTGGAGGAAGAAAAACTCTGTTTTTTAAAAACACCCGCCCAGATCCAGCTGCACTGCAAGGTTAGCTGAACCCCCTACATGTGTGATCCAAAAATCATCCATTTTTAGTGTTTATGTATTATCATGTTACATGACAGTTACGATAATATCCTTGTCTTACCACATTAATAATGTAATAACATGTTAGGTGTGAATATCGTCTCTGCCAAGGGCACAAATATTCCTAAAATGTCAAAAACTCTGTGCACAGTTTGAGTGTCAGAGTGTCCTATATTATTTCTCATGTACTTTAATTAAATGACACGCAGAGATTGAAAAAGATATAGTTTCAATTAAAGAGCTTTAATTGAAAAAGGTCATTTCAAAAACTAAATGTTCTATTAGAAATTCAATTATGTCCCAGAGAAAAGGAATGTAATGTAATTCTTCATAATGGACTCTGGAACGTAATAAGTCGACCAATTAACTATTTTCTATCTGATTTCGGTAGATTTTATGATCTTTGTTCACAATATCAATTACACAGAGAGCTTTGTGGAGGCGATGTTATAATGGCAGCAAATGGCAGAGGAGGAAAGAAGCCTTGACTAATTAATGCATCCCTAAGCAGCTTTCAATTATAACACAAATCATGCACTAACACACATCTAGGTCAGGACACTCAGTCTTTCTTCAACACCGAGTTTTGTACAAGAAAATTTGTCTTTTACAAACTTTGGCTGGCATTTATCTTGAGGAAGCACAATTATCAGAATATATTCACAATCGTCTGGTTTTAAGGGTTTCACGGAGAGTCTTTGCTCCGTCTGCGTCTTTCTCTTCCATGACAGATATCAATCAGTGGGACAGAAGAGGTCAGCTGTTTTAATATCGTGCTGCGTCCACAGAATTAAAGCTAAGAATAAAGCTTGGCTGTTTGCGCACTCTTAAAGAGAGAATTTTCTGCAGGCACCATGTCTGATAATGCATCTACCTCGAAATACTGTTGAAGGCAATGTTGTAGAATTATTTAGTCTACACCCTGTCGAGATCTTTAAAGGGTTAGTTTGGGTTTTCCGAAGTGGGGCTGCTAGAGGCCCATGGCAATAGGAAATATGAGTGTCAATAAAGGAACTTACGAGCTTTGTCCCTGGGGGGAAAAATCCAGGGACAATGATAACGTACATAGCATTGTGCCACGTAAAGCCTTGATTTAACCCACTGATAGGTCAAAACTACTCAATAAACTACATTAGCTGAGCAATATGCTACAGTAAGATTCTTTACAGGGTTTAACTTTTCCTTCAAAAACCCCCTGTGTTTGGAGGAGGGTAAATTTTACGCCTTACAAGGACAGTATGAGTTAGGCCAATGACTGCCCTTGACCCCTCCTGATCCCGTGACCCACCGCTGTTATAAAACACAAGTTATCTCACACAGACACATTTATCCTACAGGCCGACAGTTAAATGTGGATTTGTGTGGTATAAAAAGGGTATTGGACTATTTCAATAAAGATTTTTGAGTAATTTGGGAATTTAGATTCTGAATAAAATCAACAATGTGGGATACATTTGAATGTAAAGAACTGTTTTGACATTTTAAATTTAAATGCAAAATTCTTACATTTCTGTTTAATTAACTTTTGGAACATTTCAGATATTCAACTTTGATGAACTAATTGAGAACTTTTTGAGCTTTGAATTTGATGAACTGTTCTGGACTTTTTAGCATCTAAATCTCCAATAAGGTGAATTATTGGAGATAGTTTATTAAGCTCTGAATTGAATTATATACAATTTCACCTGGACTGTCTGAACTGTTTGCTTACTGTGTTGCACATGAACTGATAAGTGGTCTTTTCTTCACAAGATCTTTATTTTCTCTAATTGAATATTTTTGCTTTTTGTCTGAACTTATTTTGAAACTGAAGATGAACTTTCATTTTTTTTTTACCATGGTTCTGATATGGAATCATGGCTCAAACCCTGAGATTCATTACTGTCCCTCCGTCATGTGTATTTGATCAACTTCTTATTCAGTGATGGACCGCTTAATATTATAATATTCCATCTGGGAAAGAGCCCATAGAAAGTGTTTGGGGAGGGCAGAACCTTCCAGAAGTATATCTGGCAGTTGATAGGACAATCGTTCCATCATGGCCCAATCAGATAATGTAGCAGGCGGGATCGACTGCGCTGCAGAAAGTGAGCCACTTCGTAAAACAAACTCGTGTCAGACTCATGTCAGAAGTGGAGCGATAATATCCTTACTATAGAGAAGATTATAGCATTGTTTTTTTTTTTTTCATTTAATAAAGAAATATGATCCAGATCTGATAAAACCACTAATGAAGCTGTTAGCATCTATGCTAATCTTTACATGTGCAGTCACTTCCTGTTGTTATTTCTCATGAAAAAGAGTGAATAAAGTTGACTCAAAGGACAATTCCTGACACATTAATTGACCAGAAAAAAGACAAAAGACCAGGCGGCCTGTTAAAGTTATAGTATTAAATATATCTTAAAATGAAAGAGCTTGCATTGATTCAAATGTAAAGCAATGCCCTATTAATATTACTCCAAATTATAATACCAAAGAGCCCCCCCACCCCCATAAAATAACTTGTTTATATAGTTATTTTATTAGTTTTTATTTATAGTTATTGCATATTTTAAATGTAGCTTATGTATTGAGTTATTGTGTGCAAACAAAATGGTCAGCTCAGTTTTGACCGCCTTGGCCAATTACGGTGCTTTTTAAACTTTGACTCCATTCTGAGGTAGAAAGGCTTTTTTTTTACTGGAATAGAAAAAAGGTTATTGGTGACAGAAGACTACGTTTTCACTCTTTGAGCAATTTCTTTGCTTTTTTATTTATGATTAAAAAATGCAAATCCACAAAGAATAACACTGTCGTTGCCTTTTATTGCTAGCTAAAATCTTTCCTTTCTGTTTTTCAGTGTAGTGAAAACACACAAGAATGACCTTGAAAAATCTGATTTTAATTTAAGTTTTTAGAGGAAAGCTACATTTTATTTTTCTTGGAACTACAGTTGAACACATTAGGCTGACATCTTATTTGGTCGTCTAATCATCACTTTTTCTGAGCTGTCTTTAATCACATTATAATATAACCACTGCTGTCCAAAAGTTCATGAAGTTTGTTTCGAACAGTCATCCTGCAGACTTTAGCCAGGGTTTACAATGATTACGTTTAACCAAAAGGACTTTTCTGGTCTGGAACGGGCTTCTCATGGATCTTTGGAACAGATGAAGAGGTTTTGTTTTTTTTCCCTGCAGCAGAAGCCAGCATACTATAAGTCTGATGTATATTATAAAACTTGATGTACTTTTGTGCACCAGTGGTTTGAATAGGTGATGCCATGTTATTAGACCTGGCTTCAAAGCATGACAACATATTGATTAGCTCAGACTAGATTGATTTTCCGGGCTGGAAAATGCTGAACTATCTTCACTTCAGCCTCACTTCAGTTAAAGATATTAGATATGTGAAAGTGCATATTGCTGCCTCTCCTTTCAAAGCAATTGTGGGGTCAAAAATATATACTGAAAATGAAAATACAGCAATTCACACACACATATTAAACTATGGACATCATACAGTACATTTCAATATTTTATCAATAATAAATATCTACAGATGGAGCCACTGAAATGTTCTCTGCTTTCACTGGTTAATTCTTGACTGGTCTGTGTCTGGAACATGCTGGGACCTGATGATCTGACAAACATGTAGTGACTGGTGAATGCTAAAGCTACTCCAAAGGTAACAAAGGTTAAAGCCCACCAGATGAAATGAGCATGTCTGGTAGAGAGGTGGTGATGGTGGGGCTCCCAGTGGCTGAGAATGTGCTGAAACTCAGTAGGCATTCAGCTGGAAGGGGAAGTTAAAGCGGCTACATATATGTATAATACACACACAAAACAATCAGGCATAACATAACACTTGCCTAATGTTGTTGGTCCCCTTTTGCTCATCTGTTGGATCAGACCACACAGGCCTGCCTTCACTCCCTACGTGCATCAGTGAGCCTTGGCTCCCTGTGAACCTGTCCCTGTCCCCAGTTCACCACTTTTCCCTCCTTGGACCACTTTAGATAGATACTGACCCCTGCAGACTGGAGACAGCCGAAAGAGCTGCAGGTTTGGAGATGCTCTGACTCAGTTCTCTAGCCATCATACTTGGATCCTTGTCAGGCTCAAATCCTTATGCTTGGCCATTTTCCTGCATCTGATGTCAACTTTGAGGACAAAATGTTCACCTGCTGACTGAAAATATTTTCTAAATTTGAACTTTATTTAGCCAGGAGAACCTCACTGAGCTTAAAAATCAAATTTAGTAACAGCACTTTTACACAGTTACAGACATGGATAAGTTACAGATACAAACACAAACACATCAGCCAATCAAATCAGAGCCACAGAGAAGAAAGTCATCAGTCACAGCATCTGCAGCCTGATTCATCTTCCTCTAAAACCTTTAATTTGCCTTTAACAAGAGACTAGCCCTCCAAGACCCAGTTTTTCCTGCAGCAGATTCCAGTCTGTATGTACTGTATATAATGTACTGTATGTAATATGTATAATTTAATACTTATATCTATAATTACTAAAGCTCAATCTTAAATGTACTTTAAAACTTAATGTTGTTTATCACACTTTCTATTCAAGAATGCAACTTACCTTAAGGGACATCCTGTTTCTTATCCATTAAATGTTAAGTATTAAATATGTGTATTTTCAGTTTATGGTGATAATTCACTTTTTGTTGATCTTGAAAGGAAATTTTTGGTATGATGACAACCAGAACTGAAAACCAAACTTGGTTTAGCCTTTAATTTATTATTTTTACTCAGTACTAAATTGCTGTAACATATGTGACAACACTTACCAAATAAAACATACTCAAGTAAAAGTAAAAGTAAAAATACTGGTATGGAAAACTGCTTAAAAAAGTACAAGAACACAAAAAGCTACTTAATTACAGTAACTTGGGTAAATGTAACCAGTTACTTCCCTCGGTGAGCTGTTGTTGTTGCCTTCCTGAGCTTCTTGTCTTCTTTTTCATGTCATTTTAAGTGTTTATTTTGACCAATAGAAATAAGGTAAGTAACTTTGGTAAGTTTGGTTCACGTTTGTCGAGTCGTCACCCTTTTGCACACATGATCCAAAGACAGGACTGAACATAATGAAGTGAAAACAGTGCTCAACACTAAAAAGAAACCCTTGGTAGACGAGAGCAGAAATGAGCCATCAGTAAAAACAAGGCAAATAAAAATGAGATAAAAATATAGTATACCACAGACCAATAAAAACCTGGAAATTAAAAGCAAAGATTAAAATAAGCAATCAATATAAATGAGACAGATAAAAGCAAGAACATGGAAGTCCCTTCAGTTAAAACTAAATAATGAGCAGAGATCATTAAAAAAGTCCATAAATATTTCATTAGACAATAATGAACAAAACTCCAGAGCAGACATGGCCACACTGTGAGGACACTTTTGTCTCAGACACCATTCAGCATCACCAGGAGCATTATTGAGGACTTTTTCATTTGCAGTGAGCTCTCCATGTTTGGCCATTTTGAAGAGGAATGATACATTTTAACTGAACTCACCTGTTATACCCAAATGTGAGCAGCTCACTGGGCTTCTCTGAGAAATAAAAAATTAGGAATAATATTCAAACTAAAACAAATTCCTCTGTTCAGGGATGAAGTAAAAAATAAATAAATAAATAAATTATATATATATATATATATATATATATACACACACACACATATATATATATATATATACATATATAAATATACACACACACACACACACACACACACACACACACACACATATATATATATATATATATATATATATATATATATATATATATATATATATATATATATATATATATATATATATATATATATATATATATGTATATATATATATATATATGTATATATATATATATATATATATATATATATATATATATATATATAATCTGACATCTTTATTTAGAAATAATAATGACCTTTACTTTTTATTTTGTTTTATGTAAATAAAAAAATCCTGGATAACAGTTATAATTATATTTTAGCATCAAAATATCACTTTGCTTTTCCATACTGATGTATAAACCATTATAGAAACATAAAACTGAGGGGATGGGGAGTAACAACAGCAAGATAGAAGACACGAAGGAGCAGTAGTCATCCAGTAGCTATATTTTTTATTTTATTTATATTTATTTTATTTTATATTATATTTATATTTATTTATATTTTTGTTAAATTAGTCTTTTTTTATATATCTTTTCAATCTACTTTTTGAAACAGCTATTGGAATCCTAATTTCCCTGAGAGAGATTAATAAAGTTTTGTCTAATCCAATCTAATCTAATCTAATCTAATGAAACAGTTCTGATAATTACCAGTGCTGTTAATTTAGGGCATAAACTTTACAGTGGGTGGTGGTCTTATAAATTTGTTAAACACTGTATATTTAAAGGATCTTTCTTTTTCAATATAAACTGTACTGAACATTAATCCATGGAAAATAATCCAGCTCCAGTGTTGAGGAGTCAGAGCTGTGACAGTGCAGTAGGAGCGGTCCTCCAGCAGGGGGCAGTGTGAGCCAGGGAGGGAGCAGAAACAGGGGAGAGGGGGTGCAGTGTGCTCTACATTTTTCTTTGTGCAACTAAAACATAAACATGATCTAAATTCAGGGTCGTATATCAGTTCAACTCTTTCTCAGAGTTAAATCAGAGTTTAGACGATAAGCTCCACTGTCGTCTCGTGTAAAGAAATGTAATAAACTGATTTCCAAGGATCACCTCAGACTAAGATCTGCAGCAGAGTGAAGTGTGCTTAAAATGATCACATCCTCTTTGTGAGAAGCACAAAGTAAACAAACAGCTGCTTCACAGGAACCAGAGGCTTTGATAGCTGATGAAGTGACTGATGCTGCAGACAAATCAACCTCTTTACACGTTTAGTCCCAAATCCCCAAAGTCAAAGTTTGAGCTGTTAGAAAGTCTTCTTCTACAACCACACACACACACACACACACACATATATACACCCACATGTACAGACACAGCACACAGCAGCAGGATCTCCACCACTTCCTAAGGCAGAGCAGAGTGAGACTTCCATGTGAGCAGCTGTTTGTTATCACTGCATAATGGATTTTCACCCACGACGTTGAGGCAAATGTGTCATGTAATTATTCACTATTGTTTACAAAAAATGAGCGGGAAGGCAGGATAACACCTGTTAGGAGATAAAAGAGGAAAAACTCAGATCTTGGTGAGTGTGTGGGTCTAAATTCAAGTAAAAAATGTTCAGAAGACTTCCTCAAATTTCATATTCATTTGACAAGGCCAGATGGAAATTTTATACAAAGAATGAAAACAAAAATAAGGCATTAAATTGCTTTTATTTATGAGAAACTATCTGCCCAAAAAACAAGCGAACTCCACAGGGATCTTTACTTCTGGTATAATAACTATTTGAGGTAGCACATTGTACTTTAAAGTCATACCAGTGAAATCTGTCTTGTCTCATTGGCAGATATTTTTTATTTATTACAAGAAATTCAAGCTTTATTTTTTGTTCTTCCATATTAGAATAAGTTGTGAAATAACATGTCAGGCCGTTTCGGCTTAAAATATGTCTAGTGAGATGTTCAGACTTGAAATTGGACAATTAAACTTCTTTAGATTTTAGTTTTGTTAATGCACAGGCTTGACCAGTGGAAATAATTCAATATAACATAAATTATTTACAGTAAAGTTCAGTTTTTAATACTAATTTTAATACCTGAATTTGTTTGCATTTTGTGTCTAGACATTGCAGAAGCTTGTATTTAAATTGTTCATTGGTTGTCTGAGTAAATATATTTTATTTGCACTCTTTAATCTTGATCATAAATGCATGAGTTAATGTCTGGTTTTAAGTTTTAATATATATCATGACACACACAACCATGACCGCAGCACTTCAGGATCCTCAGCTGTCCTTAGTTTTGGCTAATGGAAATAATGTTGGACACTCAACTTTAAATCATTTCCTGATACTGCTTTATTAACAACACAAAAGAAATCCTAAAAGTTGTTCGATTAATTAGTTTGTAGTAATCTGTTGTAATATTGAGGTGGAGCAGAACACTTGTAATCATCATGTTTAGCATTAAATGAAAAATCTAATAAATCTGTTTGTGTCTTTAAAAGGCAGCAGATCCAATAATAATTGCTGTCATGTGTAAATTTATTTTCTTTACATATAATTGTTAATATATCACAAGTCTCACATCAGGACTTGTGTTTATTCACCTAAACTAAAGTCCAACGGATAGGTTTTGTTTTTTCTGGTGTTCATTGTTTTGTGAACAGGATGACTCAAAGGGTCATGAACTGATTTTGATTACATTTTCAGAGAATATTCGTAACGGCACAAGAAACACCTGAGTTGATGTTTTTTAATCTGAATCAGGATGTAGAACCAGGATCTTTAGAGTTTTTTCACATTTTCACTAATAACTCAATAAGCTCTGAACTGTTTGTCATGATATTTTTAGGGAATGTTTGTCATAGTAAAAGGTGAGAGTGATTTCATTTTTGCATTGATCCAAATCTGGATGTGGATTCAGGAATTTTTGAAAGGACACTTGTAGTTTTATGTATATGTTGTTTCAAGAATGGGTCAAAGATACCATCAGATACATCCATTAGTGTCCCAGGCTCGCTCTTCTTGATCAGTGGTTACACACTTGTTTTCTTATAGTTCCCTTCGTTCTGCCAAAAAACCCAAATAAATGAAAAAATACATTGCTGCATACATTGCTGCAAAAAAAATAAATGAAAATAAAATAAATCAGCTTTCATTGTTTTCATCTATAAACTCCAGACAGAATGAGCCTCATATTTATGATTGTTTTGGCCTCAACACTAAAGCCCCCATAGAGAACTTTTATAATACTTAAAAGCTTATTAAATGATCAACATAATTAAGCTTAAATGGATCTACAATGTTCATAATTAACAATGAAGGCAGGGTTAATACAATTTATTAGGCAAGTACATTCGTCAGTTAGGCCATGTGACAATCACAAAACCTACTGTTTTAATTAAACACAGTCATTTAAGAGAAGGAGAGGCCAAACCTTTCATTTTCTTTAAAATAAAGCTTTTGTAAAAATTTACTATGCCAAAATTTATATTTTGAAATGAAATATAAATGCACTTTGTGAGCTGGTTGAAACAACGTTTTTGGTGAAAAATGGAAATATTTACTGTGAAACCCTGGATTTTTGGAAAGAATTACATACATTCTTATAACTAAAAATTAAAATGACTCGTTATTTGTACTCCTCTCTTGGCCCAAGCAGACTAATAAATGCCTTTTGAAGGGTAGTTTTTTAATTTAATTTTCACTTATACTTTTCATTTTTTTCATGTTTATGTTCAGTGGAGAACAACATAAAAGATGCTCTTTAGTTTTCAGATTAAGACATAAAAACCCATTTGTAAAAATATAGTGGGATGTGTTTCATAGATTTATTTCTTGTACTGCATGAACTCAGTAACACTTCACTCTTGACTTCCCAGAAAATAAGATTTTGCTTTTATGAGAACTGATTAACCCTGCCAAATCCACGGGATCGCCAGCACCCCGAGCAGTTACTCTTATTTTGTTTACTTCTGAACCAAACCATGGAGCTTAAAGGGAACAATGTGTGTACAGCTTTAGTCAGTGTCTGAGGTCATTCAGGTCGTGTTTTTCCCTTTCAAAGGTTTTTTAATCCAACTATGAACTGCAGAGGTTTGTTTATCATCAACATATTTATGGATCCACAGTGATACATTGGTATTTAGTGATTTTTTCATCACACCTTTTGACTAAAAACATTGTAGTGTTGCTTATAAATCTTTACACAGCAAATCAAGAAGAGATAAAATGTTGGTGTTGTAAAAAAAAACAAACACAATTTTAGAGTTAACTCTACTCTAGATGGAGTCAAATGTAAAATGTAATCTCGGATGTAAAGGAGTTGGTGTTAAAAACAAATGGCAAAAGGTGTTTACACCTTGCAGTGTTAATATAGAGTTAACACTTAAGTAATTAAAAGTGAGTGCATTTCTAACACTAGAAGTGTTGATCTTGACCTGAGCTTAACGCTTCTCTAGTCTTTGACTACTCAAAGCTGTTTTACACCGCAGGTCACACTTACCCATTCACACCCATTTGCTCTCACATTCGCTCACTGATGGTTCAGAGTTTCTATGTTAGTTATCCATCAGTATCAACTAACACTTTCACGCCCTTTCATGCCCATTTACACGCCACTGATGCAGCAGTGGGAGCAACTTGGGGTTAAGTGTCTTGCCCAAGGACACATCGCCATATGTCGCCCGGAGCTGGGCTCAAACCTGCAACCTCCCAATCACTGACCAAGCGCACTATCCAGCTGCGCCACCAAGTGTTCAGAGTAAAAAAAGCTTTAAATTTTAACCCCAAAAACAGTCAACAATTACATTTGATGAGCGTTAAAACACCAGCTCTCCAAAAAGAGTGAAAACAGTCCTTTATGGTGTGGACCATATAGACATTAAAAAAAGTTAACATTAACACAACCGCCAGCGTGCTTGTAAGTAGGTCAACAAAACAAAGCACATCCATTTGAGCATGTGCCCTGTGGTTTAGTTTCGTATGTATTTCTTTCAAAAATTACCTCAAGTGCTAATCTTATTTTAAAAATATATAACGTAACATAACACGAAAGAAAAAGAAATAGTCATTACAAGCACACAGGACAGTTTAGAGAAGAGTATCTGATGACTGTAGGCAGAGGCAGGCTAACGCTATCCATTGACTCCCAGTGTTTGAGCTAAGCTAATTAGCAGTGGGCAAGCTCTGCCTGTCTCTTCCTTGTTACTGCACGCACAGTCAAAAGAACGGTGTCTATCTGCTTGTCATGGACTCTGGAGTGAGGAAAGACACAAAAACAGCTGCATTTGATGCAAGTTTGACCAATTATCCCGATTTCTCTTCTTCTTAGATAAAAAAGTGTCACAAAATGAAGTTGTTCATTTTTATTAGGAATTATCATTTAATTATTATGACACAAAAATAATCAAA
Source organism: Cetoscarus ocellatus (assembly GCA_037902135.1). Lineage (NCBI taxonomy): Eukaryota > Metazoa > Chordata > Actinopteri > Labriformes > Labridae > Cetoscarus > Cetoscarus ocellatus. The sequence continues at coordinate 396,123 of JBAMNC010001452.1, forward strand.
AATAGACCATAGCAAGGCCTTACAAGTAAATGTGTTTTCATGATTTTTTATTGTTCCTTGTACACTACCTTTGACGTGACTCATACAATAAATTGTTTCTAAATACAAAATTCACAGGAAACAATAATTAGTGATCATGTATAAAATGAAGATTTAGGTGAGAAGAGTCTGATCTGGTGGCATGATTTAATTCTCTGACTGTAAGCGTGTATTCTGCGGCTCGTTCTTTGTTCTTCCTCTGAAGCCGCTCAGCCTCAGACCACAGGGAGTCTGTCAGAGTCAAGTTGTGGAGGGAGATTAAGCCTCAGTGTGTGTGTGTGTGTGTGTTTGTGTACCCTCTGCATGCCTCTGTGTGTGTGTGTGAGTGAGTGAAGGGCCGGGGCAGCAGCTGGCCGCCTCTTTTTTCCTCCTCGGCCGCCTTGGGGAGCCCCCACTCCAGCTGTGATTGATGCGCTCCTGTTGCTGACCGTGCAGAGGCCGGAGCGCGGGGAGCGGCTCAGGCTGATGTTTATTTGTGGTCAGAAACCGCCTCGGTCAGGGGGCCCTGCTCGTCAAACATCTTAATCCTCACAAACGCTGCTCAGGGTCGGATTTTCTCCCCGGGAAGGACACATCAACTTCTCCTTTTGCTTTGTTTCAAACCCAGTTTATTCTGCAGCGGTGGGTTTTTAACAAGTCTGGACTCAGGAACAGAAACTGCATTCTGTTTTAATTCTCTTTGTTTTATTGTTATGATCATTTGATTGCAGAAATATGAGCCAAATTATAAACAATACAATTCACACAAAATAATTACTGAAATATCTGGTAAATAAGATCAGTGCACCAGTATAAAAACAACCATATGAGAGGTTGTCCCCTTTCCTGTGCTTTGTGCTGTGTTTTGGTATGAAGCTCAGGTGTCTTCTCTAATTTCAGCCTGACGCAGGTGTCATTTATATGCCGTGCAGTCACGCCATTTGAAAAGCAAATGATTGTGCACCCCCATTTACTCCCACAGGGTGTGTTTGTATGAAAATGAGGAGAAGTCAGGCTCAAAGCTGGTGTGGTCCCAACTTATGGATGCAAAAAAATCACTGCAACTTTAAACCTCCTTATACCTGGACTAAAGTCTAAACTGTGTGGAGCACAGCATTTTGGCTATTTTGAGAACATATTAGATAGACTGCAAACAGTCATGAGATCAAAACACTTTCTTACATATCCGAACATTTGTTGTTAAAATTTATTTAAAGTATGGCTTTTTTGCAGCGGTCCTCACCGCGCTATTAACGTGCCCTCCAGCATGCATTACCCTCTTAGAAACAAGACAAATCACGTGCAGGATTCAAGACTTTAACACAACATGCTACATTTTGGATTCTTGAGTACATACCAATGAATGTCACCACTAATTATGCTAACAGATAATAAAACAGGCTGCCCAGTGTGTTTTATGCATATAATAGAGAGCAGAGCCAAAAATTCCTGCAGCAAAATGAGAAAATACTTTTTTTATGCTGACAAACACGTAGTGTCCACTTCATGGGTTTATCACAAACACATAGAAGTATGACCCTGACAGTTTAAACTGGAGATTCTGATAATTAATGAAACTTGTAGCTTACGTAGAAGTTTCTGACTCATTTTTATGATTGCATCTTTTGCCCTGAGATGCTTCAGTGAAAAAAAAAAACAAAGAAACGTTTTAAAAGAGCATTAACATATTTCATACAGTGCTTTCAATAAAACTAGAGGAATTACAAGATAAAAAAATTAAAGAAAAAAACAAACCATAAATCTTGCGGTGTAAATAGCAAAACTCCAGCCGCCCAGCAGACACTGATTTAAATGGAATGAAGCAAACACGCTGGTTGGTTGGATCGATGTCCTCTTTGCCTCTGGGCCTTGCTTTACACTGAGAAATTATCTCATTAAAATAACTAAATATAGACTGACACTCCCCAAACTTCTGTTCATCTGCAGCATTTGCCCTTTTTCCAAACAGTCTTCTTTAGCAAATTACTGTGGGTTAAACAGATACCAGCTTCAGACTGCGTCATATCATTGCATGCTGACATCTGGAACACCTGGAACCAGATTGTTTTCTTACAGAGCTATAAAAATGACATGTGGGACAAACTCTGATCTGTTTTCATGATCAAACAGGAAGGGAAACATATTGGCATTGTGGGGGAATTAGAGTAAAAGAGGCAATCAGACATAACATCCATATCAACACTGATTTTCACAATTGATGCAGTCTGATATCGGAAGGTTGCAGGTTTGAGCCCAGCTCTGGCTGTCACATGGCGATGTATCCTTGGGCATAACACTTAACCCCAAGTTGCTCCCACTGCTGCGTCAATGGCGTGTAAATAGGCATGAAAGGGCGTGAAAGTGTTAGCTAATACTGATGAACAAATGACATCGAAACTCCAACCATCAGTGAGTGAATGTGAGAGTGAATGGGTGTGAATGGGTAGATGTGGCCTGTGGTGTGAAGCTGCTTTGAGTAGTCAAAAGACTTGAAAAGCACTATATAAGCTCAGGTCCATTTACCATTAACCATTATTCCCCATCTAAAAAACACAGTGCAGACCAACATAAAGAAAATCGTATGAGAATATATCACAGATAAAATGTATCAAATCAAACTAGAAAGCTCTCAGAGAGTGCATGCCTCCGCCAAAGGAGCTCACTTATTGCTCTTACATCTATAAGCAATAGTTACATGATAAAATTACCATCATAATATGATTCCTTGACCCTGAAACCCACACCTAGCACTCAGAATCATGTTGATATCGTTATTAGTTAGACAGTTATTCAGCAAAAACAATTGTTCGCTAATGGCGGTTGTCTGGATCACTGGATCATCAAAATCTAATCATTTCTAAGTTGGACCATTACCAACATCTGAAAATTTCAGCAAAATCAGTCCAGTAGCTTTTGTGTAATCTTGCTAACAAACAAACAAACAAAGGTCTTGGTGGTGGTAAATATAGATCTGTGTCTGCTTGGGACTTTTGTACATCACAGGCTTTCACCACAATTGTTTTCTAAGCACACATTTGTGACCCTTCACTTGACCTTTTTTGGACCTTGACTACAAGTTGAGAACCACAGATCTATAAGAAACATTTTCACATCATTTCTGGTTTTCAGAGGTTAGATTTGGATGATGTCTGTGTTTGATTTTCCCCCTCAAAGACAAAATGTCTTCTTGAGAAAGCCTTCGCTCCCTGCTCTGACACAGCCAAATATAGTATTGGACGTTAGAGTGTAAACACTCAGGACTTATGTTACTGTGGGAGAGAGCCAAGCACTCTCATGTCTCTTTGATCACAGTGGACGCTGGGCCTCTCAGGCTCTGGATGAAGAATGTTTTTTGTATGTGACATTCTGGAGCACTTAAAGGAAATGATCGGTCAAAGTGCAATCAACAGGCGCAGTCGGAGCTCCACGCTGAACTCCCCGAGGGGCTATCGAGGTAAAAAGCAGCAGGTCTGAACTCACCGAGGGGCAGACGGGCTCAGACGATTGTTTTTGTTTCAGTCAAGTTGAGTTCACATGGAGAGGGGAGCTGTTATAAATATTACTGCTGGCGAGGAGCTGCTGCTTCATTATTGTTTCACTCAGTTGGTTGCATGAGGCTCATAATGTAAAAATATCTGATAGTTATCACTGATAATGAGCAAACAGACTTAGTAACACTGCTCAGCTTGTTGGTCTTTATGCTGATGATTATCATAAAATAACAATTTTAAATCTCAAACAGACAAACAGTCTCACACTTAGGAGAGAAAATCAGCACATCGGAGAGACTGCGTGCATTCATACACAGTCAAAATCATGCTACAGTGAAGCTCGACAGGGCAAAAACTGGAATGCTGTCTCTATGTCATGAACCCCTTCATCACCTTCATCACAGGTTTTGTCTCAAACACATTACAGTCAGTGAGAAAAGTAACAGAGTAATGACAGCACTGTGAATGTAACCTGACATACTAGGTGGAACGTTCAATATATGTCACTAGTCCATCTGAGAAAGAGCCAATAGAAAGTGTTTGGGGAGGGCTAAACCTTTCAGAAGCAGATCCAGCAGGTGATTGGCCGATCGTACCGTCAATCACCGACCAATCAGATAAGATAGTAGGCGGGAGCTACTGCGCTACAGAAGGTGAGCCACTTCAATTATCCAATAACTTCCAGATAGAGTTTTTGAAGGTTCTGCCTTCCCAAAACACTTTCTACAACCTTTTTCCAAATGAACTCATAAAGTATATCCAGTATAGTAAAACCCTAATTCCAGTTAAGTTGGGACATTGTGTAGAATGTAAATAAAAACAGAATATAATGATTTCAAACACTTTTCAACTTGTATTTAGTGGATACTCTTCAAAGACAAGATATTCAATGTTCAAACTGAAAACCTATTGTTGTTTTTATCTCATTATCTCCACCAAGGAGGTTATGTATTTGCTGGTGTGTGCTTGTTTGTTTGTTTGTTAGCAAGATTATGCAAAAACTACTGGACAGATTTTGCTCAAGTTTTCAGGAGATGTTGGTAACAGCCCAATTTTTAGAAATGATCAGATTTTGGTGTTGATCCAGATAACCACCATTTGCAAATGATTGTTTTTGCTCAATAACTGTCTAACTAATAATGATATCACCATGATTCTGAGTGCTAGGTGTGGGTTTTCAGGATGAAGGGATTATATTATGATGGGAACTTTCTCTGAATGCTTTCTAGTTATGAATTTTCTACCTGCAAAAGGTTTTAAAGACCTGGGTCAAGGGCATGTTTACTGCTGTGTTACATCGCCATTTCTTTAACAATGCTCAGTAAGTGTTTGTGAACTGAGGACTCTAACTGTTGAAGCTCTGTCTGTGGAGTTCTTTCAGTTGCTCAGTAGTCCGGGGTCTCTGTTGTTGTATTTTGAGCTTCATAATGCTCCACACATGTTCAGTGGAGACAGGTCTGGGCTGCAGGCAGGCCAGTCCAGTACCTGCACTCTTTTACTATGAAGCCACGCTGTAGGAACACCTTCAGAATGTCTTGAAGTTGTCTTGCTGAAATAATCAGGGATGTCTGTGCAGTGTTTTAAGCATCTCCTAGTGGTTGTTTTGTTAAAGCAGGAAGTTGCAGGAAGCAGGAAGTTGTTCTGTTTATACAGGAAGTTATAATGGATTTTGTCTTAATGCACAACCAGGACCAAATGCGTGTTTTATCTACAGCCATCCTTTCCTTTAGGCTTGTGAACACATTACCAAAGTTTTTCCTCTCTGTGTGGCTATGTGATTGGCTGGTGACCGGTTCAGGGTCACCCGCCTTTCACTCAATGTCAGCTGGGATAGGCTCCAGCCTGTGTGATCCCAAAGGGCATAAGTGGTATAGATAATGGATGGATAGATGTTTATTCTATTGTATTAATATCTTTAGCTTTATTTTCTGCCTTTGCCTTTACTGGGCAATACAATGCAAATGGAGATAACCCCTAAACTGCTTTTTACAGTTCTGATGTTGTTTGACAGTATTTTTACACTGACAGTAAAGGTCTATTCTGTGAATTATTATGATGTATAAATGTTTCTTCCCCTCTAATGCCTCTGTTTTAACCCTAAGAGCCTAGTATAAGTTGATAGCATGACATGTATCTGAGGCACTGTTCACAGCAGGTGCTCCAGTTTAATGACAAATCATATCGGGAGGTGGAGTAATCTTGAGCAGAGTTCTGAGTAAATCTTCCCTCTCTGCAGAGTAATGAGTGAAGTATATCTGCATGGCTGTTTATTTTTATAGAGACCTGTTTTACCTTTATCATCACACATTACACTGCAGGTTTATGGGTGACTTTTAAAATTAACGACCTCTGAAGATCTACAAGCCTCTGAGGTTAAATGCATGATGGGTAATTTCATATGATCATTACCACTATGAGCAGTGTTGAGTCTTAAAACCTATAAGACTTTTTGTTGCACAGATTCTGCAGAGTTTCTGGCTTAAAGCAAAGGACAGAGTCATTAACGTGCCTTTTCTTTTTGATTTCGAGTAGCTGTTGTCTAAATTAAGTGAGGTTCTCAGAGTAATAGAGCGGTATGGTGTCTTAAATAAATTCAAAGTGATTTCAGGCCTGTTTTATTGATTAGGTTCACACTGAGCTTGGATGCTACATGCTGACAACAGATGCTCGACATCCTTCCAGGTTCAAATGAAGCTTCCTGCTCTTCGGGACGCCAGAGTGTGACAGTAATGCTCCTGCTACACTGTCTAAAACATTCAGTGGATTACCAGGAATAATAAAAGCAGCAGCCGCACTTTAAACTGCATGTGCCCATCTGATGCAAGGAAGGCTAGATTGATCTCCCATAATGCTTTGTCTTGATGAGACAATGAAAAATGGCCTGAGCCAGCTACATGTCAATATGAAGGCCGGGGCTGCAGCAGCGGTCCGGGGTTCTTATTTAATCCGGTTTTCTTTAAGATGATAGCTCTTGTTACATTTTCACAGCCTGTCTGTCAGCTTGACATGGCAATATTCCCCCTCTCCTCACTTTCCTGCTCAGTTTCATTTATTTTAAAATGCCATTTCACACACGGCTGACTTTAACAAGGCATTATACAGCACTGAGGGAAGGTCTGGGAGATAGAATTGTGACAGATACAACATTTTTTATGGTGAAAAGACAGAATATTGTAAACAGCAGAGTGTATTAATGTGGCAGAGAGCTGCTCATGTATGTATGGGTGTCATTCAGTCTCTTCTGAAACCATCCCCACTGTCAATACTTCATTCATTTAGGCTTTAGAGGCTGCAGCAATAGTTCAGGTTTCATTTATGAGAATGCAAACGTTATAATTCAGAAATTACTGACTTAGCGTATTGATTTTACGTCATCTGGTTACAAGGTGTTATTGGAAAAACATAAACTATGTCACAAAGGCAAATATATGCAAATAGGCAATTTCACTGTCAAATATTTTATGACATGTTGTATTTTTCCCAGCTAAAATGCTGCACATAAACCCTGCCTGAATTTTGTAATGCAGAACACACACTCTTTATTTTACACCAGAGATTTTCACCCTGTCTAAGCACAGGACCTACCAGCACCTCTGGAGACGGCCTGAATTTCAACTCTATTAAAAAGTCTGTTTAACAATTTTGACCACAAATTTCTAAAGTTTTCAATTTCAAATATTAAAACCTTAGTATTAAGATAAAGTTTGAATGTGTTAGAAACATTTTTAAAAGTGATATTAAACCCAAATTTACCTTTTAGCATCATTAACTAGACATTTTTCAAGTGTTATCTCATTTACACTCACCAGAACTTTTTAATTTAAAATAATCGAATAAATCACAAAACAAAAGCAAAATACCTACTAAGTAAGATTTACATTCAGATAGGATTAGATTTAAATCTCCAAATGCATTCAAATCAATAACAAAAATGTAATTTCACTGGATTATGTTTAAAAGTCTGTGTGGCTTTTGGATCATACTATTTGGCATGTTTTTCATTAATAACATTAATAATAATATTAGAGTGTAAATTACTGATGTTTTGGTTAGTAATTTAGCTGCATTTTTTTTGCATTCGACCTTTTAAAAACCTTCCATGTTGTTGGTTATGACCACAAAATGTAACAAAAATATATATATATATATATATGGTTTCTTTTGTTTTTAACAAATCTTTTGAATGTATTCTAGGAAAATATCATTTAGGAATTGTCCATTTTTATCACACTCACTAAATTTCATTTTTAAACAAAAACACTTAGTGAACTATTAAAAACATGTTATAATGTGATTATTTTAGAGTTACTATTACTCTTGTGAGTCAGTGATAACCCACAGCATCATTTTGGTGCAACATCTGCTTTCACTATCATTCATTCATTCATTTTCTTTACCGCTTATCCCTTTCGGGGCTGCCTTAACTATTAAGTATAAACGTAAAAACTATAAATTTCCTCCTTTATTAAATATATGGTTAACCTTGACAGGCAGACAGATCTAAAAAAAAAAAAAAAATACAAAAAAAAACAAAAACAATAGCCCTCAACTACAGACCAGGGGTCAGGAACCCTACTTTGATAAACATCTTGAATATCCAAGGCCAGCCTTTTGTCTTAACTAAATATAAGAAAAATGAGATTAAAAAAAGGGACTTCAGAGAAACAAGAAAAAGTGGCTTATTATTCTTGAAAATTGTTGGATAAGTAAGATCAGATATATGGATGTATATCTGCTGAAGGTTTCTAAAGGTAACAGACTTCTTGTTGTGATTTTTATTCAAGAAACACATATTTCCACCCACTAAAAAGAGCTCATAGGTACCAACCTGCCAGTCCAGAAACACTGGTTTAATCATATTAAAGGTCCGTGATCTGATGTGTTTGACCATTTACATCATGTCATTGTGTCTATTAAGCAAGGATTTGATTTAAATTGAGTAAAAAGTGAAAAATTTCAGCTCTCTATAGGATCAGTTGCAGCTCTTTTCCCCTCCCCTTTGGCAATGCTCTGATCTGAGGGGGTGGGGCGACAAGCGGCTATGATAATGAGCTCTGTGCTGATTGGCCAAATGATATCTGATGGGAGGGGGAGGAGGGGTTACAGGCTGCAGAGCAGACTTCAGAACAGTCATGCAGAAAACACACATGTACGGTACCATGAAAAAGTATTTGCCCCCTTCCTGATTTCTTATCTTATTGCATATTTGTCACACTTAAGTGTTTCAGATCATCACACAAATTTTAATATTAGACAAAGATAACCTGGGTAAATACGAAATGCAGTTTTTAAATGATGATTTTATTTATTCAGGGATAAAAGCTCTCCAAACCTACATGACCCTATGTGAAAAAGTAATTGTCCCCTGTACCTAATAACTGGTTGTGTCACCCTTGGCAGCAATAACTGCAATCAAGCATTTGTGATACCTGGTGATGAGTCTTTCACATCACTGTGGAGGAATTTTGGTCCACTCTTCTGTGCAGAATTTTTTTTAACTCAGCCACATTGGAGGGTTTTAGAGCATGAACAAAAGACAAAAGTTGAACTTTTTGGAAGGTGTGCTTCCTGTTACATCTGGCATAAAAACAACACAGCATTTGATAAAAGAGCATCATAGCAACAGTCAGACATGGTGGTGGTGGTGTGATGGTCTGGGGCTGCTTTGCTGCTTCAGGACCTGGACGACTTGCTGTGCTGGATGAAACCATGAATTCTGCTGTCTACCAGAAAATCCTGAAGGAGAACATACAGCCATCAGTTCATGACCTCAAGCTCAAGCTCACTTGGGTTATACAACAGGACAACGACCTGAAACACACGAGCAAGTCCACGTCTGAATGGATTAAAAAAATAAAATTAAGGTTTTGGAGTGGCCGAGTCAAAGTCCGGACTTAAATCCAATTGAGATGCTGTGGTGTGACCTTAAACGAGCAGTTCATGCTCTAAAACCCTCCAATGTGGCTGAGCTAAAACAATCCCGCGCAGAAGAGTGGGCCAAAATTCCTCCACAGCGATGTGAAAGACTCATCACCAGATATCACAAATGCTTGATTGCAGTTAGTGCTGTATTGCAGTTAGTACAATTACTTTTTCACATAGGGTCATGTAGGTTTGGAGAGCTTTTATCCCTTAATAAATAAAATCTTCATTTAAAAACTGCATTTTGTTTTTACTCAGGTTATCTTTGTCTAATGTTAAAATTTGTGTGATGATCTGAAACATTTAAGTGTGACAAATATGCAAAAAGATAAGAAATCAGGAAGGGGGCAAATACTTTTTCATGGCACTGTAGGTGGAGGCTGTATAGATATGACATGAACTGAGTTTAGTAAAAAGGTGTCATTTTCTTCTGCTCCCCCTTCCAAAAACATCTGAAGTAGTAAAAAAATAATTTTGCAGGATATGGGACCTTTAAAAACAGTCCACCCTATGTTACAGAGGCCAAAATAGTGAATATATTGACAACATAATTTTATATTTTGACAGTTTTCTGGTCAAATTCCCCAGAAATATCTCCACCCTGATATTAACATTTCTCCCCTCTGTCTGTGTAACCACTTTGGCGTTTTCCTGTGAAACTGCAGTGACAGTAGGGCGTAGTTGTTCACTGCACCCTACGTGGCGCAGCTGTGGGTGAAACATGCCGTGGCTGACATATCAGTGATGTTTATTAAGAGACGAGTCTATCAGGTCTCATAAGCCAGCTCTCGCAGGCGGCACATCTTTTGTTTCTTCCTGAGGGTGTCATCAATCTTGCGTGGCTGCGCTCTCCTGAGCGCTTGATGGGAGATCACGGATTCCTCCCTCCCAATGCATTGGGTTCAGCGGTGGAGGCAGGTGGAGAGTGCACACACATACACACACAAAAGGGTGAAGCCTACATGCTCTGCAGAGCACCTCTATTCTGGGCTGGAAAACACTGAGGGAGGCTTCATGGTAGACATGACACTGTGATTCTCTGGGTGATATTTAGAGGGATAACCTCACAGACACAAACAGAGGGACATAAATGCAGTTTTCACTTTTTTGTTTTGACACCATGAGGACTTCCTGTGTCTGGATATAGGTTACACACAGTACATGTACATACACTACACAGCCAAAAGTGTTCGCTGGGCCAAATCAGTGAATTCAGGTGTTACAGGTGAATAAAATCAAGCACCTCAGCAAGTAGACTCTACAAACATTTGTAAAGAATGGGTCACTCTCAGGAGCTCAGTGAATTCCAGCGTGGTACCGTGATAGGAGGTCACCTGAGAAATAGGTCCAGACATGAAGTTTCCTGACTATTAAATATTCCACAGTCAACTGTTAGTGGTGTTATAACAAAGTGGAAGTGATTGGGAACCACAGCGGCTCAGCCACAAGGTGGTAGGCCACGTAAAATCACAGAGTGGGATCAGTAGATGCTGAGGGTCATAGGTCACAGAGGTCATCAACGTTCTGCAGAGTCAGTATCTACAGACCCCAAACTTCACCAGAGGAGACATGTTCTCTGGAGTGACCAATCACGCTTCTCTGTCTGCCAATCTGATGGACAAGTCTGGGTTTGGTGGTGTCCAGGAGAACGGTACTTATCTGACTGCACTGTGCCAAGTGTAAAGTCTGGTGGAGGGAGGATTGTGGTGTGGGGGTGTTCTTCAGGAGTTCAGGGAACAGTTTGGGGACGGCCTCTTCCTGTTCCAACATGACTGCACCAGTGCATAAAGCAGGTCAATAAAGACATGGATGAGGAGGAACTTGACTGGCCTGCACAGAGTCCTGACCTCAGCCTGATAGATCACCTTTGGGATGAATTAGAGCAGAGACTCTGACCTCTTCTGGAAGAATGGTCAAAAATTCCCATAAACACTCCCAAACCTGTGGAAAGCCTTCACAGAGGAGTTGAAGCTGTTATAGCTGTGCAGGGGCCAACATCATATTAAACCCTCTGGATTAAGAATGGGACGCCACTTGAGTTCATATTTGTGTGACAGCAGACGAGTGAATACTTTTGGTAGTATAGTGTCTGTAGAGAACTGTTTAGGCAAAAGAAAAAAAAAGTGAAGTGAAATAGAAGAAACATGAGTGAGAGATGAAACATCTCAAAAGTCCCGTTTGACTGTTATAATAATGGTATTACAGTGCACTTTGAATATGACCATAACAAAACATACAAACGCAGTGACATGTATATAGTGTTCCTCTAAAAATGTTAATGTTGACGTTGTATAAAAAGAAGTAATTCCACCTACACTAAGTGCCCATTGAAGTGTTTTTATGGTGTGGTGGTGCATCAAGTGTCTCCTGCCTGTAATATAAAATTGATGTACTTGGCATGTAGACTTGTATAAAAAGTGTCCTGTGCAGCTGCTGAAACCAAATGAAAGGAGATAACAGCATGGACTGGGAGCCTCCTGCAGTGTCATAACTTGTATGTAAATCTTTGTGGCCGGGATCGCAGACCTTCATTAAGTGTGCTTTAGCAGATTTATGAAGTGATCTGTGCAGGAGTCGTTTGTAGACGCTGCTCGCTTTAGACCTGGACATGATGAATATACTCCACTTGGCTCTGGCTGGACTGCTGAATCTGAAATTGGTGCTGTCCTGAGAACACTGCTTGTCTCCAGAGCAGGATAAAGCACTGCTGTTTATCCTCTACCTTTACTCCACCATGTTGACCTTTTTACAAAATACAGCACTGCTCTTACAAAGGGCATTCATTCCTCTAAGTATTTCAGGTCCATTATGATTCTCTGAGGGTCTCTGCCACAAAAACATGGCCAGCTTTGTTACAGGGGGGTGGTTAGGCATTTGAAGGCCACAGACAAAGATCAGCAAAATATTCTGATCCTTTTGAAGAGCTTTTAAAGAACAAAAAATTGATTTATTTTCAGTTGAATCTTTAAAGAGAGAGTGCTGTCTAAAACAAGGACCCCATTAATACTGTCTTTTTCTGTTATTTCACCTTCACTGTGAATGCTGTGAATATTTACTGCTACAGATGTAGTAGAGGGGAGCATGCAGACCCAGCTGGGGAGAAAAGCCATGTGTATGTGAAACATGTGCCTTATTATGCACTCTATCTCTCTTCACCAAAGACATGATGATATGACGCATATATCACTTCCTCTAGGTGAATGAATGAGGCTATTGACTGTTGAAAGAATAGGAGGAAGTCATGTAACATAAGGTGTTTTATTATCGTAAGAGCCTTTGAACACTTTTCAAGCTAATCTGTGGATGCAGCCATTTTTTGGCTATTACACACTGACGCTGGGTTAGAGGCGGGGTATACAGATGGTGCCACTTGAGTTTTCCCCAGTTTCCGTGGCAGAATCCTGGCTGGTCCATGACAGGAAAGTGCTCGGACCTGTCCACCCTAATGGTTGTAATTAGATCCCATCCAATTATGTGATAAACATGTAACCCTTACAGCTTATATTTTATGTTTTATATAAATGATATTTCTGCTTAGCATGAAAATGCCATCATGTCCAGAAATTCAAAACAGAATAGTGCTTTTTTAGACTAACAGTGGCTGGAAGTTGGCTGGTAACTGGATAGAACTCAGCTGGCATTCGGCTGGGAGGGGAAAATTAAAGTGGTTGCATCTGTATGTGTACTAATTACCAGCCAATCACAGGGTTAATATACAGAGAGACAACCAATGGGGCATTGGTTTGATAGTCTGATTGTGCACTTGGTTGGTAATTGGAAGGTTGCAGGTTCAAGCCCAGCTCTGGCTGTCACATGGCAATGTGTCTTTGGGCAAGACACATAACCCCTTAAAGTTGTGTCAGTGGCAGGTACAGTGCTCAGCACAAGTGACTACACCCTTTCAGATTTCTCAGTAAACCTTTAGTTTCCTTTCAAAATCAACATTTTCTATGGCATACTGTACCACAAAATACTCCCCCAAAATGTGGGCCATTGATTGCAAACAAGATTTTTGAAGTTGCACACAAAGAAGTATTTTTCTCAACTTAAGATCAGGATGCAAAAATGACTACACCCCAATCAAAGGGGTGGGAGCAAAACTAAATTTTAGTTCATATTATATTACCCTTATTTAATCTTATGGTAAAAAAAAAATGTTATGTTAAACTCAGCTTTGGAAATTGTTCTTTTGTTTATTTAGATATTGATTAATGCATTACTTTTAATAGGGGGTGTACTCATTTATGCTGGGCACTGTAAATGTGCATGAATGTGTTAGTAGGTACTGATGGACATAGAAACTCCAACCATCAGTTTGAATGTGAAAGCAAATGAGTGTGACCATTCACACACTCACAGTTTAGTTTAGTATTAGGTGAGCAGTAGTTTTTATAGATGGCTTGAATAACCTGACACACCAAATGGACCATTCAACATATTTCACTAGGCCATCGTGCAACAGCCCAAAAGAAGTGTTTGAATGGTCAGAGCCTTTCAAAGCATATCCAGTAGATGATTGGACGATCAGTCCATCAATCACATTCATCATGGGCCAATTAGATAATGCAGTAGGCGGTAAAATACAGACCGTAAACCACTTTGTAGAACAGACCCTCGCCAAAGCACACCCGAAGTGGAGCAAACATGTCCTTTCTATGAAGAAGTGCTTTCAGTGTTCTTTGTTTGTCATTTAATAAAGAAGTGAGGCCCAGATCTGACATCCCTCACCTGTAGCTCCCACCTCTTCCTGCTCTAAAGGACTCTGATTGGGCAGTGCCACTTTGGGCCAGGCTCAGTCAATGTAGATTGGAGCTTGGCAAGATGGACAAATATTCACTCAGGGCAGATCCAGCTGCACTGCAATGTTATGCATACATTACTATAGGTAATTTTAGATGTTTGATGCTCTATTATTATGGCTTTATTTAGGCCTTTTGGAGAACTAGACTCACCTCACTAATGCTAAAAACACCCATTCTTTCCTCTGAGCTGTGTGTAGATAAAGCAGCTTTCAGTGCAGCAGTTTTTATGACAGATCATGTTTAAAAAACACAGAAAGATGAGCTTGTTAGACCCTGATACCTAATTTCTTTCTCTATAGAAGTAAATTGAATTGATTTCATAGTAACTGCTTTTTCAGGATTATAATCCAAGCAATAACCACTGCAGGGTCTCCTGTCTGCAGGGAAATACACCCAAATGAAACAAACACCCGTCCACTTTTGAATTAGACGTGTTTGGCTTTAGCGCAGCCTTCATGCTGTAGCCTGGACTGAAAGACAGCGAGGAAGTTTGAATCAATATTTCCTATTAAAGACGCTGATGCTTAAACCAACAATGACCAGAGCTGAATGAGGTCCAGAGCATTGTGTGCTCAGGTGCGCCCAGTAATTGAATTCTCTTTTGAAAAGGCTCCTCTGATTAAACTGGAGAATAAAAGGAAAATGTAATCAAAGAGGCGCTTACTTGGGACAAAGAGTTACCTTCTAAGTTTGTCATCAGAGTTATTTTTGATTAATGTGGGACTCGCTTCCTCCGGTGGGGTGATGAGAGAAACATACTGAAAGTGTTATTTTGTTGGCAGAGCTGCTGGAGACTCTTTCTCATTTAAACTATTTGGAAGTTATTTCCTTCAAGGTATATTTCTTTACGTCATGTATTCATGTCTGCACTACATTCTTCTTCATGTGTGTTTATGGCTGCCAGGTGGTGTATTGTGTTAATAGACGGATAAAAATCAGCGAGGAAATGGCCCTCCCAGCGCTGACCCTTCCACCACCCCAGCTCTATCTGTCAAGCTGTCCTCCCTCTGACTTTTCACCCTCTGATCCCCATCTCCTGCTCCGGAGTAAGAGAAAACAGACCAGCACTCCCCGAGCACATTGCAAAGACTCTTCAAGAATGCAGCAGAAACGCTCTGAAACGCAGGAACACACTAATAAACATGTTTCTACACTCCTGTGCTGGTGTTTACAGGGAGATCGAAGAAATATTGAGAGAGATATGACACTGAGAAAGACGGTAGTTTGGGTGAGTTGTTCTTTAAAAGCAGGGGTTCCCAAATGTCTCTGGACCCCAGTGAGAAGTTTGAAATCTCCCTGAGATCCAAATATATCATATAAAGTAAATATATAATTATTATAAAATCAAAAGCATAAGTAATTTTTAAATTATTATCCATTTAAACACAATATTCTTACTTACACTGTAAAAGGTTGCCATAATGCCTTTACAATAGCATGACTGTATTCTCATTAACAGCCTAACTGCAGTATATTACTCTGTAACTTCTTAAATGCATTTTAAATTACAGTGAAGTTGCTGTATTATAATTTATTTCACTATAACTTTAATTATTTAAACAATCATTTATGGTATTAAATAATTTTGTAAAGAAAAAAATCACATTTTTATTGAATGAAACACTTTTCTCAAGCATTTGTTTCAAAAATGTGAAACGTTTACTAAAAGAAATCTTGTCTGCTATTGATCACTTTTCCCAGGGAAAATGGAATTTTGGTAGTTACTAAATTTTTCTCTTCATCAGTCAATTTATCAATCTATCAATCAACCTTTATTTGTATGGGGTCAATTCATAACATCTGTTATCTCAAGACACTTCACAGTAAAGCAGGCAGAAACCTTGTTGATCCATTGCTATTTTTTAGTTATTGACTGTATAGACATTTTCACAGTGGGTAACTGTAAAATACTGCTACATTCACAGAAATCAGTGTACTTTCCAACAATCCATTGCCATTCAAAGTAATTTACTGAATAGGCTTTTTATAGTAGGTAGCTTTAGATATTACAGTGAAATACTGTTATGTTCACAAAAATCTGTTACAGCATAGGTACTGATAGGACACATTATTTTTTATCAAACCTGTATTTTGTTTGTTTTAAATTTTAGGTCAGACTGAGTAGGTCCAGTGTAAAAGAAAAATCAAATCTACTTATAAATGATCACCCTTTCACCCTTTCATTGCTTTGAAATGAGTCTTGATCTGTATAGATCCAATTCATAAACAAGGGTTATCTCTTTACAACAGAGCAGGCCAAAGCCGTACTCTTCATTTTTTAGATACACATAAATGCATGAATACATATGGATGGAGCCACTTAAATTTTCCCAGATTTCCTTGGCAGAGTCTTGGCTGGTCCATGACAGGAAAGTGCACAGACCTGCCCACCCTAATGGTTGTTATGAGATCCCCTCAATGACGTGATAAACATGTAAACTTATGGGGAAAAAGGATATACAGATGAAAATTTTGCTTAGCATGAAAATGCCACTATGTGCAGAAATTAAGAATTAAAACAAACAAAATGTTTAGACTCCCAGTGGCTGGAAGTTGGCTGGTAACTGGATGGAACTCGGCTGGCATTTGGCTGGGAGGGGAACATTGAAGTTCATCTGAGGTGTCGACCCAATCTGAAAAGCTAAGCTTCATCTCCGAGCGCCTATCTTCATACAGCAATCTGAAGAGTAACTCAGACTCACGTACAGCTCACTCTCCCTCAAACTGACAAGGAAAGGCGTGCAGATGTCCATGAGCAACACTCCCAAACAATCTAGCTGTGAAAATGACCTTTGACCTTTTGTTTGACAGTTTGTGACCAAATAAAAACAAGCTTGCAACCCATTTTGGGTCCACACCCAAACTTTTGGGAAGGCTGTTTCAAAGGAATAAAGATGAGTGAGACACTGTGATTCTGCAGATGAAGCACAGTTAAAACTCCATATGTATTTTATTCAGGTTTCTGGACAGAAATTTATCACTGCAGCGAGCCTCAGATAGAAGGCAAAAGGGGGTCCAAACTGGAGAGCAACGTGTACTTAATAAACTGATCAGGCACTTTCCAATATCTTCCCAGTTTTCCACTCTATTTATTACTTTGTTCTCAAAATGACAGCACTGGAGTCCAACAGTTGATCTATAATTAAATTTTACATTACAGATTTTACTATTCCAATAAACTCTGGAGGCTGTGTAAAACATAAATAAAAACAAAACAATAAATTGCAAATTCTTTTCGACCTAAATTCAACTGAATACCCTACAAAGACAAGATATTGAATTCATAGTAAAATTGATTGTTTTTTGATTTGCCAATACTCTCTCATGTTGAATAAAGTCTGCAACACCTTCCAAAAAAGCTGTGACAGAGGCATGTTTACCTCTGTGTTACATGACCTTTCCTTTAAAGAACAATAAGTGTTGGTGAACTGCACTAATTGTTGAAACTTTGTAGGTGGAATTTGCTCCTATTATTGCTTGATGTACAACTTCAGTTGCTCAGTAGTCTTTCTCTGTTGTTGTATTGTGTGCTGTGTAATTTGGCAAATCCAGAATGAGAGAATATTTGCAAACTAAAAAAAAAAAATTTATTAGCTAAAATTTTAAAGATCTTGTCTTTGTGGTGGTGCAGCAGGTTGTGCACGTGCCTCTCAAGGTTCTTCCCGTGCTTGCTTGAGTTCTCTCCAGGCACTCTGGCTTCCTCCCACGGACCAAAAACATGCTCTTTAGGTTGACTGGTGACTCCAAATCGCCCTGCATGTGGCAGTAAATGGCAGTCTGTCATGAGGCCCCGCAATCAGCTGTTTTTTTGTGGCTTATTCAATTGAATGTAGGTCAAAAAGGATTTGGAATCATTGTATTCTGTTTTTATCTACACAATGTCCCAACTTAATCAGCATTGTGATTTGTTTAAAACCTCACAGAAGAATAGTACTTAACATTCTTGGATAGCACAGGGGATTAATTCAACAGTTTAACAGGTAAATCTGTCTATTACAGTCTCCATATGCCAAAAAGGGAGTTTTTGACTCTTACTGGCACTGGAGAGGCATGAAGGCAAAGCTCTGTCAATCTGGAAAAAACAGAGATTGACTTCAATTCTGGTCTCATTACTCAAGCCAAGGAACCCCACCTGCTGGAAAAGGCTATCACAGGTAGTGCTGCATAGCTGCAAACTAAATCACTCTCATTTTAGTCTGACTTTAAAGGAGCTGCGGTGTTAACACTGGGCTCTGAGGTATAAACAGCTCACAGTCTATAGCCTACAGTTGATATTAATCCTGTGTATAATGTGCAGGTAGAATCTGATTTGATCCGCCTGTATATTTGTAGAAAACTCCTCATGTCCTCGGCTCCCTGCTCAGATATCTCTGTATCAGTCGTAGATAAAATTCAGTCTGATAAAACGCTGCTGCAGGAGAAAAGTAAGAATTGGTTGCTGCGCTGATTGCCTTGCTCTGCCTGTGTGTCAGATAGTGGTCAGCAAGAAACTCTTCAGAGAGCTTCATCTGCCTCCACCTGCCCATCGCTGTCTGTCCGTCTGTCTGTCTGCAGATTCTCATTCTGTCTGCCTGAGCAGAGCAGAGAGGAGAGGAACAGGACTGAATGGATGTCTGAAAGGCTGAGGGAGACCTCTCATCTGATAGGACAGCACAAAGGAGCCAATCACAGTTCTGCTGAAGTCAGTATATTGGACACACATATGTTTCAGGGTTAGAGAGGAAAGGTGGGAAACAGTGGGATTAGACACGATACTATGACCTCCTCAGGAGATTTTCCCTCCACAGTACTTGAAAATTAAAACTAACAGGCAGTCAAGACAGTTAATTATTTAAAGGGATATGACAACTTTTTTTTCTTATTGTGTCTTTCCTCACTTGTGAGTCCATGACAAGCAGATTCATTCTTTCGTCTGTTCATGCAGTAACAGGGAAGAGACGGGCAAAGCTTGCCCACCGCTAATTAGCTGAGCCAACTGTAGGCAGAGGCAGGCTAACACTACCCATTGACTCCCAGTGTTTGAGCTAAGCTAATTAGCGGTGGGTGAGCTCTGCCTGTCTCTTCTTTGTTACTGCACGCACAGTCCAAAGAGTGGTGTTTGTCTGCTTGTCATGGATTCGGGAGTGAGGCAAGACATGAAAAGAAACAATGTTGGCGTATCCCTTTAAGCTATTTTATCTGTATTCTAGATTCTAGGCTTGATAAGATAGAAAAGTTTTTTTAGGTAATTTTGTTGACTTTACCATTTGATAACAAAAGATTACTCAACTCATGAACTGTGTTAATTGCGGTATTGTTATTTCATGGTATGTTTATTTTCTATGGTGATGTTTTTAGATTCAAGTCAACACATAAAATAGTGATTCTGAATTTCCAGCCCAGTGTCACGACTGAATCCTTCTCCGAGTCAACCGACATTCCCTGTCTGCCTCCTCTGTGCTGCCTCTGAGAGAAAATATTAGGCTGAAACATCTCAGGCGTGATGAGCCTATTAGATCTCTCCCTGAGACCAAACAACTGAGCCGGGAGACGAGGAGGCAGCCGAGAGGGTGGCAGACTGGGAGCAAAGCCTCTCTGAGCGCTGGCAATCAGGTGGTATTAAGCTCTACCCGTTGGAAGGTTCAGTGCGGTGGGGGAACAGCTCAGAGTTAGCCCAACATGCGAACATACAGTCGCAGACATCATCTCAGACACAATCATGGAAAAGCAGAAACCCTATCGAGCTCAGGCTGTCAGGCTGGAGGCAGAGCCAGAGAGATTAAGAGAGGGATATGTGTGACAGTGTGGACTGGAGAATCTGCAGTTTGAGTCATTTAGAGGCCCCATGCCAAGGCCAACACAAGGCCCTGCCCCATTTAGCCAAAAACAATCATATGGGATCAAATGCTGTCAGGTTTCTGCAGTGCTATACATAATGTTTAGACTGATAAAAGATATTGGCAGTGCATATTTCCAACTTGACTACAGTGATAAATAGTGGCAGGAGATTGTTTGATTTTTTCTTTTATGTTTCAAACAAAATATTTCAGCATCACCAGGAGACTTTATTCACCAGCTATACCTGAATATTTAATAATGCTCATTCGTGCAATCAGGCAGTGTCATGAGTTTGACATAAACTTTAGAATGTTTTCCACTTCAGTATATTCCAATTATTTTTTGTAAATAAGTCTAAAAATCATACAATTGGTCAGCAGCAGAAGAAAAATGTTGCTCACATTGCCCCCTGTATTGCCAAAATTTAGAGAGTATCTCAGGGGTCACTTATCTTTTTGAGCCTGAGTTCGACCCTAAAGATGAGGACTATGACGGAGGGGTACATGCTTGATTTAATGTTCTTAAGTAATAAAAATGTTGTAAGTTAATGAAAAATAATATATTTTATGCATTTGATAGGTTACATACGACATTGTATGTTTACTTTTCAACTTTTAATTATTCCTAACAATAATTTTTCCCACAGATGATTACTTTATATGAGAACAATGTACTTTCATGCATTTTCAGTTATTTATTTTTCTGTGTTTCCGAATGAAAATGAGCATTCCGAATTAAACTTTATTCTGAAATTATCCCGCGTTGACGGGAACAGGATCCAAGCATTGGACTCGAGCCAAGACAGTTTATTTAATTAGAGCCTTAGAAGATTTGGAAATAATGAATGGACGTAAGCACAAAAATGCAGACCTTTTTTAAAGTTGTAGTGTCCAAGTTGGATGAGGCTTCCCTGACAGAGACGCTGGAGATGCTGAACTGGAGTTTTTCTTCCGGTTCCAATCAGAACCATTCCCAACCCCCAGACATTAAGGGGCACTGAATAAAGGCGAATAAACATGTTTTCCGTGTAAACCTCAATTCAGAATTATTATTTCCATGTAAATGCAAAGGAGAATACTTTAATTCCAAATTATTTAATTCTGAATACTTAATTCCGACTTAAAAAACATCATGTAACTGTGGCCACTGACTTATAATCACTGTTAACAAGCATTATAAATTAGTGCTTGTAACTATGATTGTACAGTGGAAAAAGCACATTATAATCCATTATAAACATGCTTATAATGTGTTTTATGATGCACTATAAAGAGGGGCTTCATAGAAAGTGTTACTGGAGTTTATTTTGAGTGCCTCAGGCTACTGCCCACCTTCACTTGAGGTTAAAGCTGCCTGTGGCTGGGAGACATGTCTGTGACTTTGGAGGGGAAAGAAAGTTAGTTGCAGCTTCCTGAGCTTTGGTTGCAGAAGAGTCCCGACTGTATTTCGTCTGCTTTGTTAGGGAGAAATTCCAGCATGGTTTTATTCTCCTCATCCTTCTGGGAGATCCTTAGAGTGGTTCTTGATTGACGCCGGAGATCCACCCACTCCGGCTTGCTAATGAGAAAAGCCCTGAGGACACAGAAATTCTGCAGACACTACTCCCTGACCTTTTGTGTGAGGTTTGCTGGGAACGCCGCGGCAGCAAGGCGCTCATGCCGCCACGGCGTCGTACGCGTGTCAGGCTCCTCGGGGCCCCGCTCGAGGACGTGGAGTAACACTAGGGAGCCTCGTTATGTGCGCAACATCAAAACGAATCAGACTCTGTCCGCCACCCCTCATTTCGGGCCCCCACCGCGGGCTGCAGGGTGAGTGTACTGAGGTAATGAGACCATGGTGCTTCCTTGGCCCCCGCCGCCACCTCCTCTACGAGACACTAACAACTGCTGGTGCCCCGGGGATGTCCGTGAGATAAGCAGTGAGAAAAAGAAAGAGTGAAATGGGGGGAAAATAAGAGTGTGAGAGAGAGAGAGAGAGAGAGAGCAGGCAGTCCACCTAACCAGCTGAAGTGGAAGTTATCCTTATGAAGTGTGTGTGTGTTTCTCTGAGTGTGTGTGAGTCATGCACTGCCAGGGGTTTTCAGAGGTCTTGAAGGAGCTGTGCCAAGTTGTGTGGAAGTTTCTCTTGTTGCCAACAGGCGCTGAGCAGTCAAGCCTCCTCCCTGCAGTCACACAGAAAGCATTTACAAATTTGTGTAATTACTTATTCATGTGCACATATCATCGCTGACTTCACTGTATTTTGGTTTTAAAGATGTTAAATGTTTCTCAGATGTGAAAACACCGTCTCTTAATGAACAGGTTTGGAACACTGCACTCCCTCACATCAGAATATTTCTTGAATTGGACAAAGACAAGACGTTAAGAGATTTTACAGAATTTGAGCACAAACCCAAAAAGAAAATCAGCACACAAATGTCCAAACAGCATCAAGCCCTGAGCTCCTCTAACTCCAAATCATGTAAAGTCTGTTTGTGCCAGCAGCTGGCTGGATTACTTTAAGGTTTGACCAAAGAAAGCCTTTTGCGATTAACAAGATCAGCCAAAATGCAGCAACTAGTTTGCCAAAGAAAATCAGACAGAGGAAGCAACACTGCATTACTTGTGTTATGAGGTATCTGAGGTCATTTCAAAGCCAATGCATGTTCTTAATGAAGTTTGCCTTTTGCTGTTTTTATGTATGATGACTCCTATGAAGAAATTCTGGCCTGTAAATGTGTGTGCCGAAGCTGAGTGTGCCACTTCTATGCAGAAATGAAAGAATACATTTTATGCTTTTTGTGGGGACACACAACACGATGTTAACAGTCTTAACAGATTTTGAAAAGACTATGAGTTCACACTGACAGACTGTTTCTGAGCAGATTTTTCAATAAAGACCGAAAGAGTGACACACTTTACAACTGATTTGGGATCACAGACTACAGGATTGGTCAAAACAACTGAACGCATCAAACTCATACAGACTGTCCTGAGGGTGAGAGCTTTTTCTGATATTCTTGCTACTTCCTGTCTGACTTGGCACACCAGATGTCCTGTTCAACATATTTTACTTGTCCATCCAGGAAAGAGCCCAGAGAAAGTGTTTGGGGAGGGCAGAACCTTTCAGAAGCATATCCAGCTGATTGGATGATCGATCTGATCACCTTCATTACAGGCCTGTTAAATAATGTCGTAGGCAGAAGCTACAGAAGCCACACAACGTGAGGCGCTTCATAAAAAAATCCCTGATCTAAACATGTTAGAGGTGAAGCGAAAATGTCCGATATAGAGAGGTTGTAATGCTGATATTTGTTTTTCATTTATTAAAGAAATTTGGTCATGATCTGATAAAAATGCTACTAAAGCTGTTAGCATCTATGCTAATCCCTGTACGTGCAGTCACTTTCTGCTGTCATCTTGCTCGTAGTTCGTTCCTCTTCCTGCTCTAAAGGACTCTGATTGAACTGTGCTGCTTTGAGCACAATCGTTGTACCTTTAATATACAGCACTCAGAGTGACTTTGAACCACATGGTTTAGTCCTCGTAAGCAAAGTCTCAGTAATTAATAGCTCATCCAACATCTTAAAGGCAATGCAATCAGACAGCCCCCACCCCCCCATGACTAGACCTTGAATGCTGCCTGCGACTTCTCTCCACGGTCTCCATTTTCACTGGCTGCATGTGGCTTTTACAGAGGCTGTGTAATGACAGATTCCTCTTCAGGAGCCTCGGGTGGCTCAGTCATTCCAACCAGAGCTCCTCTGAGGTGAATACTCCTTCAAAATGAAATAACACTGGCATCTTTGATGGCCAGATCACATAAGTCATAACAAATGTGGCAATCTTTTCTGTTACCATCCTAAATTAAGTAAATTCAGCCTGGTCTTTATACATTTGTTTGTTTGTTTAGCTCGTTTGTGGCCCAAGTTTTGAAAAAGTGTATCAGTGTCTCAAGTTTCTGCTTGATCCCAACACTCATGATGAAAACTTAATTTTACTTTTATTGCTCAAAGCAAATCCAATAGCAATGAGGTACAGTTTCAGAGCTTATTTTCCTCATAAGAAATCTAACTGCTCTCATTAGAACTATCTCAATAAAATCAAATTAATGATAATAATAACATTACTTCAGTTACACTGTTGACTGACTAACTCCTGACTCGAGAGGTCAGTTTGGTTGGTTTCTATTTGTGCTCGTTCTTAGAGTTTGCATAAAGTGAAAGTCAGCCTTGCCCTTTGATACTGAATCTTTTCATACTGTACAAATGCTACTTCTGTCTCTGTCATAATTAATGGGCAACTGTCTGAAAGGCTGAGATGAAAGTCATCTTTTGAAAGTCTTTGCACACATGTTGGGTCATGGGTTTTTCCAAGAGTTTGTCTCTGTCCATATGAAGAGTGATTGTGCAGACAAACAGCGAATGAATTTTCATTCATACAGCACAATGCACAAGTTGTTCATTACAGCCGAGTGAGTCTCTGTTTGCTCCAGGATGGGTTGGATAAAATGTTGTCTCATAATCATCATAAAAGAACAATACGATCAGCTCATCAGAATCAGAATCAGAATCAGCTTTATTGGCCACGTATGTTAGACATACAAGGAATTTGGCGCCAGTTCACTTCACTCTCCAAGTACAGAATAGATACACGCAGTGTATATCCTATATTATAAACAAGACATAGGCAGAAATAACAAGGCGGGAATTAACATTTTAAGTGAGAAGTTTAAAAATTCGATCAGCTCATTACATATAAGAGACATTAGTGATCCTCCCTTAAAGGGATATGCCAACATTTTTTTTTTGTTTTTTTTGTCTTGCCTCTCTCCAGAGTCCATAACAAACAGTTAGATTCCATTCTTTGACTGTGCATGCAGTAACAAGGAGGAGATGGGCAGAGCTCGCCCACCGCTAATTAGCTTAGCTCAAACACTGGGAGTCAATGGGAAGTGTTAGCCTGCCTCTGTCTGCAGTCATCAGGCAAACTCTTTGGCAACTCTAAACGGTCCTGTGTGCTTGTTGTGACTCACTTTTTTTACCATGTTATGTTACTTGATCTATTTTTGACTAAGATAAGCACTTTAGGTAAATTTTCAAAAGAAATTTACGAAAACTAAAACCACAGGGTGCATGCGCAAACCACCGCATAAGTGCTTGTTGACCTACTTATAAGCACGAGGGTCGAAAGACCCTGACTGAAGCTGTGGGTATGATTGTGCTATTCTATGATAAATTTGTCAGAATTTCTAAGAATGTCAGAGAATATTTCATAGGTTTGTTCCAGCCATAGACTGCACATCTTGTAAATCAGACCTCTGGGGCATAAACATAGCAATCTGTGTAAACGTACAAAATGTAGGGCACAACTGCAGTAAAGGACACTGCAAAGAGTGTGCATATGTGTGCTGGGGGGGCGTCCTGGAAAATAATTTCTAGAAAAGCGTGGGAACTCTGATTGTGGTGGCATTAGCAATAGCAACCATGGCTAGAGAGATTGTTCTAATATTAACATCTATAATGATTATGAGGTGGTCGATAGGCATGGTATGCCCAACTGATACTTGTTATAAACCCCTTATTGTTTATTGATGACAGTCTGACTGCAGCTTCAGACACAAAAATGTAGCTGATAAGGACAGAATACAAAGAGAGTTGTTAGGAATAAAGTTTTATTCGGTTAAGACTTTAAGGACTTCCAAAGACTGAATTCTAGCAAATCTTCAGATTTTTTAATACAGCCAAGAGCCAATCAAACACTACTGCTCAATAATGGATAAAACAAACTACTAAAAATGATGTCTCTTCCTTTTAAAATATTAATGTATATCAAATTCCAGAGTAAACTGAAAGAAGCTAAGCATACATTAACAATACCTATCCCTAAAACTTGTGTTCTTTGGATTCTGGTCACTTATTTAGAAACAAGTCCATTTTGGTGTGTCGTGTAATTTCAGCACAAATTAAACTGGTGAACAGGAGGACGTGTCTCAGCAGCATGTGGCACAGCAGCTCAAGCTGTTAGCAGCTGAACAGACGCAGCTGAGGAGCGGTCTCCGGGGGTCTCTGGGGGCCCCTGCAGCAGTCTGTCTGTCCTTACCTATTTCACTTCTTCCCTGCTCTCTTCGGGGACTTCTCCTGTTAGTGTAGTGTTTGCTGTAAGAGACGCGTCTGCCTTTCCATCTGTGCCCAGTTTGAGAGCGAGCTAAACTGCAGTCAATGTCACACAAGAAGTTGCTGAATTATTAAGAGTTCCAGATTTGCTGTGCACTGCACATCTTTCATCCATCTGTTGGAGGAGCATTCATATATGGCAAAGTGTACCTGCTGCAGTTGCTGGCAATCTGTCGCCGATCAAAATTTGATGGTTCATACATTTGTTGTCACTGTGAAAAAGTTTGGCTCCATGTTACTCGGCTAGTTCTGCAACTACTGTAAATGCTTCAAGACAGCAGCGCTGCTAAAACCCTTTTTAACGCTGAATATTTTAATGTTAAATTCTGCCACCTTGGTCAACATGCTGATTTCTTTTTCCTGAAACAAGGAGAGATAATAGGACAGAGAATTAAAAATAGCAGCTCACTTACACCTTCCTAATTGTCTGGCCCATTTCCTCAAGGTGATATTGTACAAAGGTAAGTGCTGTTTCGTCACTGTATCACCTCTGGTTAAATCTTTGCAGCTCCGATCAACAGATGTGTGAAAACTTAAGTAGCATTTGTTGACCTAGAGTACAGTGACCATGCGTCCTCTTTTGCCAAATATGTCCTCCTTTTTGGTCATAAAATTACGTGCAGGGGAATTTTATAAAATATCGTAAAATGTCCGGGTATTGCTCTGCTTGTTCTACAGACAAAGCTGTTGCCGGTGACAGAAAAAAATGTGCATGATTCAAACTACCAAAGCTCCTCAAGTATCTACACTATCCAAATAATTCCAACAGATTCTGAAAGCTGAGATGTGGAGCTTTCCAGCCATATATGATACATTACGGTAAAGGCTGCCTGAGAGGAAGGGGTGGGAAGCTGGAAAGCAGAGTAAGAGGATCCAGTGCCAAACGTGAAGGTTTATCGGTGGCTTATTAGTATTTTCTGTGTAAATAAAGGAAGCATATTGTAAATAATGACATTAATATCATTCTGTAGTGTTTCTTGTTGCATAGTTTTGCCATATTTTCGCCTAGTTCATCTTTTTTGTCATCCTCTTTTTTCATCATAGTTCGTGTTTTATGGTTTTCATAAATAGTTAAATAATATAAATAATAAATAATAATAATAGATAATATAAAACAGGTTGAGTTTCTGTTTTGTCCTCTCAAAAGTGTTGTACATGTTCATTTAGAATTGTTTAAAAGAGCAACCTGTTGAAAATTCTAATCTTTTTTTTCTTTTCTTGTAATTACACACTTGTTTAAGCATTTAAATAATGACAGACTTGCTAGAATATTTCATTTTTACCTGAAAAAAGGTGCAAAGTAATTCACTCAAAGGGCATTTTCTGACACATTTATTGACAAAAAGGCAAAAAAGACCAGGCAGCCATTTATATTTATAGTAGTAAAAGGATTAATATTTGGAATAAAGCGCTGCACTGAACCACTGGCATTATTCCAATGTACCTACCTGTCATGATGTTGAGCGTGCATGCCACATGTGTCATAAATCAACACATATTGCTGAGGGTCCTCTTTTTTTCAGAATATGTTCACCCTGAACTAGAGCCCTCACACAGTTTCAAATACACCAGAACAAGCCATTTCTTTTGACCAGTCAGTTCGTTCTTCATCGTTACTCATACTGTCGGACTTCTTGGATTTCTTTGTGATTTCCCACATAATGTTCTGATAATATGTAGTGATCAGAATCTGGATCCAGGGCTTTTAAAAGGATTTGTTGACAGTGTCCAACGAGGCAGTTTTCAATCATAACTCAACTAAGAATGTCAAAATTCCTTGGCCGAGGTTTGTACTCTTGGAGCACTTATAGTTTCTGGAGTGTTTCAGTGTCTCAGCTTTGGCCGTTGTGGTATCGTGTCTCTTTGTGTTTCAGTGTGTTTCTCAGAGTTTTTACTGCTGTATCAGAGTATTACAGTGTATTGTAGCTTTAAAGCTTTGTAGGTCAGCATATTTTGCTGTGTTGTTGCACTTTTAAATGTGTTTTTATGCGTTAAAGTAGATTTTAATGTGTTGCAGCGTTTTTGGAGCTATGCTTCACTGTGTTTAAGTGTGTATTTGTGTGCTTTGCCTCCTTATTTATGTGTGTCAGTGTATTTCAGTCTGTTTTCACTCTTTAAGTGTTGTTTAATGCTGTAAAATTATGCTTTAATGTATTTTAGTGTATATTAGTCTGTGTTTGCCTCTTTAATGCGTCACTGTGTAGCCCTTTTCACACGTGCAGTTATGTGATAACACCTGGACAGCTCGCCCGACTGATTCTGTGATGTAATCATGGTCAAGTATGTTGTGTTGTTGTGTCTCAATGTGTTGTAATGTTGTGTTTCAGTATTTTGTGGTGTTGTGTTTCAGTATTTTGTGGTGTTGTGTTTCAGTATGTTGTGTTGTTGTGTTTCAGTATTTTGTGGTGTTGTGTTTCAGTATGTTGTGTTGTTGTGTTTCAGTATTTTGTGGTGTTGTGTTTCAGTATGTTGTTGTGTTATGTTGTGTCGTTGGGTTTCAGTGTGTTGTTGTGTTGTTGTGCCTCAGTGTGTGGTAGTGCAGTAGCTCCTGCCTGTGTTGTGTGTCAGTATGTTGTTGTGCTTTAGTGTGTTGTTGTTTCAGGGTGTTGCGTTGTGTTGTGTTGTCCTGTTTTAGTGTGTTGTTGTGTTATGTGGTGTTGTTGTGTTATGTTGTGTTGTTGTGCCTCAGTGTGTGGTGGTGCAGCGGCTCCTGCCTGTGTTGTGTGTCAGAATGTTGTTGTGTTTTAGTGTGTTGTTGTGTTATGTTGTGTTGTTGTGTCTCAGTGTGTTGTTGTGTTCTGTTGTGTTGTTGTGTTGTTGTGCCTGAGTGTGTGATGGTGCAGCAGCTCCTGCCTGTGTTGTGTTTCAGTATGCTGTTGTGTTTCAGTGTGTTGTTGTGTTTCAGTATGTTGTTGTGTTTTGTTGTGTTGTTGTGCCTTTGTGTATCGTGGTGCAGCAGCTCCTGCCTGTGTTGTGTTTCTGTTTGTTGCTGTGTTTCTGTGTGTTGTTGTGTTTCAGTGTGTTGTTGTGTTATGTTGTGTTGTTGTGCCTCAGTGTGTGGTGGTGCAGCAGCTCCTGCCTGTGTTGTGTGTCAGTATGTTGTTGTGCTTTAGTGTGTTGTTGTTTCAGGGTGTTGCGTTGTGTTGTGTTGTCCTGTTTTAGTGTGTTGTTGTGTTATGTGGTGTTGTTGTGTTATGTTGTGTTGTTGTGCCTCAGTGTGTGGTGGTGCAGCAGCTCCTGCCTGTGTTGTGTGTCAGAATGTTGTTGTGTTTTAGTGTGTTGTTGTTTCAGTGTGTTGTTGTGTTATGTTGTGTTGTTGTGTCTCAGTGTGATGTTGTGTTCTGTTGTGTTGTTGTGTTGTTGTGCCTGAGTGTGTGGTGGTGCAGCAGCTCCTGCCTGTGTTGTGTTTCAGTATGCTGTTGTGTTTCAGTGTGTTGTTGTGTTTCAGTATGTTGTTGTGTTTTGTTGTGTTGTTGTGCCTTTGTGTATCGTGGTGCAGCAGCTCCTGCCTGTGTTGTGTTTCTGTTTGTTGCTGTGTTTCTGTGTGTTGTTGTGTTTCAGTGTGTTGTTGTGTTATGTTGTGTTGTTGTGCCTCAGTGTGTGGTGGTGCAGCAGCTCCTGCCTGTGTTTTGTGTGTCAGTTTGTTGTTGTGTTTCTGTGTGTTGTTGTGTTTCAGTGTGTTGTTGTGTTATGCTGTGTTGTTGTGTTGTTGTTCCCCATTGTGTGGTGGTGCAGCAGCTCCTGCCTGTGTTGTGTGTGTCTTTGTTGTTGTGTTTCAGTGTGTTGTTGTGTTATGTTGTGTTGTTGTGTTTCAGTGTGTTGTTGTGTTATGCTGTGTTGTTGTGTTGTTGTGCCTCAGTGTGTGGTGGTGCAGCAGCTCCTGCCTGTGTTGTGTGTCAGTTTGTTGTTGTGTTTTAGTGTGTTGTTGTTTCAGGGTGTTGCTTTGTGTTGTGTTGTTGTGTTTCAGTGTGTTGTTGTGTTATGCTGTGTTGTTGTGTTGTTGTGCCTCAGTGTGTGGTGGTGCAGCAGCTCCTGCCTGTGTTGTGTGTCAGTTTGTTGTTGTGTTTTAGTGTGTTGTTGTTTCAGGGTGTTGCGTTGTGTTGTGTTGTTGTGTTTCAGTGTGTTGTTGTGTTATGCTGTGTTGTTGTGTTGTTGTGCCTCAGTGTGTGGTGGTACAGCAGCTCCTGCCTGTGTTGTGTGTGTCTTTGTTGTGTTTCTGCATTGTTGTGTTTCAGTGTGTTGTTGTGTTATGTTGTGTTGTTGTGTTTCAGTGTGTTGTTGTGTTATGCTGTGTTGTGTGTGTCTTTGTACTTGACATTTCCATGATTCATGCCTGGTGTGATGGCTGGCCTGGAGGCTGGCAGAACCTTTACAGCATCAGAACAGGACAGAGCATCATTAAAGCTCCCAGTACAGTATGCATACTCATATGGCCGCATCTGGACTTTAAAATCTGCTCTCTGATGTTTATCGAAGTAAAGAAATCTAATTCTGCCCGCTCTGCTCTGATGCATTGTTTAAATGTTATTTAGTCTAATTTATTGCTTTATTCTGGCATGGTGTCACGGCTGTATCTGGAGTTCAGCACACACACTTCAGAGTGAACTTTTCTCTTTCTCTGCAGAAGTTGTGTTCAGAGTGCTGCTCGGTGCTTTGACAAACCCACACAGCGATGCTTTCTTTTCATGTTTTAGAGGAATCATGAAGTCAGCTCCACATGCATATGTTTCAGTGCTTTGGGGAAATGATAGTGGCTATGAATAACAAATAGATGTGAGTCAGAGCAGTTGAAAAGCCTGGGCTTTGTTGCTGTTATTAAAGCTGTGGTAGCTGGAGAAATGGATCCAAAGTATGCTGTTGATCTTTCTGAGCGCAGATATCAAAGCCTGGACAGCAAACGAGTGGTAAGTACTGGGGGACAGGGGGGATCCCTGGAGCAAAGCGAGGGTAAAGATGAAGGAATGTGGAGGAGATGAAAGGAGGAGAAGAGAGAGAGAGAGGCAGCGAGAAAGTGAGGAGGAGAGGGAGAGGGAGCCTGTGCGCCTTTGTGTGTGTCTGTGTACCAGTGTCTGCTGGAGGAAGGACTTCAAAGAGCCGCCAGAGCAAAGGCTGCTTCGCTTTTTCACTTTTTTCTCTCCACCAAAGCTCCTCTCGCCTTGGATCCCCCCTCCTCTCCTTTCTGATTATTCATCTGTCTCTCCTCAAAGGCAGCCAGGCCTACTGGATTCTGTAGGGCACCACTGACATGAATATTTCTGCTGCATCAGAGACATTTGCTGTCGTTGCCTCACAAGGCTTCAGCAGTAATTGAGCGCATGATCTGCAGAGCTTCCCGCAGACTTTATTGACTGCAATATTGGCTGCATTACACTCTGCAGTGCTGCTGCCCGCTGATGGAAGGAAACATGGAGCCTCACGTGGGGAAACATATTTTTAGCAGAGGGGAAATATTTTAATTTTATACAGTTTTTATAACAGTCACTGAAGTAAGAATGTGTTCACATATAATGATCGGAGAATTCAGTGATCATGGGCCTGATCTGCTGAAGGTTTGTATGAATAAAAACATGCAAAAGCTAGATAGAGCGCACGCAGAGCTGATCTACAAACCAGGTGCACCGAGAATTGTGTCTGTCAAATAAGCGAAATAGCATGTGCAATCCATTCAGTGTGTTTGCCTTCATGAATAAGCAGAATACACGCAGATTATCAAAAATACTGGGAGGAGGAGATGCAAATGTAATCATTTAACACCCCTAATGTGAAGCCTCAAACTCAAACCTCAAACTGATTGTGCTTTGTGATTTTGAGTCTAAATTTGGCACATTTGAAAGGCAGGTGCAAACCAGAAGGAGGTATAGGTGCAATGACAGACAGCGGAGAGAGAATCTTCCATGCTCATGTCAACATATTTGGACTGTCAGAAATAAGAATAGGAGAGACATGTCGTCTATCCAGCAATGCCATTTTTGAGCTGCTGGATGACCTAAGGGCTGGTTTGGAGCCAGTCACATAAGACTAGGATTAGCACATCATACAATTTTTCTAAAGAAATAAAAACAAAACTAACTGTTCAGCTTCTCTTCATGCACACTAAGCTTCCAAAACTTGTAGCTCCTCCTCCATATATTCTGGTTCGAATGGGTTAGGTTGTGGATCTTGGTCAGTCCTGAAGAAATCACCCTTATCTTCTCTTACAAAGTCAGCCATAATCCTTAGTATCAGTCTTCTTCTACTGGTAAACAGAGGCTTTGTTTTGTATACCCACTTACAAGCACCTCTGCGGTGGTTTGCACATGTGCTTTGTGGTTTAGTTTCAGATGTATTTCTTTCAAGAATTACATAAAGTGCTAATCTTAGGCTAAAATATGCAGTAAAAAAACAAGTCACAACAAGCACACAGGACCGTTAAAAGTTGCTGAAGAGTTTATCTGTTGACTGTAGGCAGAGGCAGGCTAACACTACCCACTGACTCCCAGTGTTTGAGCTAAGCTAATTAGCAGTGGGCGAGCTCTGCCCATCTCGTCCTTGTTACTGCGAAAAAAAGAATGGTGTCTATGTGCTTGTCATGGACTCGGGAGTGAGGCAAGACACAAAAACAAAAATGTTGGTGTATCCCTTCTAAAAGCTTGGAAGAAAGATGCATTATAGGGTGTTTAAAAAAATATTAAATTCTTATTTCTGAAAAAGTGATGAGCTTGGCTTAATCATGATTTAAAGAAGAGCAGTTTTCCACATGATTGAAAATGAGGGAAAATAATTTCCTCTGGGTTAATACTTTGCTTTTATTTTCAGTGAAGTTGATTTTATAACCTTTGTGTTCCAGGACAAGGCTATTAAAAAAATTAAGACCAACAGGAACAACAGAACAGAGTATGAAGTTTTCTGTGTGATACAGTCTTGAGGGTGTTGACGTTTCTTTCTCTGAGCGTGTCACTCCTCAGTTAAGTGACTGATTTACTCTGCAGTCACAGAGCGACTCTCTCAGATGCCATAATTCTGATCATGTTGCTCTTTGAAGAAGAAGCAGCTTCCCTGGAGGTACAGATGGCTATGCGCCTTCTCAGATTGTGTTAGGGGAGACGTGAGGCGGCGGTGGAGTGAGTTTGCCGTTGTATACGTGTTGGGGGGGGGGGGGGGGGGGTATTTTTTTAGGGAATAAGCAGAAAAGAAATCAAAGCTTTGTTTGTGCTCAGAGGCAGAGGTGAGTGGGTACAACTGGATCTTCCTGCTGTCATATGAGGAGGAATCTGTCAGAAGTGTGATGGAGCTCATGGTTGTCTAATTTTGACTGCTGCTTTTCTGCAACACACAACAGGAAGTATTTGTGTCGCCTCGTCTTAAAGCTTGATGTAATTTTTTTGTAGTCTTATTTTAAAGTCAAAAGAGTCCACAAACCGGAGAAGTCACGACGTTAAGTGAGACTTGAAAAGATGTCACGACTAATTAACTTTGTGAAATGTTGAGTTTGTTTGTGTAGGCGTGTAACATATCTTTATCTGGCACAGACGTGGGTTTTCCAGGAAAATGTAAAAGAACAAATGAGTCTGATTTTATGGAATTATTACTTCCTCCAAAAAAAAAGAGCTTAAGATTTAAAAATGTTCATTTGGATATTTTATGGTTAAAACGACAGTCAAATTGTGCAGCAATATTCACACTTCCTACTGCTTCTGTCAGGCAACTGTCAGCTCCACCCAAGACACAAAGTTGCTGCAAAGAAACAAAGAGAATAAAGCCAGGGATTAAAAACAGTAAAAAAATAAATAAATAAAAAATACTGGGCAAAATGTTATAAAGAGGAGCTAAAAGAATGCAAGGATCAATACAGCAACCTTTGCTTAATGTGATTATACTTAGGAAAAATAAAAATGCGTAATCTTTACAGTGTTACAGCTTTAAAGTGCAAGCAACTTCCCAAACTTCTTGATGGTTATAATGTGGGGAAAATTTTGCATAAGTGTTAGATATAAACTTAAAAAATGTAGTTAATTCTGGGGGAAAAGTATTAAAATAAACATCAGTAATCACCATCATCGTCAAACATTTATTAGCAACTGATTACCAATGGTCAGACCTCACCATCAGCATGAACTGAACTCCATTTCTTCATCTTCTTTTGTTTACTTGTAACTGTTAAGGTGTTACGGTCTAATGAGTGACTGTGTTACCTGATGACTTTTGGTGACTGTGATGATAGATCTAGTTAAAGCACAGGAAAAACAGAGGGTTTAATCTGCAATTCCTCACTGTGAAGCAATAAATTAATCATTGGATCAAAAAGACTGATCAGCTATTTATCTGTAATAAATAGAAACTAAAGCAACATGACACACCCATGAACTGAGCTGACCACTGATTCAACTCAAGTCAAACTCAAAGAAATCAATTATCAAGGTCCAGAAGTTGTGTTTACTTTGCAGTTGTTTCTGTGTTTCTCAGCCTCTAACAGAGAATGTACTCACCAATAGTAAGATGCTTAGGCATGTTTGTGTCAGAGCAGCTTCACACATTATCCAGATGTTCTTGATCATGGACTTGTTTGTCAGTTTGTCTTAAAAATTACGCTGTCGCTGCGTCTATGCTGAGCCTTCAGGTCAGGTGAGGATTGCAGCTTGCGTCTGCGTTATGTCTGGACAACATGCACAACTGGCTTGCTTACATGTTGCAGCCATCATGCATCCATGTCCTTGTTACTTAGTCCTTCTCAGTCTAATAAAGGATCATTTTATGTTCTTCTCATGTCATGAATTGCAGGCCTTTTGGGGCATGGCACAGATCTCAGTTTTGTTTCTTGTTTCATTATTTTCTTAAATTAGAAGGACCAATTCAAATCATGCTCTGACAACACCTTCACCAACCCACGTACTCAAAGAAGGTTGCTGCTGAAATTGATTTACAGTTTTGTAAACAAAATTTGATTTCAATGTATCTTATTTAATTGTATTATTGTTTTAAACATCATCTCATGCTGCGTTGATTTCTCTCTCTTCTCTCTTTATTATCTGCAGCAGCCCGTCTGTCTGTTTGTCTGTCTTTTTGAACCCAGTAGGGACTGAGTGGTGGCCATGCAAACTTTATAATCTATTTGACTCTGTACAGCAGTCCTCCTGGCCCTACAACCAGGCCAGTCCACCGGATATTCTCCCTGTTCACCAGATCATCCGCTCCGGGCGTGGGCGTACTCTATTTGGTCTTACATCCTTCCCACTTCATCCATCAAACCAGCTCATTTGAACATTAGAGTATATCTCAAGTGAGCATTAAGGGGTTTCTTTAAAGGGACACGCCAACATTTTCCGTGTCTTGCCTCACTCCCGAGTCCATGACAAGCAGATAGACACCACTGTTTTGATTGTGCGTACAGTAACAAGAAAGAGATGGGCAAAGCTCGCCCAATGCTAATCAGAAGTCCACCAAACAACACCAAACAAAAGTCAACAGCAGAATGAGGTGTTTGGCATCAGCACATACTCCGCTCTTCTTATCCACAAATGCATGTTCCTGACAAACATGGCTCTATTTAATAGAGAAATAAACAGGCTTTCCAAAGGGGTAAGGTTTATTTTAAAGAGGCATTGAAATGATCTACCAAAAACTAATTTACTTACTATTTGTGCTACATTTATGTAAACACCATTGGTACCATTGTTATTATATATCGTTTTGTTCACATTTTGTATCATTAGAAGCTAATTGTTTTCCCATGAAATGTACATTTGACTCAGTTTAATTTATTCAAATATAGCTAATATTGAATAGTAGTCCAGCTCTAACCTGATATTCCCTTGACAATACCTGGAATTTACAAGAACGACTGAAACAAAATTATTGAAGAAAAAACATAATATGAGTGACAGAGAGTGAGCTTTTCTTTCTGATACTGAAGGTTTCATTACATATGTTTGTAATTGCACCCAAGTGCCGTCACAGTTTCCCTCTTTAATTCATTTCATTCATTTCAGCATTTCATGATAAATAATGAAGAATACAAAAGAATACAGAATCAGCTTTATGCATTTGTGGTCATGTGTGTTTCTTAAATCAAAGTGGTATTAAAACTAACAAATAATTTCTTAGTTAAAATGCAAAATGGGTATCAAATGTTACTACTGACCCTAGTCTTCCCTTTGAAAAGTACTACCTCTATCTTTGATTCATTAAAAACTCTCCCTGAGTTGAGGCTGTAGATTTTTTATCCCCCTTTAACTGCTGTGAATGAAGTTGTTGGGAATCATTAAAACTTGCTCATGTTATTCTTGTCCTGTCTCACTGAAGTCAAACACTTACTCATGACTGATCCATGCGTAATTTTGCTCGCGGGTGACTCATAAAGCTAATGACTCAAATGCAGCAGAAACATAAGACAAAAAAAAAAAGAAATATAAGGCTCTCCTAAGGCTGCTTGCTTTTCTGCTGTCGTAAAGCTGTTTTCATGCACAAGACATTGTGACTTTCCTTGATGCTACAGAGGCTTCGTCTCAAGGTGTCTGTCCAAATTTTAATGCTAAGCTTCGTCTCCGAGCACCTTCCATCATAAAACACCTTATAGCCTCTACTACATCTGAAAGGCTCGAGCACAGCTAATGTTTATGAACTCATCTTCATGATTTCCCTCTCACCCACTGTTGAGTCAGAGGGTGCATGGAGATCTCAACCCGCAGGGTAACGTAAAAGGTAAGGTCGGGGACAAGAATCATCCTCACATCATTTTAGTGATTTTGGCTATGTACAAACATAGTACAGAGTAACATGGCACACCAGATGGGCCATTCAATATATTTTAATACTCTATCTGGAAAAGAGCCCATAGAAAGTGTTTGGAGAGGGCAGAGCATTTCAGAAGCATATCCAGCAGGTGATTGGACGATCATGCTGCTAGTCAACATTAATTATGGGTCCCTCACATAATGTCGTAGGTGGGAGCCACTGCGCCACAGAATGTGAGCCACTTTGTAAAATAAACTCTTGTCAAAACATGTCAGAAGTGGAGTGAAAATACTAATGCTAATCCCTGTATGTGCAGTCAGTTCCTGCTGTTGTCTTGCTCGTAGCTCCTTACTCTTCCTTCTCTAAAGGACCGCTCTGTTGGCCTGTCCCGTTTTGGTCCACTCATAATCGTTGTAGATTGGAGCTTGACAAAATGGATCTGTCTGATTACAGACACTGAATCAGGCAGGACCAGCTGCTGTGCAAGGTTACAAACATGGGAGGCATTTTCAAAAACTGAGGTTTTCCTCCTTGGTTTTAAAAAATGATCCCATCCCCATGGGTTAAGTTCTTTTCAGAATATCACACAAAAAAGCAAAAACACATGAACACACTGTTTAAAGCTGTTTATTATTTTGTGACGATGTCCCTTTTCTGAAGTTTTCTATTGCGGAGCAACAGGTCTGCTGGTTTAACGTTGCTATGTTAACAGGTGCTAGCAGGCATATTGAGTATTTCTTTGGTTATGTTTTAGTTTGATACAAATCTGATCATTGATTTCAAACCCTGTTATCAAAATGTTTCATGGGCACTTTGTTAAAATATCTGAAACCACCGAAGATGGGTGCAGGCATATTCAGGCAAAAACGCACATTTCTCAGGTCCCAGAGTGGATAAATCTGAAAACACCAGCTGAGCATTTCATTGTGGACAATGGATACGGATAGTTTATGAAACGATGACATCATAGGCCCACTCCTGCCTTAAACCGCATGTACGAATGCTGACAGCAACAGAGACAATGGCAGAATACGATGCTGCGTTCATGCTGCAGAAGCTCCTGAGCTTGTTTTGGCTTTAACAGAAAAATCTTCTGCTCCTCTACGACCACCATGAGCAACAAGGAGATGAAGAACAGCAGACACCAGTGTTTGTTGACATTCCTCATGATGTATGCTCCATATCTTCTTCTCTGGTTTTGGTGTGTGTCTGCAGTAGTGTTACAGCGTCACTTACAGGCCTGGCATATGTACTACAGGGTTTTCAGGGTTTTCGTGTGGAAGGATACATTTCTTAAATGATGCTCTCTTTACAAAGAACGTTTTTATTATAAAAAATGTTTGTGTCTCCGTGTGGACAGAGTGTAAGTCTTTTCCAAAATGTCAGCAGTGTTTTTAAAGAAGCATCACAATGAAGGGGCTACAGAAAGAATGTGTAATCATGTAAGTCCAGTCAGCACTTAAAAGAAAATAGTTTACCAATGTCCACTGCAACAACAGTGACAATGGTGCATAGTGCTACATCACCACGTGGAGAGGTCGACACAGTGGCTCTAATTTCGTAGACCAGGCGCAGGCGGGGCGCACCTGCCCTGCGCCGCGCAGGGGCCAAGGGGGTGTGTCCAGGGCATTTTGCAAGTTTCGTGCACGGTGCAGTCTGGCGCAGGGAGGCGCACCCACGCCTCCGACTCTCCCAGCAGCGCAAGTAGCAGAGAGGGAGGAGATAAGGCGTGAGTGGGTTTAACACAGCCGAGTGTGATCGTCACCAATCAAATGAATGCCTCTCCTCGCCTTTAAATGCGCCGCAGGTGAGGCGCAGTGACAATTTCACCTCGGTGGAGAAGATGGTCAGAGCCGCTGTCACTTTTGCAGCAACTGGGAGAGCGCAGGGGCCACCGGGCCGCGCACCAGAGGCCACGATGCGCGTTACTGTGCGGACCACCTCGCCGGACAGATTTAATCTGTTCCTGTGTCACAAGTAGGAGTACAAAATTAAATGATAATTACATTTAAACACAGCAGCAGGCTAATCCATTCATTATGCTTGTGATCCACCTGCATTCCTGGTCTGTCATAGCCAAATAGCAGAACCTTTGGTGAAATATCCCCCCCCCCCGATATCTCCCCCTCATCCTCCTTGCAATAATGTACTCCATCTTTTTAGATCATGTTAAGAATAAAGATTAAAACAGAGAAATATGGGCAATCAGGTAAATCCTCCGTATCGGATGATGTGGCTGTTTGTGGTAGGCTGAGAGATATAAACCCGTTAGTTATGACAAACGTCTCTGCTCTGACATCAGATGTGACGGGACAATTAATATAGATACAAATGTATGTGCTGGTTCAGACGCTTACATTAAATAGTGGTTGTTGTGATTGTTTATTGCATTGAAATGTGCCTGACACTCTGGATACCTGCCTGTGAGGTTTTGGTGACGTGTGCGCACTGTGCGCCTGTCAGCCAAATTACCACTGCACCGGGTGCGCCTCGTCTGCGCCGAGAATAGACCAGGTTGGAGCTAGCGGGCTTTCAGCGCACCTTCCGCACAGTTTTTTGGCACGAAATTGTCACTGCGCCAAGCTGAATCTTTCGACACCTCCCCCTGGTGCCCCGTCACACCCATCTCGGCGCAGCCGGTCTACCAAATTGCCAAATTGGCTGCACACAGCGGTGTGCCGGATTAAATTACCACTGCGTGGGGTGCGCCAGGCTGCGCCACCCTGAGTTGCGCCACCCTGAGTTGCGCCGGGAAATTAGAGCCCATTGTGTTACTTTTTGGGCTGGAAATGCTCACACAGTGACCCCCTAAATGGAGCGTTAAAAGAAATGATCACCTTGGCAGGAGTTTTCCAAAACTTTTAATGACTTAAACCAGTGTTTACATTTAGACGAAAGACTAAGAAATGTGGTGTTTTCGCAAATATCTGCTTATGTGTGGACATCACCTTATTCTGACAGCCCAGAGCCCAAAAAAAAAAAGAGTTTGCGACCCAAACTTTGGGAAAGGCTGCTCTACACAATAAGACAATAATTTGAGAAGTAGAATGGATGATCTGTTGCCCTCAACACTATATTATATTTTATTGGTTTGATAGCTAGAGCTGCTTTACTCGAACCATTTTCAAAGAGAACTTGACTTACTTAAACACCTCATGATTTGTTTAAATTCTTATTATATGTTGTTGTCTGTGTGTTTGTTTGTCTGTTTGTTTGTTAGCAAGATTTCAAAAAGCTACTGAATGGAATTTGCTGAAATTTTTAGGAGATGTTGGTAATGGCCCAACATAATATTAATTAGATTTTGGTGGTGATCCAGATAACCGACATTAGCACACAATCGTTTTTGCTCAATAACTGTCTAACTAATAATGATATCAACATGATTCAGAGTGCTAGGTGTGGGTTTTCAGGGTCAAGGAATCATTTTATGATGGTAACTTTATCATGGAACTATTGCTTAGAGATGTAACAGCAATGTGAGCTACCTTGGTGGAGGTTTGCCCTGAGTGCTTTCTTATGTCAATAACGAGATCCTGTGATGATGTGGTCAAAATGTAACCCCTACTACATGTATTTTACAAGATATAGGAAAAAAAAAGGTGAGCATGAAAAATGCCAGCAGGTATAGAAACTTAAAACAAAAACAAACCAGAAAAAAAATGTATTAAGATTCTCCGTAGCTGGAACTCGGCTGGAATTTGAATGGGAGGGGAAACTGAAGCGGCTGCATCTGTATGTGTAAATGTACTTTGCAATAAATTCTGTTTCTGATTCTGCAGATTTGGCGCAGTGTACCAATACCCTCAGCGCTGTACATCACATCATCTCTTGGGTGTCTCAGTTTGGCCCTTGTTCAAATCTTTTTACAGTTAGATCTCCACCCACATGTTTTTAGGGCACCCATAGGAGTTGATTGACATGTGAGCGCACTATATTGGCCCTATGAATCCACTTTAAGACGCCGGTTGTCAAGGTGAAACACTTGCACCTCATTACAGGCTCAGATTGTTATTATACTACAAACCCATGAAGATGGGGATCATCACTTTGGTGGATCAACAAAGAGGACGGGCCATATAGCATGAGTGCACAGTTGTTAACATTTAGAGGGGGTTGAAATAGTTACGAGCGTATAAAATTTGATTGCCCCCTTCAGAGAACTTAGCAGCAAGTGTAAAGTTTGCACTCTGAGGGATCAATGGCTCCCTTTTTCTATTGTACACTATATCTCAATATCCGTCTGTTACCTCTCTCTGGTGGGTTGTAGATCTGAGTTCACGTTCATGTAATAGCTCCCTCCTTTAGAAATACTGTCTTTTGATGCAACACACTCTAGATCCACAATGTATTTATTATAGTCAGAACGCTGTAAAACATATATTCTGGGGGAAAGCAAGACTTCTTCTGTGTTTCTAATATACTCAAAACCTTAACATCAGTGTGTGAAATACCCATAATTCCCTCCCATTGTCTCCAAAGTGATATCTGTCCTATTTTATTGCATGTACGTGCCACATGCATGAAGTACATCATTGCAGGGTTGACAAATGAGGCCCTGGGGTTTTGTAAAACACACCAACACACACCCAACCTGCCCGACTCCACACTGCGTTTACATGCCCCCGTCCCCCTGTGAGGGGCTTGTAAAGTTTTTATTTGGGAAGGTAGAGCTGTAATTAGCGGGGGACACAAAGGCAGTTTGAACGGAGGGGCGACGTGTTAATGGGTTGATGTGCAAGGAGCTAATCACCGCTCGGCCGTTAACCACACGCAGGCACCACTGGGCTCGTTCCAGGGGTTAACTAAACTGAGCCGTGACACATGGCTGGGCTTTATGGGGTCCAGGCGAGAGGGAGAGGAGGCCCACGGATGACGCTAAAGAGCCCATAATAATGACAGCAATTACCACAATCGGCTTAAACAAATGAGAGCGTGCCGAAAACCTCATCATACTCTGATCAGATTGGCCCTAATGAGATAAAGATGCCAATTAATCCTGTGTTAATTGCTGCGGAGCGTTTTCAGAAAACACTGAAATATGCACATGCAAATGCAAGACTGAGCCTGCTGTGCCGTCCAGGATCCAAATCTCAAAATGTTGGGAGCATATTTACATAATG
Source organism: Cetoscarus ocellatus (assembly GCA_037902135.1). Classification (NCBI taxonomy): domain Eukaryota; kingdom Metazoa; phylum Chordata; class Actinopteri; order Labriformes; family Labridae; genus Cetoscarus; species Cetoscarus ocellatus. Next base: position 438,160 of record JBAMNC010001452.1, read on the forward strand.
ATTATGATGATGATGGTCGTGTGGGTAATGGTGATGATGCAGATGAGCATTCCTATCAAGGCTGGATTTGCTGTAGGTTTTGAGTGATGACCTCCCCTAACTCAGCAGCCCACAACCTTTTTTTGCACCACAAACCAGTGGGGGTGGACTGTCAACAAAAAGAAATAATCAGAAGAACTACTTATACACAGGAACAGTGAAAGACATGAGTGTCCCTGACAGGGCTGGGCATCATTGTTTTTCCTAAAACTAGTTCTGCTTATCGTATCACGGGCGATTTGATGGCCCATCGCTGTGGACCTGCACAGCTCCAACAGCATCAACTACAAACACAGAGCCTTTTATTTATTCTCCTTACCTCATAATTTAAGTTTAAATTAATCTCAGAGTTATTAGAATGTTATAACTTCTGGATGTTTATGCAAATATAACAATTACTGTTCCTGTTTTTTTCTGGCACGGACAGCCTATTCCTGTGGATCTGCAAAGCTCCAACAGCATCCACTACAAATATAGAGCTTTTTATTTGTTCTTCTTCCTTCATCATTTTAGATAAAGGGATACGCCAACAATTTTTTTCTTTTCGTGGCTTGCCTCACTCTCAAGTCCATGACAAGCAGATAGACACCATTCTTTAAACTGTGCTGCAGCAACAAGGGAGAGACGGGCAGAGGTCATCCACCGCTAAGTAGCTTAGCTCAAACACTGGGAGTCAAAGGGTAGTGATAGCCTGCCTCTGCCTACAGTTGTTAGCAACTCTAAACAGTCCTGTTTGCTTGTTGTGACTCATTATTTTCCACCGCATTATCTTACTTTATCTAGTTTTAGACTAAGATTAGCACATTATGTGATTTTTGAAAGAAATACATACGAAACTAAACTGCAGGGTGAGTGTGCGCCAGCAAACACCTGAGGAAGAACGCAGACGAAGGAGAGCTCATGCAGTGGATTGGTGAAGGAGTTTCTAGGATAGTTTTGTGTGACACGTCTTTTGAGAGCTTTATTAATCAGAACTGTACGTGTGCTGTATGGGGTTCAGACATAAGCAGAAGACAGGGTCAAATCTTATTTTTCACTCAATTCCAACTAGAAATCTGGAGCAGATGAAACAATGGCTAGGTGCTCTCTCATGGATCCAAACAAGCACACAGGACTGTTCAGAGTTGCTAAAAAGTTTATCTGATGACTGTAGGCAGAGGCAGGCTAACACTACCCATTGACTCCCAGTGTTTGAGCTAAGCTAATTAGCGGTGGGCAAGCTCTGCCCGTCTCTTCTTGGTTAGTGCACGCACAGTTGAAAGATGGTGTCTATCTGCTTGTCATGGACTTGGGAGTGAGGCAAGACACAAAAACAAAAAAATGTTGGCGTATTCCTTTATTGTTAATCTCAGAGATATTAAAATGTTATAATTTATGGTAGTTTCTGAAGATAAAACAACTGCTATCCAACTGCTTCAGCCAGCATCAGTTTTCATGATTTCAACTAATAAATTAAAAGTAAGAGCAAGAGATGGTCTCTGCCCCCTTCCAATCAACCCCTGGAGCATTTCATCTTCAGTTAGGGCCCAGTCGACCCAAGAACCGACACAAACAGGGTCGCACTGCTGCTATAAACAGCCGTAAAAATATATCTGCATTACAGCTACTAGGCAACCAGGCTGATACCAAACTTAAGAATGTTTATGATCCACAGAGTCACTTTCTGTGCTCAGGCACAACATCCATGAACACATCAACAGGTGAACATCACTCACAGTCTACAGCAGATCATCACAGGACTCAACAACATGGACTGATTCAAGAACTGGTTTAGCTCCCAGAATTTAGTCCAGCTCATTCTAGGAGGAGAATTTATCCTATTTAAAGCTGCTCTCCACTTTTGTGCATCACTGACAGTTTCTGCGGACACTCCAGACAGGTGTTACGTTGTAGTAAGCTACCATGCTATTTGGTGCTTTCTATGGTCTGCTGTAGACACCAGTGAATGTAAAAGCTCGTCTCCCTAGTGCAGAGAGTTTGTCTACGCTGGTATTTTAAGGCAAGTCACATGATAAATGTGCTTATTTGTATAATCTTATATAGGACGTTTAACATCTGCTATTAATCAGTGAGTTATTTGCAGGTGGCTTGGCCTGCTAGCTTTTTTTCCCATAATTCACAGAGCAACTCATGGTAGCAACACTGGCTGTGACGTAATGATCAGGCCAGCTAAGGCCTTTAAAGAACTCAGCCTGCTTCACAATACTGCCATGAAACAGTCCAAAGGAAATATGTACATTTGTAGCTGTTTTTCAGCTGAATAGGAGTTTGGTTTGTATTGTCCTCTATTCTTTGCTGCCGTTCCTTATTTGTTTAATTATTATTAATATTTTTATTTTACTGTAACCCTGATTTTTTTCTCTAGTTTGGTGTTTACAACATCTTTAGTGTTTCCTTATTATGAACTCATGATGGTGTTTCCACACTTCCTCACTCCCACAGTTCTGTTCAATTGAGGTCTTTATTACAGTTATTTTTCCTTGTTTTTGTTCAGTATGAGTTTGTTTGTGCTAGTTGGCTTTATTTTTGTTTGTCTTACATGTTTTGTTGTTGTTTTTGCCCATGTAAAGCACTTTGTGCTACTGTTTTGTTTTGATTTTTTGTATGAAAAGTGCTATACAAATATTTGTATGATTGATTGACAGCAAAGCTAATGCTCAGCTAACCATGCTGATAAACCAGTCAGTATCTGACATGCTGAGCCTCCCAATTCTGAGTGATTTGAGAAAATAGTACAATCACTTACTTTATGTGCAAAGACTCAAGGCCTCACCATGGTATGAAAAACAACAGCTCCTGTTACATAATGGATGGAGCCCAGGTATATGCCTTCACTCTGTCTTTGTTATCAAAATTGACTGAATTCTGTTGTTTTATTTATTTTTGAATGTAAGTGCAGTCAGGACAAGGTTAAACCTTGCAGTGTTAAATATCACAATACTCAGTGTAGCGTAAAGTATTATTAATTGCAATTAAATCATATTGGGGCTAAAATATTGTGATACATTGTGGGGGCCACTGGTGATTTCCACCCCTAAAGCACACAGTGCATTTGGGCAAGTGTAAGGGAAGCAAGGTCACACATCAGCTTTCTCTCAGGCTTTACCTTAATTTGTCATGATAGCTGAGAAGCTTATGTAGGCTTATGTGAGAGAACCCTATTTTTCAGAATAGTACACCATGCAGACTCTCTTAGTCAAAATAGGAATGGAAAATGTCTCATTAAAATCTGAGCTACCAGTTATAAAATGGTCCATGGCTTAATACAGGCCCGCAGCCCACTGGTTGGAGACCCCTGCCCTCAATGATCATTGGTGATTCTCTCATCCTGAGCCATCCTGAGAGAGCAACATGCCCAAAGTCAGACTGACATTTGCATTAAGGTAATGTTTGGTGACTGATGCTGCTGTCTAATGATTCAGAATGCCGGGCAGGTAACCTCTCAACACTGCGTCTGAACCCCAAAGTGCTGAGATGACACTGTGCAGTTGGTGACCTCATTATGGCTATTACTGCAGTCTGCAAATTTATAACATACATGTCTGTGATGACAAATTTAATAAATCATTGCATTAACTCCTGCTCAGAAGTCCTTCGCCGCTCCGTTCTCCTCCACTGCGGTGCCACAGCGATCCATTTTCTTTCATGTTCTCTAATTGCCGCCCTCATAGTTTTGCTCTTTTTCTTGCCCGTGTTGACGTGCTGTAATAGTCAGTCCATCCAAAGTGGCCACGTTGTTGCCTCTGCCATTATACAGGCCATTTTCATTTCATTTGCAGAGGTCCTGGCTCCTCACCGCCGTGACAGCATCCCCCTAAATCATGCTCACGTGTAATTGCTCCCTACTTACCCAAATGGCTACGGCCTTCTCTATTTGCCTAAGAGCATTTACTCAGGCTTCTCAGAAAGTCATGCGCCTGGTTCACAGCCGTTTGGCTAGTCCTTAACACCAAACTGACTGTCAGCAGCTTCATTACTATTATTCATTGAAATGCACACTGAAATGCATGTTTTGCATACTGTGACTGTTGGGGGGAAGCTTTAAAATTCATAAAACCACATGAGAATAAGGTTTTATGTCGAAGCTGGGGTATTTTCTATTTGGGACTTCTGAATTTTTAGAGAAGGCACAAAAAAGGGACCTTATATAACAAAAAAAAATGCTGCGTGGATGCCTTGAGTTGTATAAATCTAAAATCATAACGTTTCCTACAGATGACTGATTTTTTTTCTGCGAGACTGTAGAAACATCTGGTGTCAGGCAATTTCTTCTTTTTATGAACATGCCAGTGCAACAGCTGTAAATAACCAGCTGAAAAACAATAGCAAATAAAAAAGCTTTTTTAGATCAGTGACTTGGTAGACAATATTTGCTGAGTCATCGTTAATTTACCCGTACAAAACTCAAGTCAGTATGTAAGATCTGAGCTATAGGCTACCATGGAGTGATAACAACATCTATGGCGTGTCAGTGGCTTAGTCTGGCTGTTCACTCTACAATTAATTGGAAGGTTGAGGGTTCAAGCCCAGCTCGGGCTGTTACATGTAGATGTGTCCTTAAGCAAGACACTTTTCCCCAAGTTGCTCCCTCTGATGAATCAGTGGCATGTGACGGGTGTGAGAGGACGTGGATGTGTTAGCTAATACTGATGGACAACCTTGAGCCTTCAGTGAGTGAATGTGAGAGTGAATGGGTGTGACCTGAAGCTGATCTGAGTTGTCAAAAAGACTAGAAAACTGTTATATCAGCTCAAGTCCATTTAACTATGCATAATGACATGTTGGGCATGCACCATGCAGTTGTTTAAATGTTATGCTGAATGACAATTAAAGCTGGCAAAAGCCATTAAGCCCCAGAGTACCCTGTACAGGGTCCGCTGGGGCTCAAGAGCAAAGCTCCTCAATACGACCGCACAAAGCAGTGAACTGTTCCTTTAAGACTATAGTCATGTTTCACATCAAATTAATCAGGAAAAACTCAGCCACACGAACATATAAGCCATTATTACATCCACCAAACACAATTAAAACACCAAGTACATGAATCATCAAATGTCAAAATCTGTAGAGCGCCCCCTGGAACTGCAAAATCCTACTCGACAACACATTTTCGCCTCTAGCTCCGGCCTGCAGCAAGCTACACACAAACCAGCCACCTGCGGAAAGCTGAGACCAAGACCTTTCCAACAACACCAAATACGTCATCCTACGACCAAAACTCATGAAACCAACAGCCAAAGAAGACGGTAGACCGTCACGGACTCCAAAAACAGTGTCTTACCTTTGCTGTTTTGTCATAAAACATCGAATTTGAGAGCTTCTAATCATCTTACAGTGATGCATATAGCCTCCATGTTTGTTTAGGGCAAAAAGAACTGAATTTTAACATAATTTCCAGATCCTGGAGCTCTTTATATACGAGCGAAGCCGAGGAGGGCCGAGTCCAGCGGATTTTGGTCGTCCTGGTTGACCAATGATACATCTGGGAGGGATTTGGGCACTTGATTTCAATCATATTGGCTCAGACGAGTTGATAGAGGTGTGAATCATCCAAACTGGCCAATCAACGGCCGAGATATAGCCCTTATATGTTACGGCATGAGGCCTCAATGGAGACGTCAGATCATCAAATATTACAGTTTTAGGCTTATTAGGCATTTTTGAGTAAAACATGTCAGAACAACGGTTATTGCATGGAGGAAGTGCTGCATATGCATTTTAGACACTACATTTATTAAATTTTGCTTTTACTGGACAAAATACATATGTTTTTGACCTTTGGCTCAATATGTAGTCTATTTCAATATTCTCGTCTGAGCATATTGTTATAAAACCTCTCTAATTTTGCTCTGCATCACTTAATAAGGACAATCCTTTGCATAGATGATGTTTGCATATTTTATTATTTATTTTTAGAGTTCTAAAGCTGCTACTGCATCATTTCTAAGGGATATTCACTATAAAAAAGTGTTTGTTTTTAGGCGAGAATGAAATCTTCCGATTATTCTGTGTTCTATCTTCATTTACTCTGTCCCAGTAACACATATACTGATAATTACACATCTGAACAAATCTCGCAAGTGTTGCTTTTATTATGATGCCAAATTATTCAAATTGACCTTGTGGCTGCAGAGATATACTCTTTTCTTTATGAGCATGTCATTTTCGAGCAGAAGGCTTTAAAAAGGGGCTGGGGATTAAATTAACCAATGTTTGGCAAACCTTAGGATTCAGATTGTTAATGTTACTTCAGAAGGTCTGACAGCTGTTAATAACTTCCCTTTGTCAACCTGTCAACCTGTCAGTCAACCTATCCATCATTCCATCAATCTATTGTAAAATGGAGTGATGTGTTTTTACTACATTGCAAATATTCACTCATTTTGAATTTGATGCCTCCAACATGTTTCAAAAATGCTGGGACAGGGGCAACAAAAGGCTGGCAAAGTTGAGGAATGCTAAAAAAACCCACCTGTTTGGAACATTCAACAGGTGAACAGGTGAACTGGAGACAGGTGAGTGCCAGGAGCATCCCCGAAAGACTCAATCATTCAAAAGCAAGGATGAAGCGAGGATCACCACTTTGTTAACAACTGTGTGAGCAAACAGACCAACAGTTAAAGAGTGTTTGACAGTGCACAACTGACAGGAATTTAGGACTTTTGTCATCTATATCTCCTTCATCAATCTCTGGACGTAAACGGAAAGGCCATAAACCAACACTAAATGCCCTTGACCTTCGACCCTTTAGGCAGCACTGCATCATAAACCAGCATCATTCTGTAAAGGATGTCAGCACGTGGGCTCAGGAACACTTCAGAAAACCATTGTCAGTTAACACAGTTCATCTCTACATCTACAAGGTCAAGGTCAAACTCTACCATGCAAAGACAAAGACAAATATCAACAACACCCAGAAACACCACCGGCTTCTCTGGGCCGAGCTCATCTGAGATGGACTGAGGCAAAGTGGAAAAGTCTGCTGTGGTCTGAGTCCACATTTCAGACTGTTTTGGACATTATGGACGTGGTGTCCTCCAGACTAAAGAGGAAAAGGACCTGTCTCCTACTGAAAATGTGTGGAGCATTAGAGGAAGGGCAGAACACAATAATGGAGACCCTGGACTGTTGAGCATGAAGTACATCAAGAAAGAATTTGAAAGAATTCAACCTACAAAGCTTCAACAGTTAGTGTCCACACCACAGTTCACAAACTAAATAAAGTGTTGTTAAAAGCAGAGGTGATAGAGCACAATGGTCAACATGACCCTGTCCCAGCTTTTTTGGAACATGTTGCAGAAATCAAATTCAAAATGAGTGAATATTTGCAAAAAAAAAGATAATAAACTTTGAACAATAACTATCTTCTCTGTAGAGTATTCAGTTGAATATAGGTCGATGTGTTACAGTACGGCATTTCTAGCTGGTTCAGCAACTGTTTAATCAAAAAGGCAAATACTAAATCTGATAAAAACAGCAGGAAAAATCATTGGTATGGCAGCACCTGTAACTCCCCTAGTTTGAATAAACAACCCTTAGACTTGCAAATAATACTCTGAATATGTTCTACCTAACTCAGGAAGGAGGTACAGAGTTCCTCTATGTAAGCATAACAGATATAAACACTCGTTCATCCCTCCATCAGTAAAGCTCATTAATGAGCAGAATGCCCAGGATGGACAGAAGAGAGTCTGAGGTCAAGTTACACAGAGATGGTGAACTGCACTTTTTTACTTGATGCTTTTTTAGTTTATTTATTCATTGTAATTGTGTGTTCTTTTACTAATCCTGGAAGCTGAGTAGAAAGTGCTGAATGTGTTGTCTGTGCAGCAGACCCCTCTATCCAAGCCAAATGTCTCCCAAGGGAGACAATAAAGACACATTGACTTTGACTTTGAAAAGGATTTGCATCATTGTATTCTGTTTTTACTTACATTGTGTCCCAACTTCATTGGAAAAGGGGTTTGTTTATAGCTGTGGGGAACATTATCAAGTCACAATAAGAGGAAAATGTGAAACTTTTCTGCTGATTAAAGTGTTTGATGGCTAACTTTCCATCCATCACTGTTGTCAGTCTGTGCTTTTGCCGCTCACTCTCACTCTTGCTTACCATGACAGCAGACACAAACCCTCTGCTCCTACTGCGCTGATATTTTTCAAAGCTTAGACAACCACAGAATACAAAAAAATTGTGCAGGTTTGCTTGTTATAAATGGTCTGAGAAATTGGGTTTGATGTAATGTAAATCTTTGGGATTATAACTTTAAATGAACTGACACTTTCTGTCAAGTTGACATTTTGGAGATTTCCTCAGTGACAGCGCTGATATTTGCCTCGTATTTGTATTTATTCATTAGATAAAGGTGACACCGGGAAAGAGACAATGATGGCCCCTCACACACACATCGAGATGATCACGCACACAGCAGCTGGCAGATTGTGGCTATCCCATTACAATGATAATGGCGTTGTCCATTGTGATGTCCCACTTTTTAATTTTGATTTTGGGAGGTGAGTGAAGTCATTATGCTGCAGCCCGCGCTTTGCTTTATGAACAATCCAATGCCCTAGAGACTTTATCCTCTACACACACACAGCCCTGCGCACACACACACACATCACAGTAAGTCAGCCCCCTCCCCCCCAGCGATTTGCCCTGCTATTAGGCTGTGAGTTCCAGAGGTCTGCTGAGTGAATGGGGTGTCCCAGACCCACTCAGCGTCAGAAACACATCACTTAACCCCATGGCTCTTGCTCGCCTGCGGTCAGCGCGAAAAAGCCAAAAGCCTTTTCCAGTTAGGCCCTGCCTGTCTTGGCTCCATCGATTTTGTGACAATGGGAAAGTCCAGCATCAAATCAAGGAGCAAATCATGGTGAGAAAGTTTCAATTAAGGTTTTTTTCCTCCTCTCGTCTGAAATTAAAGGCTGCAGCAGAGGCTGCTCCGTCGTCCTCTGCTCTGTTCTGTCATGGGTAATGGGCTGATGGCAGAGGCTACACTGAAAGAGGACGACAAGGTAACAAGCCCCCCGGTCATGGCTTTTGGTGAAAGTAGGGCTGGACAATACAGGCAAGAAATCATATCTCAACAGTTTTCAGCTGAATGGCGATGCACAGTAGACATCTTGTTTTCCTCTTACAAGAAATGTCAAATGGTTACTATGATACTAGAGCTATTAATTTTTTATGTGACTGTAGTGAAATTGTATTTGACACTGACACTGGCAACAAAATGGATGCCCCAGACAGCAAGTAGCAAGACTTTCAGTAAAACTCTCTCACATGACTAAACTGGGCAAAATACATGCCATTAAATTGAGGTTGTTTACCATTTCAGCAACAGCTTCTATGAAACCCCTTATTATAAAACACATCATAAAGGTATTATAAGCATGTTTACAAAGCAGCATATTATGTTATAATGTGCCTATAGTGATGTATAATCTACTCATCTCTGTTTTTTGTCTTGTAGGCCACCTGGGATCCTTGGCGTGGATCGCCTGCTGCTGTGGACTTACGAAGCTTCAATTAACACAATTAAAATCATTTGTCCATCCCTTTAGCCCTGTTCCATTACCATTACAGTCCTTGATATTAACTTTAGAGAGATCAACAAAATTAAATACATGGTACTTCCTGCAAATAGCACACATATATTACATTTGACCTGGGCTTACAAACTAAAAGTGTTCAGTTTTAATTGTATCCAAACATTTATCTTGTTACAAGCGTAACAATTAATTACTTAACATGGATGATTTTATTTTAATGTGATGCCTGGTAACATCATTAAAATTTACTTTACTGTTTAGTGGTAGGAGTGGAGGAAGAATAACACAGGTGGAGGGGGACTACAATAACAAAAACACTGCACAGCTTTAATTTAGCATTTTCAGAGACACATTGTTTATGATTTGTGGATGTGAAATTCAAAGTTCCCTCTGCTTTAATAGTTAAAGTATTGACATAACCTAATACCAAAAGGCTGCTAAATTAAATGAATAAAAGATCCTTTCATACAAGTTTGTTAACCTTTAGCAGAGTGAGAACAGAGAGGAGAAAACTGAGACTGAGTTTAAATTTTGTCAACTACACTGGTGATTTGTTGCATCCCAAAGTTTAAGTCTTTTTCAATAATAATGCATTTGATAGGCTACAAACAACACTGTATTTTTACTTTTTTATGATTTCTAACAATGATTATTACCACAGATTATTAAATTATATAAGAACATTATACTTACATGCATGATGAAATGTATCTCTCAGTTAAAAATCACTGCGATGAACAACAGTCACAGTTTTGTGATTTTTTTTTTTTTTGTACAGCTAAAATACATATTTATACACATCACTGTAATATTTGACCCCGTGCAGGTCAAAAGTTTGGAAAAAACGGAGTTTTGAAATTTGATGCACATGTTACATTTGATATTTTTGTATTTATGAAGTGTGATATAAAAGCAAAACATCAAATTAAAATAACACAGAGGTATTTATTTAAGTTATCTGGTGGTAGCTTGTGTTATTTTTAAAATGCCCCTGGGGCATCTTATTGGCTCCTTGTGGCCTACCAGGTGCTCGCAGGCCCCATGTTGGGTACCCTTGTTTTAGAACCTCAAATGAAATTTCCCAGCCCTAGGCCAAAAGCACACCTGAGAAGCTTTGGTGTTTTGAGATTGTTCAGAATAATCATGGTGTTCATCAGTGCAGAATGTAGCCAAGAGTAATTTGCACATAATTAGAGACCAGCTCTGTGCAATCTGTCACAAAGGAAACAACCTAAAAATAAGATCATTTGAGATTTACAGCTTTAGTCCAACAATCCTAGAGAGAAAATAATGGTTCGATGTAGCTGTGATTGTAAACCTGTTTGTGCACACAGTTGTGCCTGATAATTCGTCATCCTCTCGCGTAACGGCCCATAATGACGAGTGTGGGTTCAGCCGTGATTGGATTAGTCGAGGTTCCACGTCTTTTGACTTCTACACACTTCTAATGGAGATGGAACTGGGTCTAAAGTGATTACTGTCTTATTTAATCATTTCAGGAAAAATTTGTTCTAATCAAGTCTGCGAGTGCGCAGCCAGATGTTTGGAGTTTGTATAATTGAGTTATTTCAGTCAGACAAACAGAGACGTGTTTGGTCTAATTAGACGCCGTTGTCAGAGAAATCAAAAATTCTTCAAGCAGACGCTGAATGCTTTTAATGCGCTATTGAGTGATGTATCATTTTTAGAATTAATATCTGATGCAATAAAAACTTCTCTGATCTTCGGATGTTCCTGTTCATCAAGAGCTGTCAGTTATTTCTGTCATAATTCTCTCAGAACAAACTGTTTAGAAAGTACATTGTTTGTCTGTTTGATCTTGGTGGAGCAATCAGGCGGTCACAGATATTTATAGCACTCTTCTCCTTCTTGGATGGAATTAATATTCCTGCAAATGAATGAGCTGCTTTACTTCTGTCAGAATTTACAGGGATGAGATGATTTGTGTTGTTTTGATGTTAAAGCTGGTATGGAAAGACAGAAAATGATTTCTTAACATGCTATGCACTAAGGATGGGAATTTAAAGCAGAATATCATTCAATAGTCAATGACAAACATACGAGCACTGATAACAGTTCCCCATGCAACACAGGAAGAGTGGGGGCAGTCTGAATGAGCACTTGTTTCACATTTAGGGAGGAAGAGTAAAATTAACAGATGAACTGACCAGAGTTGGGAATAACAGCATTAAAGATAACGAATTTACTGACCCTGTTATTGTTTCCCAGTAGCAGGTAATCTAATTAACTACTATTTCAAATGTTAAAGCGCTGTTACCGACAGTGACATTATTTTGCACCAATGTCTAGCAGCTGTTATCCGATCTGCCTCGCTCAGCCAGGCACAGGACAGGAGCTGCACCGCAAACAGCCACACAAGAGAACTGGAGGTCAGAGTTGCCAGGTCTGCTTATTATAAGCGACTTTCAGCTTTTTTGAAAAGTTGCTTGTAAATATTGGCAGTTGTGGGTTGTGTTCTTTTGGGATTGTTCCAATAGTTCGGTTGCTCATTTGGGCTTGTTGTGCCCTCAAACCCAGGAGAGATCTGATGCTTATTCTACTATCAATATAAACTCAATTCAGAAGTTACACAAACTACTTTCCCCCTCTCTAAACACAAATGTAAATTTTACTGTAAAAAGAGGGACAAAATGATGTTTCCACCAGAATAAATCCTTATAGCCAGACTTAAATTATTTTCTAATGTAGCTGTTATTGTTTTCACCATAATAAAGCTGTAGAGGATCAACATCAAACTTAGATAAAAGTCTGACTATGTCTGTTTGGTTACAAAAATCAAGGTTAGACAGACTGTTTAGTGATAACAGAATTATAAATAACAGTAGCCCCTCCCTTCACTTCTGTATAAAGAAAAGGACGTTCCAGCTCCAGACTAAAGGATGTTGAAGAAGTGAATTAAGAGACAAATAAAAAGAAAAGTCACTGTGAAATGTAATAGAGATTAAAATTAAAACATGTAGATTTCATTATCACATTATCCAGGCGAGCCGTATGTGTGAACCTGGTTAATATCCTCATGCTCTTCTAGTATTTTATTAATTATAATTTTAATACATTTTTTTAAAACTGCCTTTAAAAGCACTCAAGGACACTGTACAAAGTTCACAACAACAATAAAATCAACAATAGAACAATAAAATTAGCAAAAGACAACAGACAATAACAGATAGGGATGTAAAGGTGCAGGTTGTGGTTCAGTAAAGTAGGCTGATGTGTGAACACTGCAGCGAGTTATCAGGGTAGCTCACTGAGGTGAGTGAGGAGGGCTGATGACTTCCTCCTGTGCGACTGGCGTGAACCAGGAAAAAAGCGAAGTTTATCCGATTGTAAGGGGAGAGCTAAAGCTCAAATGTGCGTCTGGACATCAGAAGAGTTGTTGCCGCTGCACATCATCAAAGTTCTGCTCCAAAACAATCACAGCAGGTCTCTCACACATCCAAAGAGCCGTTTCACGCTGCTGTTGGATACAGAGCTGAAACCCTGCACCTTTCTGTCTCCAGAGTAATCATCGTGCACGAAGTGACTCTGCTTCATATTCTCTTCTGCTGCTTCAGTGCTTCTCTCAGCTCTTTAATCGATGATCCTCTTTAACATGTAACACTGAAGTGAGGATATAAATAGTTTGTCCACTATAATACTATAAACACTGAGCCTTTTACGTCCACATCAGTTAATCTTTTCTAAATGCTCAGATGTGAACCAAACCAAACCTGAGGTATCTCTGCTAAATGTCACGTGTTGCCCTTTAGTCCATTTTAGGCAAAGTGAGGCCCCCCCACAGATGTTGAGGCCCTGCACATCGTCCATGGTCAGTGCAGAGGGAGAGGTGGGTCGGCCTCTAATACAGGGAAACATGCCTTTGAGCCACAGTGGACTGAACATGTGTTTACATGCTCTGCCAAGACAGCAGCACGTATGGGCACAGCGGCTCTCTTTTTTTTCTTCCTTCTCACTCTCTTCAATAAAAATGGTTTTCTCCTTATATCTGGATAGTTCACCGTCATTGTTACTGATCACAGTCCTGTTTATAATTTATTTTTTATTTACCAAATGTTCACAACTGATTATATAAAATATCTTTTAGGAGGACATTAAATGATTTAAATACTGAAGCATCTGGCTGCAGATGTTATGACAGATGATCTTGTTTCCTTCAATAGTCCAGCTTGTTTATCAACTGTTTTTATTTCTTTACTGTACTTTAAGTGTTATTCATATCATATGTTGTTATTGTTGGTAACTTTGTTAACTGTGCTGCTGAATATCTTGGCCAGGACAATCTTGAAAAAGACTTTTAATCCCAATGAGTTTCTTTTCCTGGTTAAATGAGGGTCAAATAAAGACAATTAAAAAAAAAAAAATAGATATATGTCGATTAACAAATTGTTTATTAGCTTGTTCCTAATTGTTTTTTTACTCATTCACATTTGCAACTCATTTAACTCATTTTTATGAGTTATCTAAGTTGTTATAAATCATTATAAATATTCATGATTTCTTAAAGCTATATGCACACTATAAGTTTGTTTCTGAACCATTAAAATCACTGGCAGTGTAATGACTTGTGATTGCTACTGGGAAGTATTATGAATCAGCACAAATGCTAACTATGATTCAGGTATGCAGAGGAGTTTCATTTGTCATTCCAGTATGCACTTACATGAGAAAAGAATAAAAAAACGTTACTGAGGTCCTGGTATCAGCCATATAGAAATATAAAAATCAATAAATAAATAAATAAGGCAGTAAGCAGCACAGTATTTAAAAAAAAGTTTTAAAAAAACATACAAATAACGATAAAAAATATAATAAGATAAAATAAAATACAAAATAAGAATACTTACAGCAGTACTATAAGTCTAATAAATTCAAATGAAACAGTAATAAAAATAAGAGTAATATTTACAACATAAAAATAAGGATTATTATAACATTATAACACATTATGATGTATTATAAACATGCTTATAACACATTGTTAAAGGTGCTTTATAGAAGTCTTAAATGGTAAAATTACACTGTTCATTTTTATTGCTCTACAGGGACTTTAAAGCTGAGCATGTTGCAGTGTTCTCTCAGTCAATATGCTCAAAGCTTTGAAGGGAAATGGTCTTTATTTGGATTAGAATAAGAGGCTGATTTTCCTCCTTGGCAGCTCTTAGCCCGTGTGACTTCATTACCCCCGTCAGGCCCGCCAAGCGTATTGGCTAATTACTCAGTCAGTCCAGCATTGGCAGGTAGTTGCATACATATTGATCAAAGCGCTTAAGGCTGGACACTCAAGCAGAAATTAATCAGGCATTATTTTTGCTGAGGGAAAATATTAAATCTCAAACTCCTCCATGCTTGATGTGATGTGAAAGATGTGGTGTTTTCAAAGCAATATTTTTATTTACTGGATTCATGCCCGAACATAAGATGACATCAGGGAATATGAATCACTGTGCAACCATGTGGAGACGTGCACAGGAAAAGAGTCGCTCTAATCACAGTTTGGTCAGAAATCAGGGGGTTTCTGCGAGTGTTACATCAAAAAGCTGGAAATCAGAGCAAACCACTGACCTGATGGAGGGAGATCAGGTGTTGGGTTGAACAGCATGCTGGTATGAACAGTAGTCATATAGTGATTTTAACACAATCTCAAACATAGGTCCTTTATCATTCTGCCAAACAGATTTACACTAAAGACCATATCAAACATGGACGTAGTCTGAGTGACATCATCCACGGGTTATCAAGCAGAGTTTTCAGGTCAAATAACGGTGTTTAGCATTTTCCAAAGGCTGTTCATACAGAAAACATGGAGCTAAGAGTTCTGAGAAAAGCTTCACCCACCTGTAAGTCTGGCCAACCAAGTCCCTCATCATGGCCATTTATAAATGACTCCAACATTTTAAAATAACTGATTAACTGAAAAAAGAAAAGTCACCTTTGAACAGGAGGTGCAAATGAAGTGCCGTGTTAATTTAGGCCAGTCTTTTTATAACAATCGGTATCAACAAATCAATCTAACATATGAATGCAGAGTAAATTTAACTCATTCATCAGTCGTTCCTTTGTGGTATTAAAACTTTATGGCTGCACCACTTTGTCACAGCACACCTAAACTTGCCTTAAGCCACATATCCTCTGCATCAACACTCCACTGCAGTCACGTCTTTACTGACCCGAGCAGTGTCGCAGCTCTTCTTCAGACAGTCATCCCTGAACCTCTGTGGTTCTTCTCTGAACTTCTGACTCTGACTCCAAACATGTTCCTCTGAGCACAGATCTGATCTTGGGAAAAAGTCACACGGTGCTGGATCAGGTGAATACTTTTTTTCAGTTTTTCTAAAGCCTGGTTGTGTTGATTCACTGCTGACTCTTCTGAAATGATCCCTTTAATATCAAACAAAACACCAGCATGGTCTTGAGTTTGGACTTCTTTGTGCTGCTTTCTTCATTCTTGGTGACAATGTTGTTGTTCAATACACTAACTGACATTTTGTCAACACACTTGACAATCAGGTTAGTCATGCCTCTTATCAGGAATTACTTAACAACAGGTGTGTGTGAATACACAACCTTTCACACATCATGCTCTCAGAGTGACCCCCATTTTCCACCTGATGCACCATGCCATACCACGGCAGCTGTCCAGGGACTCGCACCAAAACCACAGCATTTCTGTCGTGAGATCACAAGATCACAGGAGTCTTGCAAGTTCATGTGAGAGAACAAGCAATGAAAAAACACGGAAACAGCCTACAACTGAGACTCACCTCGCCTGACAAACAGTTATTTGTGTGGCTCTGATTTCATCTTGGAATTTATAAAGGTAGGTGGGTAGTTTTATTTTGAAGAAACTGAATGCTCTGTGTCACTTTTACGAGGCTGACTTCCTGCCTGGTGTGTTCTGTCCTGTGTATGTTCACGCACCAGTGCTGCCGTTGAAAAAGTACTAGCCATGTATAATTGGCACAGCTGGTGGAAATATGACAATTAAATATATATATATATATATATATATATATATATATATATATATATATACATATATATGTAGTTGCAGAACAAATGAAGCATATTTCATTTGTTGGTTTTGTATACACATATATATATATTAAAAAAACTCAGATAATGACTTGTCAACAAACTTTTTAAAACATTTTAAAATATATCCCTGAAGATTATGTGTATGTCTGTCACTTTCTCTTTTCTGACACGGCAGCTTTTCTGTGGCTGCTGTTGCATTGACCTGTGAGAGGGTTTGGAGCACAGCAGAGAGGGTCCATAGAGGAAGTGACGCAGGCCTAAAAAGTAATGACAGTTTTTAAAACAGGTCCAAAAACACACGACAGTAATATTGTGCAGCTTTACAAAATAAACAAGATCACATTTTGAGCAAACTTAGAGTTGCAGCACTGAAGACAACTTCTGCTCAGCAGTCATATTCATTTGATTTACATCCACAAAATGAGTTGAAGAAAATATCCTCTCTGTTTTAAGCACAAAACTCAGCAGGGAAAATGGAGCGTAAGCGGGGATGCTTCAGTTTGTGTGCCGTAAGTGGTCGTGAACTCAATTCAGAGACAGTGATGACAGACTTTTTTAATAACTTTAATGCCTCAGCTTCCTTTATTGACTGCTCTGAGGGATCTGTGATAAATTCAGACTGTGATTGCACCTTTAAATCAAACATACTCATGATGCAGTGTTTGGATAATGCTTGATGTGCCCCTGTTAGGATGTAAGTTTGGAGAGAGTCTGGTTTTAGGATGGAGGTCTGTGCCCTGTAGCCCCGTGGATTTATCTGAGGTCATTTATGTAGCTTGGTCGCCTGCCAAGGGGCCGGGATTGAAACGTACGTCAGCGGCGTGATTAACGGATAATGACAGACCCAGGTGTCGATATGTTCTGCGCTCAGATTTGTAGTGTGAGCATTATCACAGGCTCAGGCCCACTATATCATCTACAGGGAGTCAGCAGAGGAGTGTGGAGGGAGAGCAGCAGAGGCCACCTCCACTCTCTGGGAGGAGAAAAATGAAGAGAGAAGATTCCAGGCTCCCCCGGTGCAGGAACTTATTTCTCATTTTCGTGCACCGACAGTAAATACCTTGCTTTTCTGCTGTGCTCCTGACCTGAACCTGTGACCTGCCCTTGGTCTCTGATGATACTCCCATGGTCCCCCGCTCAAGGCTGCCGAGCGGGCGGTACAGGCGGATCCAGGCCTTGTAATTCACGGGCTTCTAGATCGCCTGCCACAGCGTATTGATTTTTGTTTCCCCAATCTCCAGGAGAGAGGCAAAGAAAAGATTAAAAACACTGTCAGTTTGAAGTTGAATAAGAATCCTGCACAGGGGAGATACCTCAGAGAGCACGAGGTCACAGCTGAGGTACGTATATCTCTTTATAGCTTTAACCCTTTCAGGCCCGCCATCCAATTATCAGCACGAAGAAACAGCAGTGGAGCAAGAATGTTCAAGAATGTCGGTATCTGATATTTATCACAGAAACAAAGCTGCTCTTTATGTCCGAGCTCTTAGACACATTTTTATTTTATCCTATTTCACTGTAATCCAATATTTAACACATTTTTCCAAACCTCTCATGAATATGATTTTTGTTTGTAAAGCATCCATGACACCAGTAATAAATGCTGCCACGGTGAATTTAAGTGAAGGAGGGGATTTTTATATGAGATAAAGTGTTTGATGGAAATTTGAGTGAATACTTAACAGAAGTTTGTTGTAAGTATGTCTGTAAACTCTTGTGCTGTGGCCAGAGTATGGTTATAGGCACGATTATAGTCAGACAGTTGTGGGGCTCTGAGAAAGTGATCATCAGATGGCGGCCTGGGGCCACATCAGGCCCTCCACAGCTTCCTATTTGGTCCTCAAAATGTGATCAAATTCAGAAGATGTAAGGCAGAAGTATTTATTATGATTTTAAAGGGCTAGGTCAGTATGTTTTAAGTTTGGTTGTATGGTACTGGACAGTAATCAGTAAAGTAGCTGGTGAGGTACAGGGTACAGTCATTTTGGGTAATTTTGTGACCTTTACATAAAAAGAGCCATGAAAATATGTTGGGTTAAATATATGACTAGGGGGAAATTTCAAAGCACTTTATTTTTCCTCCAGGAAGTCTCTGTGTTTGGCACTATTTTATGATGCAGCAAATGGCATTGTGTTCCTCCACCTGTGCACATTGATTCAGCCTGCTGAATCTCATTCTGAATCATTTACTCTTCTGTGTACGTCATGTTCATAAAGGTAACAGTAAAAAGAACAACCTGAGTCAAAATCTCACATATTTGGTTTAGTTTTAGTTTCCTGTGCTGTTGTGAACAACAGAAACATCATTTAACATAAATTCATACTTTTAGACCAGTTAAACCCATTTTCATGGCGGTTCAGCTAGATGCTGCTACATTAATCAACATCATTCCCCTCCAGATTATATTCATCATAGATATTAATGTTAATATCAGCATGATCTCTTCATCCACGGTTCTATTGTTTATTATACACCCATAGTAATTATCTTTACAACCGTATAGACATGAGGACCCTCTTGAAAAAGAGATGCTACATCTCAAGGAGCTTATTAAATTCAACAAAGACAAATCTGATGTTATACAAATAAATATTGATTGACTGAATCTATATTCAGCAGAGACAAAAGTGATGAGGACAGATTTAGGAGCTGGGCGTCCATGGGTTGGTCTCGATAATAAATTCTTATTTTTAGTCTGGATGTATGTATGTGTATATACAAATATATATTTTTATATGTATTTGTATGTATGTCTATACAGTATGTGTATTTATAAGTGTAGAGTTTGTCTTTAGCCTGCTCTGTTGTTAAGTGCCCTGAGATTACGCTTGTTATGAACTGGTGCTATACAAATAAAGATTGATTGATTTATTGATTGTTGTGTCTTCCTGAGTCCACAGAGCAAAACAACAGATCAGCTGAATCAATGCACACAGGTGGAAGAACACAAATCCATTTGCACTGACTTAATAAAAGCCCTCAAAACAACCTAAACCACTTCTGAAATATTACAAACACTGTTTGATATTCATGTTACAGCCTGTGAAACCCCTGCATTAAAAAGTGATTAAATGTGTTTATTTCATATATTACTAATGATTTTGCTGATCACATTTCTCTGTCACTTTCAGTCCTATTATAATAATTAATAATTAACTTTTCCAGCCCTACAAGCAGCCCTACTCATGGCTTTATAAATTTTGGCAAATTTTTTGGCAGAACGATTGAAAGGCCTGATGACCAGCATGGGCCGTAGAAAGGATTTTGACATTGATACTATATATCACTTTCTAAGTAAAAACACACCAAACTGCCATCATTAAATTTCACAAGGGTAACCGTTGGTGTATTTTACAGATAGAGCCGCTTGAATTTCCCCCTGCTTCCTTGGCAGAGTCTTGGCTGGTCCATGACAGGAAGTGCTTGGACCTGCCCCTCCTAATAACTCTAATGAGTTCCCCACCATGTTATGATAAACATGCAACCCTAACTACTTATATTTGACAGGATATATTAATGAAAGTAATGATTACCTTGAAAAATTCTACCAAGTAAAGAACTTGAGAGCAAAAACAAAACCCTATTTGGCTGGAAGTTGGCTGGTATTTGGCTTGGAGGGAAAAATTGAAGTGGCTGCATCCGTCTGTGGTGTAAAAAAAAAGTTGATGTCTCTTGCTTGTGGTCGCAACGCCCCTTCTTTTTGGCATTTATCAGAAAGTCCATTCAAAAATCCAGCAGACTTTGATATGAGGGAACCAGTGGTGCTAAAATGCGATCTTATTTATGTGTTTCAGGAGTCATAACTGTTTATGTCTGATGCTGAGTGACTCCAAGGAAAGCTTTTATGTTACCGTCTTTTTTGAACCAAAGCTGGCAGTTTTTCATGTCAGCTAATCTTGTCAATCAACTTTCAGCTTGACTTCACACACACAACCTAACAACACCCTCTCAAGCAGTTAGTGATAGCAGAGTATGACCATCAGTAAGTGTTGTTCTGTATCTCCCCCACATGTTTTACATTCCTGTGTGTGTGTAGGTGTGTGTGTGTGTGTGTGTGTGAGCAGCCGGCGTTTTGATCTGAGCAATCAGGCCCCATTCATCTCTGCAGCGTTGAAAAGGATCCTTATTGGCGCTGACCCTACACGAAATATTGTCTTATCAGCTGAGCATGGGTTGCCATGAGGCATTAGGGCGAGCACATTTCCCCCACTCCCCTCCCTAACAATCCCCATTGACTGGAAGGAGATCACAAATACTGTGCTGTCACTCCCTGTCCGCTCTGTTTACTTGATTTCTATCCATCCATGGTCAAAACAAGGACGTCAAATCATGTCAGGGTCTCTGGATGGCTTTTACATATCACTATATTTTTACACATGTGAACATTTTCAAGGAGGGAGGCTTCATTCTAGGCTTTAAATATTAAATTTAAATGTCAATTAAGTAAAACATGGGCACTAATTGGAGTTGGGACATTACAAATCCAGGTGATAACTAATACAATATGACAGAAGACATAAGAAAACAAATTAGAGGGTGACGATTCCCTAAGACGCTGTCACCCAAGGTTCAAATGGCAGGCTCTGTGTTCTTTTATTTATTGGCTGAGTTGATGAAATGTCAGCCTTGATGATGTGCTGTTCACAGGGAAGGCTCATGTCTAAGAAGTTTAACTGACACCCGTCGGCGCCGTTGCAGCCTCGCCAGAAACATGCTCTCTTCTTTAAATATTGAAGGCCTACATAAGGATGAACATGCAGCCCTTTGAGCTGCCTGTCATCGTTTTACACTCCACGGCTGCCGTGTAAATTAATTGGCTGGATCACACTCACGCTTTTTTCTTTGTATGCTGATTAGAGGAAATGGGAGACCTTACAGCGGAGCTCCTGTGGCTGCAGGTGCCCAGAAATAACACGTATGAGTCCAGAAATACACATGAAGAGATTGGTGTTACTTCACCAGCATGAGACGGTCACGACTGTGTGTCTTTAGGTACAGCGTGGGCGTAGTTTTACCAAAAGGCTTTAACAAGAAAAGTACACAGGGAGCTGTGAAAGTTACGTTGATCAATTAGATCTGAAATTTTGCAGTCTACCCTCTGTCAGTGCATTGATTGGTCCACCAATCAGCCAATCAAAATCAGAGAGCCTCTCACCAAAGCAGAAGTTGCCGTAACTTCATTCAGTAACTTCTGTGCTGGCAGAGTCTATTTTATTGCATCTTAATTTTGTTACTTCAGCATCACAAAGAAAAGTACCCACACTCAAAAGTTAGAGAAAACATTTTACTACTGATGGTTTTTGGTGTTCATGGAGTATTTAGCAGAAATAAGAAAAGATTTTGTAGATGTGAACAGCTGATGTTAGATGACATTGACTGATTTATTTTAATAGACTCAAAAAGATTTTATTTTTCCTTACACACCCTCCTGTACTTGTCTCTTTATTCCTTCACGTAGCCTAGATTTTTAAAATTAAATATAAATAATATGTATAGAAGTCATTTTCAAATGGGAGAGCAACAGATTTGTATTGCCTTGTAACATTACTGCAGAGGGCGGGGCTTGATAGAGAATCACTTCCTGTTAAAGGTGGAGCAAGACAAGGGGTCAATTAAGAGGCCTTTGACACTGAGGCAAATTCAGGCAAATCCACAAGTTTTAATCATATCGGCATATTCTGGTGCCTGAAAACGCACGAGTCCCAGAGTAGATAAATACCATAAACACCGGCATTGTGTTTCCATGTGTACACAAATACGGATATTTTCAGGAACTATTACATCATAACCCCAACTCTTCTGTAAACCCAATGTGCAAAACCCCGACAACAACAGAAACAATGGCTGAAAACAGTGTTGTGTTTGTGCTGCAGAAGTTACTGAGCTTGTTTGACTTTTACAGTAAAATCTTCTGCTCCTCTATGACCACCATGAGGAACGAGAGAACGCCATAATTTGTTGACGTGGACATGTTTTTTGCACATGCACCATGTCTTCTTCTCTGGTTTTAGTGCACGTCTGCCGTGTCGATACAACACCTGCAGGCCAGGCATATATACTGCAGCGTTTTCAGTGTGTTCATGTGGACGGACCCATTTCTTGATAAAATGCTTTCTTTACAGAGAATATTGTGAAAATGAAAATGTTTTTGTCTCTGTGTTGACAGGGCCTGAATTTTTGCCAGTTTGTTGTTGTGGTGCTTTTGCGTAAACGCTCAGTGATTCGGCTACAGAGTCAGACATGCACACAAACACACAGTGCTGCTCTTCCCCGCTGGCTCCTCTGTGATACCTCTTTACTTTGTAGGGGCACAGAGGGGGGATCAACTCATACCCACATTGAGGACTTTCATGTTGAAGGTGAAACATCACAGGGGCAGAAAATCATGCCTCTTAACAGGGATGTGAATGTGCATCAAAATGATATGAAAAGTTATTCAAGTTTTAAATAAAGGCTCTAAACGAAAGGTGCCCCAATTATATCAGTACCAATCAGTATTTCTGTCAACAAAATGTAAGCAGCTGACACCTACCACTGATCACCTGTGGATTGACGTCCACGTCCGTTACTCGTGGACGCCATCCGCTAATCTGCTGCTTCTGACGCTCCATCATCCTCTGAAATAAACTGCAGCAGAGTCTCCAAAGCTTTTTTTGTTTTGTTAGTATCTCCTTGCATATTTATATATAGCTTTATGCTACATTAATGTGGATGAAAAGTGCCTTATATTTAATGTTTGATTGAGTGATAGATCCAGGTTGGTGTGGTTCATTGCTTGTTTTGTTGTGACTACTGTCCAAGAGAAGGTCCAAGGTATATTACAATAACTATTATTTCTGATTTTCACTTTGAATGTAGGGCTGAAGTAAATCCTATCAAGTTTTTTTTAATTGCATTCATTTATTTTTTGTGTATCAAACATATTTTGGTGTCATTCTTGACCCTGACCATATTATAATAGCACATCAATGTGTGATCCTGGTGGAGGCAGCATAAATGCAGTTATAAACTTAACAACACAAACACTCAAACTTCAAATGACAAGATGGCAGTATTTAATAAATTGTATGATTTTTTTGGTGTTTTTATCTGTATGTTGTGGAAGAAAAGACATTTTTTGCTGTCGGCTAAGTTGTGAACACTTAATAAAACAAATATTGACTCCTGTTGTAACATTTCACTATAATTACATCATGTGAGGAGCGTGCTACAAAAACATTCAGCAGAAGAATGCAAAAGAAAACTGACAGAGTATACAGCACCATAAAAAGTCTACATTTACAGAGCATGATATTGTTTTTATGTTATTCATAGGAATATGCCTCCAGGCAACTTCACAAGCTTAAAGTCTCTCACAATATGCCGGGCCTCCTCAAAGGGCATATTAGTGTTTGCTGTTGCATATTAATTTAGCATCCAGAATGACTGACTGGATACAACCCACCATGCTCCTTTATGCCTCCTTCTCTCGCCCTGGAGGGGTAATATTGCAGGATTATGAGTCCTGTGTGTTATATTTATACATCCCCCTCTTTCTACTCCTTTTTATCTCCAGCAATTATGTCTCTCACCCCATCAATCTGTCACTCAGCGTCTACTTATACCCTCCATGCTGTTTTGCCGGGAGACTCGACTGTTCATTCAGTGCTAAACACTTCACTTTTTGATCAATTCTCTTTTACTCTCCGGCACGTAATCAGCTGTGTTTTGGGGAATGAAGAAAGAATTTTTACTCAGTGGTTTAAATCACATCCCACATGAATCATTTGAGCTGATATTGTGACTAAAAAGTAACGACACATTTTTTTCTTATTTCCTCTGAAAAAGCTTCATTCAGTGTTTAGACTGGGCTCATACAGCAGGGGTTCATTAATAGCCCTAGAAACACTCTTAAAGAGAAAAAGCTGACCAATTATCAACATTTCAACAATTCAGTTTTATGTCAGGAAAACAAATGTTTCAGTTGGAGAAAAACATTTGACAACACAAATAGACAACATAGGTCTGTTTACACCGCAGAAGCCCTGGGGATATATGCATGTGCATGCGTTCTATTTGAATCTGCTTCCTGTGATAAAATTTACATTTTAATTCTTTTTTAGAGATCGTTAATATAAACACAAAATCATGCTTTGTGATCTCAAAAGTTGGCATCGGAAGAGGAAAACCAAGGTTTCCTTATTACACTAAATAGACATTTATCCGTTTAGGACAGGAGCTAGCCTTCTTCACCCGGAGGGCCACATTCATGTCATTCTCAGTTTCAGAGGGATGAACTGTTGAAAATTAAAGGGTCAAATTAATCAGACAGTCGGAATTGCCTGTAAATTTACCAAAGAATGACAGCATTTAGAATTTAAGTTTATATTTTCAATATCAAAAAAAAAGTTAAATCTAATGAGCTAAACACTGAATCAAAGCCAACTAAATGCACTTTTTAAAGAAAGCAAACCAATACATACTTAATTTATTTACTTTACCTTTAAGTCCCACTAAGAATAAACATTTAATTTACAAAAGTGACCTGGCCAAGGTAGCAGTCATGAAAATCTTGGTTATTAATATTTATTTCGGTCCATTTTACTCTCTTTTTTTCTTAATGCAATAAAATTACCTAAAATCTGATTAAACAAAATCATTTTAGAAGCCTCTTATAGGAATAATTGTAACACTTATTATGAAGCCCTTGTATGTAATGCATTTTAAACACATTACAAGCGTGTTTATAAGGTATAGTAATGGGCTTATAATGCTGTATGATCATAGTTTTCATAGTTTTGTAATGCTTTATTATATATGAGCCATTATGATGCTATTGTATAAAACATGTAATAAACACACCTATAGTGAGTTATATACTGTCAGGGTTTGAAGAGTGGATCATATATCTTAATTATCATGTAAGATAGAAAAATAATCATGTTTACAGCAATTTGAGTTTTTTCTGCATTTAATTAATCTTCTTTCTATTTTCTCAAAGCATTCAATGACCAATTCTAGTGACTTATAACCAATCTGTAAAAACTACATCTGTCTATGGAACAGTAAAAAAGAGCTTAATTACTTTAGTAAGCATCTAATGATCACTTACAGTGACTTAGAATCAAATTATAATGACTATAACAGTGTAAACAAAGTGTAATAAATTGATTACTATGTAATAGCCTATCAGAGTGAACGTGCCTCAATCGATGAAATGAGATCACAATATTTCAATATTTTACTGACAGAACGAGGAAGAGAGCGAGGACGAGCTTAGCAGGTAGCTCTTACACCCTTTTTGACCAGTTTGAGCCTCAGGTAGACGCTATAGAGTCCCAACTAAAAACCCAAAAACCTGGCAACTAAAATGTTTTTAATTTATTTCACTAACCGACCAATGACTGTGACATGAACTGTTTTTATCATTTTATTGTGAACACGTAGGTGCTCTGTTTGTTGATCTGACTGCTTGAATGCATTATGCTGATTTTTGGAGAGCCTGGAGACATTTTTACCTCAGGTGGATGGTAAAGATTTATTCTGTTCTACCCTATTCTATTATTATCTGAAAGAAAATCCTTACAACTGTTTTCCTTACTTACTTTGAGTACTTAAAAGAGGAGAAGGTCTTGAATTCCTCTAAATGACTTAAACCACTCTTGTCGACGGTCTGACTGAAAAGTTATTTTTGCCATGTTGACGTGTCTCCATATGGCTGTACAGGTGTGCCGGGAGAATGTGTGAGGAATCTATCAGCACTGTACCGCAGCGTCGCTAGATATTTTTGTTTGTCCCATCTTCTTTGGTAGAACACGGGGGGCTTGGGGAGCATGTTGAGCGGAAAATGTGCGAGAGGAGGATCAATGGGAAAAGCGCATAAATGTGCATGTGCATAAAAGACGACAAACAGAAACACACACACATACACACATGCAAACATTATAAATACACAGCATAAGCCCAGGTGGATTTGGTGCAAGCTGTTTTCACTGGCAGCAACCTCCCCTCCCCCACTGCCCCCCCACATCCCCATCCCAGCCCTGTTCAGCAAAGCTGTCACAGCGGCAGCACTCATAATGAAGGGTAAAATATTTTATTCAGATTTATTAATTTGAAAATGAAGCATGCCTGTCGACAGAGGGACAGTTCTTCTCAATCTGTCAGCGCGGAGCCACTCGGCGCTGACACCAGGATTCATTTGTCTTGTCGGCTCTGACAGTTGGATTCTCCCAGTGCTCTACGGAGAGGGATCGCCCAGGGATTTTTTGAGCTGGATAAAACACATTCCGACAAGGAACAGCCTCTTTATTAATGCAAATTAGGCCAGAAAAATTCCAGCAACAGCTACTTGGCTCCAGAGCCCTGGCTCCATTCTCTGTTATTTTGGGGAGGGGGGGCTGTGTTAATAAAAGCAGCCTCAGAGTGTTTGTGAGAATCGGGCCTGCAGGAGGACCTGTCACACCGCAGCTGTGACACTCCACACACACAAGGGACCTAGACCAAATTTTGGAGTCATTCCTGCTCTTTAAGGTGTCTCCAGGTATAACAATGACTACTTCTCACTTCAAACTACTTTTGACAAAACTTAGCAAACTCTAATAAGCCTGGGATCACATATTCACATGTTCACATATTCACTGACATGGTGCGCTGAATTAAGAAGGGTCAAGCTAATGACTTGCTTCCTCTGGCAAGAAACTTTCTGTTGGTTTTGGCAGCCCCAGTATTCACAAACCAGCACAGCCTGCCACAAATTCAGTCTATCTGAATCTGTTTGACCGACCCAAAGTTGTTTATGCTTCTTTCGCTGATGTTGGTTGTCTTTAAATCAAAAGGCTGGGGGTTGGATCGCAGCTCCCACCTATGTGTATGTAGACACTTATGTTTTGTTCCTATGGGGGATTTGGTTCAGTCCAGTTTAGAACGGTTTGGAGCGGTAAACCCTGATCTTGTTTGCATTTTCACCTGAGCTGTACCTTCACCTGAAGGCAGGGAAGTGAGCTGGGAGGGGCGGGGCTACATGAGGCTATGATAATTAGTTCTGCACTGATTGGCTGCTCAAACAGAGCTGGCCCTATCCAGTGTGGCATCCTAGGCCAGATTTAATATGGCGCCCCCTCCATCGGCTATTTACATGCTTACAAAGAAACTGAATAGCTTATTTTTACCATTGACTTTCATTTGTAAGATAACATGTCACCCAGTTTACATGCTCAACAAATTACAAACAAATATGAAATACAATATGAATACCCACAAAATAAAAATCCGACTGTAAATAGGTGAATAAATAATAATAATAATAAGTTATAAATTCAGCAATCAACATCAAACAATTTAAATAACCACACAATTCCCACACAATAACTCTATATATGAGCTATATTCACTCTTATTTGGTATTATCACTTCTGGTAATATTAATAAGGTATTGCTTTACAATTGAGGTAATGTGAGCATTTCCATTTTAAGAGTTAGTAGGCCAAGGCACCCTTAGCATTTGCCTATAAAGCCTGATGGGCCAGCCGGCTCTGTGCCCAAACAATGTCTGATGGGAGGAGATGGGATGAGGGGTTATAGGCTGCAATGCAGGCTTTCAAAACAGTCATAGCATCTGTCTGTGCAGAAAACTCAAATGTAGGTGGAGGCTGTATAGCTATGTCATCATAAGCCACAGGAAGTAAAAACAGAGCGTTTAAGGGGCATTTTCTCAAAGAGGCATTGAGCATTGCTCTATGAGCTGAGAGCTTAGTCAAAGGGACATGATTTTCTGCTCCACAAGCCCCTTCAACAATATTAAAAGTAAAGAAAGTTGATTTTGACAGACAAAGGACCTTTAAAGTAAAAACTAGAGGACAGAGGAGGACGTGGGGTTTATATTCATCAGTACCTGAACACGCAGTGATGTGAGACAGTTGGTGTAAAATCACACTTTTGTCTTACCTTTGTGAACATTATTAGATAGTTATAACAAAACTCATGACACTTTTCTCTTGAGTTCAAGTATTAAACTGCTTACTTCCCCTTCGATTGCTGTAGTTAGTCTGTGTTTCCTTCCTCTCTCAATCTCAATCAGTCAGTCTTTATTTGTAGAGTTCATAACAGGTGTTATCAAGGCACTTTACAATAGAGCAGGCTGAAGACAAACTCTTCATTTTATAGTACACATATATACAAATATATATAAATACATATATTTGTATATACACATTCATACATCCAGAGATGTGTCCATCCAGGCAAAGACTAAAGGACTAATAATAAGAATTTATAATAGAGACAAACCCATGGACACCCAGATCATAAATCTGTCCTCATCACATTTGTCTCTGCTGAAAATAGATTCAATCAATCAATCTTTATTTGTCTAACGCCATATTTTCAGGGGGGCCCTCATGTCTCTTTGGTTGTAAAGATAGTTACTATGGATGTTTATTCAATATAACCATGGATAGAGAGATCGATCTAGTATCAAAATATCTATAATGAATATAATCTGGAGAGGTGCCTAAAATCACTCACTACTGTCATGGGCAGACCCTCTGTAGAGTAAAATAAAATGCATGCAGATGTCTTCAGTGGTACTGCTGTTTTCTTCCATGTGCTAAATGTCTATACAGCTACCATTTTGGAGAAACTCAGAAATTTTGAAACACATATACATATTACTTTATTTCATTTTAAGGAGGCTTGACCAGTTGATAGATACTGATACAAAGGCAGTGTCATGAAAAAGGAGAGCTTTACTGAAGCCACACAGGTGAAGCTCTGCCCCTGATTTGCATTCATCTTTGTGTTGAGATATATATGTATTTTTCTCTGCTGTGTCTCTGTGTGAGTCTACTTAGACCAAAAGGCCACGCGACTCACGAACTGTGTCTGACTTGTGCTCGCCTGGATGAGTGCAGGCGAGTTGTTGTTTTATTTCGCCGAGAGTCCTTTGACATTTATCTCTCTTCACCTGCTCTGTGATGCTGATTCAAAGTGACAGCCTCTCTTCTCTCTCTCTCCCTCTCCTCCTCTGTCTTTCTGTCTGTCCTTTTCTCTCCACGCTCCCTCCAACTTGTTCCATCCCCCTCTGAGCTCATCTTTCTTCCTCCTGCATCTCCGGATATTTGTGTCCTAACCCCAGCTACTATTGGCATCGCACAAATTGAACTGTAGAGCCTTTAAAGAAAGGAAACGCTGTCAGTCAGGGACGTACGGCGGGACGAGAGTGAGGACGTGCGTGATGAGATTGCTCCATTATAATGTTTAAAATTGGACGGCCTCTCCTTTACTTAAATTACTTAAATGGACGAGATAGGGAAGGAGCGTGTGCTGCTGCTGCTGTGGCTCCACTGTAGAGCTCAGATTAGTTAATTGCTTATCCTCTGGAACAAGGTAGAGGTTGTATTTCACTCAAGCAGACAGGAGGCATCACTTATTCTGAATCCTCCCACTGTCAATATACTGTAACAGAGCGGGGCTTCTCGCCGGCCTCCTGCTGTGTGGGTTTACTCTTCCTGGAAGATGGATGTAGCCCACATGTAGCCACCACAGACCAGAGCTATTTCTGGGAGGCTTCATTTCAGAGCAGGCCATGGTGAGAAAAAGGAAATAGAATAAGAACAGCACTTTTTTTCAATTCTTGTTTTTATTATGGATGTGCATGTGAAAAAAATTAATCTTACAAACATAACTAGCTAGGTCCCACCATCACCGCCCGTCATGGCCTCTTTCCTGCATGTCTTTCCCCATCCATGAAAAGCAAAGGCCCCAAAGAATAAATAAAAATTAAAGGCAATCATTTAAGGAAAAGTTAAAGTTTGTCGGGGATCGACAGAAATTTAAATCTGTTAATGTGATGCTAACACATAAAGGAAATTGTTAAATTTGCCTGCTTTGTTTTGCATTGTGCTTATTCTTGCTTACAGCCAGAAATTTTGGGCCCGATGAAAAGATAACACATTAGGCCCCGTCCCAAACATTCTGCACAGTCTCTATTACCAATCAATCAATCAATCAATCTTTATTTGTATAGCGCCAATTCATAACAAGTGTTATCTCAAGACACTTTACAATAGAGCACAAAGCTCTTCATTTTATGGATACACATATATGCATAGATACATATATACATGTATAAAATACACATATACATATATATACAAATATATACATCCAACACCCAACATGAATCCATATAGCCGATCATGAATCCCTCCATCATGGCAGCAAGAAAAAAACCTTCTGTTAAGCAGCAGGAAATCTTGAATGTGGACCCCAGTCTCATGATGAACAGCAAATCCACACGATGCTGTGTTGGGTGTGTGGGCAAAGGGAGGGAGGTAAGTGGAGACAAGTGGACTAAAGTAAGAACTAAAGCTAGTGACAGATCCATGGACCAATCATAGACCTGTCGTCGTCAAATTTGTTTCTGCTAGAAACAAATTTATTAGAGGTTAGCCTCTTGAGATGCTACAACTTGTTTTCAGGAGAGTCCTCATGTCTGTGTGGTTGTGGTGATAATTTTATAGAAGTATAATCAATAAAAGTCTTACTGAAAATAAGAATTTATGGTAGTGAATTCATGAGTGCCCAGACCACAGGTGCATCCCTACCATATTTGTCTCCGTTAAGTATAAATGTATTAATGGTAGACCTCTTGAGATGTGACACCTCATTTTCAAGAGGGATCTCATTTCCATGTGGAGCTAGAGATAGTTACTATAGATGTATCAACCATGGATAGAAAGATCATGTTAATATCTACATTAACAGCTATAATGATTATGAACTGGAATGAGATGACCAAATATGTGTTATGTCTGTAATTGTAGTTATTGAGGCTTCGTGACTCCACAGCAGCAGGCAGTCTCCACCAAGGACCCCAAGCCACCTAAGAGACCAGAGCCAGAGACGAGTACAGGAGCAAACAGAAAGGGGCAGAGGCAGATATGGAGAGAGAGTGTGAGAGAGAGAGGGATAGAGCCCAGTGTGCCAGATCCCCCCGGCAGTCTAAGCCTATTGCATCTTAACTATGTATCTAAACTATGTGTCTTAAACTCTTCAATAAAGCTTTCAGTCCCTAACTGAAAGCTTTATCACAGAGGAATGTTTTAAGTCTAACCTTAAAGGTAGAGAGGGTGTCTGCCTCCTGAACCATGGTCAGTAAATGGTTCCAGAGAAGAGGAGCCTGATAACTGCAAGAAAGTTGGAGTTGAAGAAGACATTGCAATATACTTTGTAAATGAGACCTTGTGACAAAGTAAATATGGCAGAAAATGTGCATGATTGATGGTATTTGCTGCTGTTATCAAAATGTCTTTATTCATTTCACTGTTTCGGGGGCCAATTCAAAATGGGCAGCGGGCCACATTTGGCCCCCGGGTCATAGTTTGGACAACCTTGGCTTAGAAGCTGGACCTCTACTGTGCATTTATTTGCTTGGTAGTTGTCAGAAAAACTTGTCAGATTGAAACTTTTCTCCAAATGATGTCACTAAGGGCTGTATCAGTGAACACATCCTGTCATGCCCATTTACGCGCCGTTGACACAATAATGAGAACAACTTGGTGTGAAGAGTCTTACCCAAGGACACATCGACTTATGAAAGTGGAGGCTGTGCTTGAACCCACAACCTCCCCGTAGTTGGCAGAGCATCCTATCAAGCAGTCCATGCACAGACACAACTCATGAGGATTTATACTCAAACAGTCTGTTTGTAATGGAGGAGTTTATGAATATACTACAATCCAACATCTGAGTGAATTTTAGGTATGAAACTTCAAAAATAAGGTCTGGGAACATTTGACACAAATGTGAACATGTTAAAGTTTTAAGTTCACTTCACAACATCTCATATAGCATCAATGTATTAATAATTATAATTTTTTAGTAATAATTATAATAACAATGATAAGTAGAAAAGCACTCAGAGAGCGCAGACCTCCACCAAGCGGCTCAGTTCCAGCAGTGGCTTTTCCACAACCCCGTAAAAAGATACAACTCTCGATCACCAGATGCAGAATAGAGCCAGGATCAGGACCAAACTCAGCACATACAGGAAGGCTGTTATCCTGTATGAACACAATTTTGGGAACATCACTTAATATTGGATTTTATATGAATTATTGAATGACATCAATGGGATTTCCCATTATAAAGTTCAATGTTTCTTTGTGACATCAATCTGGATTGGATCCAGATGAAATTGCCTTGATGATAGAGACATGGACCCGATATTATCCTGTAGAATTGGAAAATTGGAAGCAAATCCGTTGAGAAATGGCAGAGATATGATTTTTTAAAATTCTGCCCAACAATAAACTATGGGATTTTTTAAATTTTGGGAATTTTTTGAATCCAGATCAATATCTGTATTGCTACCAAAATTGAATGGCTTCTTCCTTGGACCAGTCTACACCTCTTGTGAAATTTTCCTGTAAATCCATCCAGTAGTTTTTCCGCAATCTTGCTAACAGACAAACAAACAAACAAAGAAAACAGACCCTGGCAAAAACATAACCTCCTTGGTGGAGGGAATAATGGTATTATTTAATTATAAAGTGCTTTTCATAGACTCAGAGACACTGTACATTAGTTAAAAGTCATCAGTCCATCAGAAGTGATGTAGCAAAATAATGTGTGGCTGGTACACAGAAATGACACAGTGAATGCTCAGAACGTTGTCGCTTACTGGATATTTTGGGGTGTTGGTGGTGCAGACTCATTGTGCACTTGGCAGGTAATCAGAAAGTTGCAGGTTTGAGCCCAGCTCTGGCTGCCACATGGCGGTTTGTCGTTGGGCAAAACACTTAACCCGTTCACTCATCAGTGAGTGAACGGGAGAGTGAATGGGTGTGAATTGGTTAGATTTGACCTGTGGGGTAAAGCTGCTTTGACTCGTCAAAGAGACTAAAAATCACTATAAGTCCATCTACCATATTTTCTCTTTTTTGGACCACTGGCTGAAACTTCAAACTGGTTATGCAGTATTTTCTCAGCCACTCTAGCACCAACAGTTTTGCATGTTCAAGGTCATTTGCTCAGTCTGACCTTCAGCAGGTGGTGCTGACTTTGTCTGCTTGTCTAAATTCTCTGTGTTGCTGCCATGTGATTGGTCGATTAGCTGTTTGTGTTGGTAAGTAGTTGAACTGGTGTACCTAATAAATTGGGCGATGAGTGTATATCCCATGGATGTCTGAACCAGTCCATCTTGGTGTCAGTTTTTATATATACTTATGACTTATTTCCTGTTTCTCACTTGTTTTTCTCCAGAGTACTGGCTTGTTTTTAACTGCAAACTCTCCAGTACTTGACCTCGCCATCAGCTCATTAACCCTGCAATTAAAGAAGTCCTCATTCTGACGGATCTGAGCCCCACCTGCCCACTCCAAAACCACCTCCCTCCCACAGACCTGCTCTCTCCCTCAGACTGTACACCAGCTCTCACCACCCACTTTATCAATTGCCTTCATAATTTTAAAAGCCTTTTTTATGTTGTTGTTTTTCTCTCATAACGTAAATGGAGCCATAATTTAATATTTTAATGCATGTTAATGTGTTGTTTAACCTTCTAGCAACAATCAGGCGTCTCTAAAAGGTTAACCTTGAACGTGAGCCAGTGCAGACAGCAGCACAATAACGCGTCAATCTTTGAAAAACATCTCTGTCTAATGGATTAGTGGTTGATTGCACAGCCCCATCTCGAGGTAGATGCCGTATATATTGGATAGGCATTAAAACGAGCATTTCTCAATTTTCTCGCTGCCGGCCCTCAGGGTCAATGGATCGCTAGGGCAACAAAACGCTGAGTCAACGCTTGCCTGTTAATTTATCTTGGGGTTTGATTATAGCTTCATTTAAGTCCCCAGCAGCCCACCAGCACAACATTTAACAGGTTGGATTTAGAGGGAAGCAGAGGTCTCCCAGGACTCGGTTTGGAGGCATTTTGCCTGAGAGTACCACTTTAGTTAGTATGTAAGGTTCTGTGGCAGTAAAGCATGAGTGTAAAGACATGGTAAACAGTGTTATTAGACATATGACAGGAGTCTAAATAAAGTCTTAAAATGAATGAAAAGGACAAACAGGACACTCACTGGTGTGTGAAGGGTAAACCGACTGTCAGTGACCTTTGTGTGACGGGTTGACATATTTGTCACGTTTCGGACTGTTCAGGTGGAAAAGCTCTGATCAGATGCAGCCTAATGTCCTGCTAAAATAGAGGAAGAATAAACCATTTATATTCAGTGTCTTCACCACTTGTTATAGCCTATATTTAAGGCCCAAGTACACTGCTGTGTCAGTGTCTGGACGATCAAACAATCATTATCATGTAAACTGTAGTGATCTTTGATTTTCAGTCTGATCTCTCAGTCTTCATGTGCATAACCCAACATAACAAATGCTATCTTAAGAAACTTACTTTTTACTTTATTACTTTTTTTTTATCTTGCTTTTCTGCAAATGATGCAATTGTTCTCAAAAATACAGTCGGCCACTTAACAGAATTAAATTAGAATCCACATGGGGAAATTTGCAGTGTTATAGCAGCAAAGGGGACAGCAATGATAAATAAAAAACAGAATAAGTATAAAAAACAGTAAGTGTGTTTTTATAAATATTAAGACTAGAATATAAAACTAAAAACTACACTTCAAGAATTATTTTCATTTTGTTTACATTTTCAGCCACAGCACTGCTCATTACAGTGAATGGTAAAGTACTGAAAAAAGACAAATAGGTATTAGGGAGTTGGAGGAAAAGTGGAAGAAATGGACGTCATTTAAAACCAAAAACAGCGACAAAGACTACCGTCAGAACTAGTTGATTTAGATGAAGACAAGATGACAAAGGTTGAACTGCTAGAAATATAACTCCCAAACAAATATTATTTTTATTTTGTATTGTTTTGATAGGACTTTCTTTCATGTATGTCTTGTATGTGTGTGGATATAGAAATTGTCAAAAAAAAAAGTAAGTGATAATAAATAGGTATTAAGGAAAGCAGGGGGTTAGGATATGCTCATATGTAGGAGGGTATTTTTAAAAACAGAGGTTTTCCTCTGTTTTTATTGTTATTATTTTTCACATGTTCCCATCCACATGCCCAAAGTTTTTAAAAACATGCTTGTCCACACAAAAATGCATAAATACTCGACTAAAGAGAAGACTGAGCATATTCTGTGATATTGTTTCCCTAGAACAACTTTACTCAGCAAAGCTTCTGGTCACTGTGGGCCAAGAACCTCAGAACTTATCTTGTTCTGTATGAAACAGGGGTAGACAACAGGAACATTGTAAAGAGAGCATAATTTCACATCACAGAGTCTGGCATTAATTTCTAATAGTTATGCAAATAAATCATACCTACATCAAGACAAAAAACAATTAATTTAACATTTTACTTTGAGGCATTGACGCAACATCTTTAACACCATTGCTGCTAGCGAGAGCCCTTACAGAGTCACTTGTACAAAAGAAACTCAAAAATCTGACTTACACACATCAGTTAAAAGCAGGGTTGGTAATCAGATTTAGATACACTTTTTTTTATACTGGTTAAAATGATTGTTATGTCCTGATGGCAATCAATGCATGATGTGTTCTTAAAAGAGAGCGAAAAAATAGCCGCTGTCTACAACAGGACTAAAACAGGGAAAACAACAACCAATCACACGATTCAGACCGAATTTATTAAATCAATCAAGTCCTATACTGCTGTTCTGCCCACCTTCTGCGTGTACATTTTGCCGGCGTGCACTGACACTGATTCAATGTGCATAGGTGAGCTGAGAGGGATCCAAGTGTGCTGGAGAATGGCAGAGAAATTACCTGTACCCTGATTACTGGTAACCTCTCCTCCTGCTAAACAGAGCAAGAAAAGAAAGATGGACGCAGAGAAGGCCGAAAAAAAAACAGAGTTTGGACAAAGCCAGGACAAAAATGAGAGTCAACATCAGGTTGTGAGTACTAACTAACTTGGCATGTTTGTATGTTTGTTTGTTTGTTTAACTTTACTATAATAATGTTTTGGTGTTTTCTTACCGCTGAGTGAGACATGACTTGGTGTAGTGCAAAACAAATACGACGTGCTGAGGACTGGTTCTGAGTCAGTGTGTTTTTTATCAGTCATACAGTCGTGAATCAGCGGCATTCATTCATGTTAGCGGGGTGTCGTTTTGGAGGAGCTCCGTGGGGGGGGGCTAGATGCTAGTATATATTTAAATTTACATAAATTAAATCATTAAAGATCCATATAAGTATAATATTCTCATATAATTTCTTAATCATGAGTAATAATTATTGTCATTTACAGTAAGTAAACAATTAGTGTATCATATAACCTCCTAAATGCACAATATGAATATTTTGAGGTGAACTATGCAAATTCATATCAGCCAGAAACAAATCAAACAGGTAGCACTCTGTAATTCTCCTCATCGTTGCGTAGCTCTCAGGCCCAGAGAGGTTGGCGACCCCTGGTATAAAAGGTCATCAGAATTAGGAAGTGGACTGTCATGCTCATGTAGGTCTAAGTACTGATAAGCCCCTAATTATGACTAATAAGTAGCTAGTATGCTACCAATTAGCATGCTGATAATTAGCTGGTTTTTGGTGAATGCATGAACCCCAAACACTTAGGTGTAATCACAAATCGAAGTATCTTCACCCTTCAAATTAGCTCTGTCTGTCGGCGGCACAGTTGGTCTGTCTGGTGCATTTGTCCCAGGCCTCCTCAGTTTATCCAGCCGTCCTCCCATCAGTCTCTCTCCTTGTTCTGTGCGATGCATGTGAGATGCCTGTGATACTCTGCTGTGACAGTGCTTGAGAAATGGGTCTTTCTTGTTCTGGGGCCCCTGGTGGGGCACAGTTCCCCTTTGTTCTGTGATGTATTGATCCATTCAGGCCTCCTCCTGAAAGTACTCGACTGGTGTTCGCTCTGCACTCTGCTGTCGGGTTTCATGTCGTTCTTGTACTCACACAGTTTGGAGCACACCCCCCAAAAAAACTAAAGACTCCATTCATGTATGAGCTGAAATAAAAATACCAAGTATCATTTATCTGAAATTTTAATTTCATTCCTGCATGTGTGGAAGGAAAGAAAGAAGAGTATCTAGCTAGTGTTTCTAACTTTCCCCTTGGTTAACTCACTGTTGATTTTAATTAATCATACTTAGAGCAGATTTATTAGAACTTTCAGGTTGAAAGACTTGCAGGCTTGGTTCCATTTGGTTGGGTCACCTTTCACTTTGCACTTTGTCAAGCCGATCAAAGCCGATCAGATGTTGTGAAGCGTAGCCGCCTGCCACTGGTTTGGGCTGTAGCTTCTGTCTCTGCCACCCTCAGCACTATGACCCAGAATTACTCAACCAGGCATCAAGGAACTACATCATTTAGACTCAAGGCAGATCTTGAAAACATACCATTGGCAACTGAATTCATAATGATATCAATATTAGTTCAGCAGTTATTCACGAAAATCGAATTGTCCTAATGGCGGTTTTCTTCTGGATCTAGCTCCCTAGCTTTTGAAGATACCTCAAATCTGTTGGCATACTCCAGATTCCACAGCTTCTTGGCTATTTAATGGTGTTTGTTGTGTGTTTATAGCTTCATTTGTTCTCTTCCTATGATGAAAATCCCAAAGGTCCCCTATTTTTTCATATTCTGGATCATAGTATCCAGAATTATTCCTTTATCCGGATCAGTCTTTGATATACTGTAGAGCATGTTAGAAACTTGTCCTGTATTTTTTTCCCAAGTGCCCTGACCATTATTTGTGGAGTTATATGCAGAAATGTCGAAAATGGCCCTATCTCCCAATGTTAAAGAATCCTTTAAAAAATTCCTGGATCCAGACGGAAATCCGGATCGCTCCCAAAATCTAATCATTTGTTCCTTATCCCAATCCGGACATTCCCTGAAAATTTCATAAATATCCGTCCATAACTTTTTGAGTAATGTTGCTAACTAACTAACAGACAGACAAACAAACCCCCCCAAAAACATAACCTCCTTGGCGGAGGTAATAAGTAGTCAACCGTCTATCTGCACTTATCATATGTTAAAACAAAAATTTGGTTTATTATTAGTCAGGTACTTTTTCTGCCCCCACAATTATTGTTACTTTGTGATGTTAGTATGTTATATCAAGTAATGATGCATTATAATACAAATTATTATTCTTTTTATTCTTATTTACCTCCAACATTTGACCAAGCTCTTTCAAACTCAAAATTTGCAATTTTGATTTTAATTAAACCTAAACATTTCTTTATGTTCTAAGTAGAACTATAACTTAACTAACTTAACATTGATGTTTTTGTTTTAATGTGATGCCTGGTAACCACAGTTTGTAAGTCAATGTGGTTAGACTTTGCTTTACTGTTTAATGATAGGTGTGGAGAAGGAATAAAAATAAAGTTTTGTTGTTTTCCTTTTGCACAAAAAGTAATTTCATCAATCAGTTGGCTACAAAATCAAATGATAAGATAACTTACTGTACTCATGTGATAAGGCACTTCTGTCGTGTGCGTGCAGTACGCATCCTCTGCAGTCAGATCAACTGTATCTTACCCGGATACAGCATTGCTATTATCTGACTGGCTGATATACAGCTGTATGTTATTTTTTGATTGGTTGATGGGTTGTTGATCTTAGTGACTGAGTCACCTCAGGCTCCTGTTCAGCTCTGTGATGCTCAGAGCGTCTTCCTACACATTCCGATGCATATATAGCGGTATAACTCAGTTGGCGTTACATTCATAATAAATTTTCATGTGTGACCAATACCAGGTGTGGCATGTGAGAGTGTGAAAAGGTTCAAATGTATGTGTCACAGGCTGAATGCGAGAGACTTGAGAGCCCTGCTATTGCAAAATGCTTTCATTGTTGTCTGTTCTTCATTTTTTAAAGAAATGTGTGTCCAGATCTGAGGCTGTTAGCATCAATGCTAATCTCTGTGCAAGCAGTCACTTCCTGCTGTCATCTGGCTCGTAGCTCCACCTCTTCCTCCTCTGAAGGACACTGATGGCCGTGCCACTTTGGGACGCTGACAATCATTGTAGATTGGAGCTTGGCAAGATGGATCGGCCTGATGACAGACATTGAATCAGGACCATCCAGCTGCTGCATAAGGTTAAACTGTTGTGACTTTCTTCCAAATTCACGCCACAATGTTCTGCTTTTTGTTTCACTTACCTTGTTTGGTTTTTGTTTGGTTCAAATGGTTTTAACACCCACTGTGGACTGAACTCTGTTCTGCACTGAGTTTCTGTCAGCTTTCACACCAACCAAACCTTCCAAAGCAAGAAAACCAGAGTTTGTTTGGCCTGAACCAAACATGTGAAACCCAACTTTTACTTTTTAGAAGAATGGTCCGCAGTCATGTCTTCATTCAGAATACTTCTGCAGGAGCCAAGACCTGCCTCCCTGTTGACCTTTGAACTCTTACAGTGGCAAAAACAGACAATAACATCATGACAGCAGCATTGTGCCGATCGTACCAGTAGTCAGTCTGTTGGCCAGGACAGGAAAAGATGTTTATGGTGTAGCAACAGCTTAACTGTAAACAAACATACAAAAAAAGAACAACGAAAATGGGTTTTGTCCGATAATCCATAACTAAAGTGGGGTACACACATAAAGATTATCAGGCTCTTTTGTCCCAACTTTCCCCCTTCCAGACCAAGGATGGCAAACCCCAGATTATCTTCTGTTTTATAAGATGATCCTGTGGTCTGAGGTGTGTTAAGAGTGAATTTGTCCCAATAATTGGCTCTGAAACAGGTTGGGGCTGACAATCGTCGACCAAAAATCTTCATGTGTGGGGCAAGCCGACGACCCCCGAGTCACGACTTTGTGAATTGTGACGTGGAACAGAATGTAGCCAACCAAGAAGCAAGCTGATGGAGGAACAAGGAAGCAGGCGTAAATAAAAAAAACATGGCCGACCTTAAACATAAAGTTTGGTGGACCTCAGAAACGGAAGAGGACCAGCTCACGTGTTCACACTGTCTCCAGGATTTTTCCACAGTATTGTTTTTTTTTAGTTCAGGATTTTTCTATCAAAAATAGCCCCAAGACCACCATCATTCCCTCCCCTTGTATGTCCTCTTCCATGTTGCGCAATGTGTTTTCCGGTTGTTGTCATATACAACATCTATGGTTGTTGTTATGTTTCTTCTTCTTTGTTTTTGTTAGATCACTTTAATTCAGAGCCATGGTTTCAGGTGAGATTTCTGTCTTGGAGGACGAGATTCTTGATCAGTGGTGGGACAGAATGGTTATGTGTGTGCTGTGCTGTGTTGAGATTATCGGAGCACACCACACACAGTACAATCAAGATTTTTATCTTCATGTGTGGGCTCTCTAACAGATAAAACATCTCTTCAGATTTAGAAAATCCTTATGTGTGGACCCCACTTTACTCTCTGGTTCCCTGGAAAATTAGTTGAGTAAATTATGGATTATAAGACTGATTCATTAGGTACCCACAGTAAAAATTTTGTGGAAGATCAATCAGCAAAAATGAAGTTATGCTTTCCTAGCTGAACTCAGTTAGGTACTTACACATTCTCTTAGCCAACAGTCAGTTAATCTAATTTAAGAGCAGACTCGCTAACAGTCAGTTACTCATTCATTCCTGATTAACCTGCAATCAGTAATTCATTTGTTCTTTGCAAAGATGCTATTTTTTGTGAAATAATTGGCTACTTACTGATTTCTATCAATTAACTATAGTAGTATTAGTGTACCCAAATGTACAGTTTACCATATTCATGTATTAAATCAATCATTGTACTGACTGAAAAAAATTGTTCAATGTTTCAAACAGTTTGATAATCTATCATAAATATATTCTTAACTTTTTTGCATTGAAAATGAAAAAGTAATCTAAAAAACTTTACCCAAATTGCTAATAAACTGTTCAATTGAAGTCATCCTCTGATTTCTGCAGCTGTACAATATTCAGAGCTTAATGTGTAAATGCTGTTTTATGTTAAAAATAGTGGACACAGGGTCTTCACACTGGTTCTCTTCAGTCCAAACATATCCTCATCAAAGAGAGGTTTATATGCGTGAATCTGCTCTGTTAGTGCCGCCTCCACAGGCCAAAAGCTGTGCAGGATGAAAGAGAGGATTTATCTGCACCACCTCATCACATGGTGTGACCCAGGGCCTGGAGCTGAGAGGTCTTTCTCTCAGGTGCCATGGAAACCAGCCCACCTCTGGCTGCTCGTCCTGTCGTCCTCCAGTCGTCCTCTGTAATTCCTCTGTGAAGATATCAGGCCTGTTGAGCATTTGAGCTGTCAGGCACGTGATTCTGAGGCTGTGAATGCATCACTAGATGTCAATCAGTGTACAATGGAGCTTGTCCCTCCATAATTAGGTTTAACATCTTAAGTTACTGATCGATACATTTAAAATACTACTTGGTTCTTCCATTTAGAGAATTTAACACATGACCACTGAATAATTCCATCTTTTAATA
Source organism: Cetoscarus ocellatus (assembly GCA_037902135.1). Classification (NCBI taxonomy): domain Eukaryota; kingdom Metazoa; phylum Chordata; class Actinopteri; order Labriformes; family Labridae; genus Cetoscarus; species Cetoscarus ocellatus. The sequence continues at coordinate 480,267 of JBAMNC010001452.1, forward strand.
ACAAAACAATCCTTCCATCCATCCTCTATATCACTTATCCCTAGAGGCGGGACACACCCTGGACTGGTCGCCAGCCAATTACAGGGCCATATATAGAGACAGACAACCATTCACAGTCACACTCATACCTAAGGGCAATTTGGAAACACCAATTGAAGTGGGAGGAAGCCAGAGTACCCTGAGAGAACCCTTGCATTTCTTTCTCAAAAAGAGAAAAGCCACACCATGAAAGGACCACGACACATCAGTTTAACTGTGTAAGAGCCACTTGCACATGAGAAATTGACACAGTGAACAGAACACAACATTTATAGAGCATTTTTATCTCGTCGTACCTGCTTGACTTTTCTCAACTCTTTCTTCCAATCAAACGGAGCTCATACTAAGATGTTGCATGGCAACGCTTATTACCAATGAATAAATTGAGCACATTGTCTCTAGTAGTGTCAGTAGTGCGATTTTTGACATGAGAATCAAACCCTTCTCATTATTAGCTGCATACTGCTGTGCGTTTAAAAAAGTCTCCTGTGTGTTGTATTTTGTTTTGTTGCTTGCATCCAACTCCGTCACAAAAATTGTCTCTGCACTGTGACAAAAAGCCAAAAACCTGAGTCAGCTACACTACACCTCCATTTACTGCATTGCTGTGAGATTGTAACCTGACACACCAAATGGACTGCTCAGGATATACAATGCAGAATATATTTCACCAGTCCATCTGAAAAACAACCAACAGAAAGTCCTTTGGGCTGGCAGAACCTTTCAAAAGCATATCCAGCAGGTGATTGGATGATCTTTCCATCAGATGCCACTTCTCAAGGGGCTAACCTTGAATACATTTATATTCAGCAGTGACAATATGGTGATGACAGATTTATGATCTGGGCGTCCATGAGTTTGTTGCCATTATAGATTCTTATTTTAGTTAGTTTAGTTTAATTGCAGTTCAGCTTGATGCTGCTGTATTATTTAACATCAGTCCTCTCTACCTTATAATCATTATAGCTGTTAATGTTAATATTAAAACCACCACAACTATCTTATAACTATATAGACACAATGACCCTTTGAAAAGGAGATGCCAAATCTCAAGGGCCAATTTCCAATACATTTATATTCAGCAGAGACAATATGGTGGTGACAGATTTATGATCTCGGCGTCCATGAGTTTGTCGCCATCATAGATTCTCATATTCAGCGCTAGAATCATCCCTGAACTTCTGACTCCTGATCTAAAGGGAAAACGCAAGAAAGTTTGTGGAGCCATTTTGGAAATAACTGACAGAAACCCAATCTTTTAGGAGTGATTACAAAGTGTTTTGGGACAACTTTGGCACTTTTGTCATGTTCAGATTTTCATGCTAAATTGACTGACCTGTATCTTAATTGATGAAGACCATTTCTGCTCTCATCCTTATTCTGAGTCGATCATTCAGTTTTTGATGGTCATGGGTACCCTTACAAAATCTTTAGTCCCATATAACCACAGGTGAATTGACATGCAGTGTTCCCCATACACCTCAATTAATGCACCAAAAGATTCAGCTGATGTTTTGATCAATTTCACCAAAAATGTAAAGTTCATGCTCTTCCAACGCCTCAGCAAAAATACTGATGCAGCCACTTCAATCTTCCATCCAAGTTCCAGTCTGTTACCAGCCAACCTCCAGCCAATGAGTGTCTAAATGAGGTTTTGTTCTTTGGTTTGTTTTTGCTCTCAATGTCTGTACTTAGTTGATTTTTTCATTGTAATTATTGTTTATATTTGTATATCCTGTAAAATATAAGTAGCAAGGGCTCATCAGAGCCATAGGGTGGGCAGGTCCCAGCACTTTCCTGTCCTGGACCAGCCAAGACCTTGCCTAGGAGACTGGGGAATAAAATATATACCACAACATCTAACACAGAGTGACTGTGAACCATGTGGTTTATCCTAATAACTGCAGTATTTAATAACCAATCCTCGTATACCTGCTGTTTTTTTAATACAGTTTGTTTGTGTTATTATAAATTCTAAGAAGCTTGATATGCTTGCCATCTATCTTAGGCAGTAACATTTTTTTCTCCTAAAGTGTGTGAAATTCTATCAGTAATCAGTCCACAGAGACAGACACACACCCAGGGTCTGTCTGTCTGTAATGATGTCAGCTGAAGTGACACTGAAACGAGCCATCGTTCTCTCTGTCACATGTAAAGTGACAGGATGAAAGCTGCTCCAGCAATTAAGGCCAATCAATCATAAAGGAGTCCTAACGTGGTGATGTGGCGTTTTCCTGATTTTGATCAGCGCATGTTTATGAATGCTGTAACAGACTGACCCCTGAGCCAGCACTCTGAACAACCATTTATTTATGTTTTCATGCCATCCTCTGGGTCATAGTAAGTGTTTGCAGACTGTAAGTCAATGGAAAGTTTTTAGCTATCTAACTTAACTATTGCTGTTGTGATTAAGCTGCATTAAGAATCGCCCCTCGGGTGTTTTTGGTCGTCAATCACAGCTTTGGTTGCATTGCTTGCACCCCTTTATGTGGAGCTGAACCTGATTTATTTGTGGTACAAGAAAAATTAAGAAAGATACAATCAGATTTATGGTGTGGATATCAGAGACTTATTTATGAGGCTGAGATTGAACAAAAGCTTTTAAATTACATCTGGATTTTATCCAGAGTTAAGAAACTCAGAATGGCAAGTGTAAAGGAGGCCTAACTGCCTCGTGATAGATTTCTAACAGGCCTCTGTATATCTGACCTCTGCCTGCATATGCAGATATGTAAATGTATTCAATTTTCAATTTCACACTAAAAAGAGTAAAAGGGTTAGTTCAGATTATTTGAAGTGGGATTGCTAGAGGTCTACAGAACTGGTAAATATGAGTGCCAATAAAGGAACTTGTGAGCTTTGTCCCTGGGGGGAGATATCTGGGGTGGACGGTGGCCGGTACAAAGCAGTACATGGTGCTTTTAACTCTCACTCCACAAAGCCCCTGTGTTTAAACTCTAGTATGTTGGGACGTAGGGGTTATGTATCTCTCCACCATCAACTGGTCAGGTAATCAGAGGAAACAACAAACACTAACTTCACTAAAAAGAACAAAAATACGTCAAAAAACAGCTATTGGTCCAGAAGAAAGACTGTTTTTTGTGTGGTTGTGGAACTGTTATGAAAGGGAAAGTGATGAACATGAGGCCCAGTGATCATCTGTATGTGGCCTCAAAGTGCTGTCATTCATTCTTAAACCAAAGAATTCGTAAACAAAAAAAAGGCACTGGTCTTGAAAAGGTTTCTTCTGATATTACAGTGCAAGCAAGAGATGATCATGAGGCACAGTTAAACTTTTTACTCCGACAGTCATCAGTCAGAAGTTTGAAGAAGATCTCTTGACAAGTTCTTGAGTTATCACGTTTAGCAAAGGATAAAGATGAAGGCCTTCAACCTTTGACCTTCAAAATAAAATTGGTTCATTCTTTATTCATGGAGGACATTTGTGTGAAGTTTGATGAAAACTCAACACAGCCAGGTTCTCTGCACAGATGTGAAAGACAGCCTCTCTTCTAGCACTCCTCACTGCATGGTTCCTGTGTGCTCCAGCATGTGTAATACTCCAAGAAACAAGAAAAACAGACACACAATTACAGATTTTCACACAGCTTTGATCTACACTACTAAGATTTGTGGACATAAAGATGAAACTCAATAGAAAATTATGTTCACAGATTGTAAAACATGCTGTCCAGGCTATTGCATGCACACAGTAGAGAATAGAGCCAATAATTTCTCCATGATAATGAAAAAATGGATTGTAAAAAGCCGGGAGTTATATGATATACAGTAAACCAGTCTGTCATAAACATATAGAGCTTTGATCCTAACTGTTTTACCTGGACATTTTACTATAACAATCACAAGATTTTGTCTTTACTTGTCTGACTAGCCTTTTTAATCATTTCTTCTGTTATGGGATGCCTCAATGGTTATAAAGAAGCACCTAAATCTAAACTTGAACACATATCATAGAGTGTTCTGTGAGTTTTCAGATAGATAGATAGAATTTAACTCAAAGACTCCAAGAAACTAGAGCTTCGAAGAGGCTTACATACAACATTTGAAAGTCTTAAATGGGGAGATTATATAAAAATTAAGAATAAAATAAAATAAGGTAAATAGAATGGAATGATATTAAATAAAATAAAACCAACAGACAATGCAAGGATTACAGAAACTGGTAGACCTGAAATTAAAGAAGCTGCACACCAGCATCTAATTATTTCAGATGTAACTGTAACTGTATCAAGGTAAACTATTATGTTTAATCAAGGCACTTAATCTCTCCTCTTCACACCCTGTGCCTGGAGAATTTGCTTCTGCAAAATAGCAGAATTAGAGAATGACACATCCCAAACCGCTGTGCGCCACATGTTTTAGATTAGGGCTAAATATCTCATGAACGCTTTGAGAGAAGGGTGAATTGATTGAATCTCGAAGGTCTAAGTCTTAGGGCCTCATGTTCATCCCTTACTCATAAGATATCCATGAATCACACCTCCAGAGAACTCCTCTGGCCCTGATTCTTGACCCACAAACGTAGTTTCACTGTCTAGCAATTTTATACCTTGTGGAGGGGCAGTTCTACTTTTTGTTTTTTAAGATTTATAAACTTCCTTATTTAACTAAGCTCTATTAGTCCATTTTCATGCAGACTTTGTACCCTGCACAGTATAATAGTCTCCCGGAGGATGTACAGTCTATCTGCTGCTGTTCAGTCCCACACCTGGGCGTTATATTTGCCACTGCTGTTCGAGTCTGCCTTTGTTTCTTTTAATAACTGTGACAGTATCACAGAATCCCGCTGGAGTACATGGCACTCTGGCATGGGGAAATTTATGCATGCAGCACCACGCTCCATAACATGTCACTTAGGTCTCTGCTGCAAATTAAACATTTCACAGGACGTCTGCAAGCAGTGTCTGTTTTACTGAGCGACTGATCTAAGAACGAACAGGTAAAGATCACTGATTGTCTTTCCTTGTAGCCTGAAAGTATCGAAATATATTTAGCTTCCTAAATGCCCCACTAATGTGACTTAGCAGATGTTGGGGAATCATATGGATGTTGGTGTAACAGAGACCCCCTCAGGTATTCTCATTATTCTACCACTGAGCAGATGGCAGAGAAACTTACTGCACTTACCATTATCCATCATACATATTCTACTCCCAATTTACATAGCCAGTGCTTCATGGAGGCTCCTACGGGGAGAGCAACCAGGCTGGCTCTGCAGCTCCACCTGAGGTTTGGGGAGATAGTCTTAGATGTCGGTGCCACTGCACCTCAAACTCAAATATGCTAATGGTTGTTCAGAGGAATTTTAATGGCTGAATCCCGGTCGGATGAATTGTAAAGATGAAAAATGTGCAGCTTGATTTTTTTCAAATAGTTAATTATCATTCAGGTAATGTTTTAATCTTAGTAGCCTGGATGAAATGATCACATAGTAGCCTTAATTCATTCTGATGTGGCAGCAAAATAAAGTTAAAGCATCAGGTTTTTAGAAGTAATTAATTTGCACCTACATCACCTTTAATGTACCAAATTCAAAAGTCTTTATTTGCCAGGTTAGATCTCATTATTCAAGCCAGATGTGGCGTTCCAGCCAATCAACAAACATCAGGCCCAGTAATGGATGTCAGGTGTGATAAACACTCTTGTCTATCCATCCATGATCTATATTGGCTTGACAGTTTTTTGTGCACCATCTACCATCATGGCTGCACTGTGGTCATAAAAGGAGGGAAATGTTCAATAACAAATCTCAGGTAGGCTATGGGGTTTAAACCATGCTCAGCTGGTACGAAGGGGCCAAAAGTGTGCCAAGAAAATATCCCGAAAAGCACTGCATCACCATCTTCTGTCTGATTTTACACAAGGCAGGGTGGATCCATGCTTTCATGTTGTTTTCATCATCTGACCATCTGAATGTGGCAGCAGAAATCAAGGCTCATCACCTTCTATTGTCCTATTTTGGTGAGTCTCAGTGTCCTGTTCTTAGCGGACAGGAGTGGCACTCAGTGTGGTCAAGATTAAATCTGTTCAGATATGGCCCTCTGCAACTTCGGTTGCAGTGAGTGGTTAGTAGAGCTACTGTTGCCTCTCTATCATCTCGTACCACTCTGGCCATTTTTATCCGACTCTTGGCATCAAAAACGCATTTTTGCACAGAGATCTGCAGCTTAATTGATATCCTTATTTTTTAGGCCATTCTCTCTAAACACATTGGAGATCCAGACTTTCAAAAATACTCAGCCCATCTGGCACAATCAATAACTATGCAATGTTCAAAGTCACTTAAATCACCTTTCCTCTCCAATCTGATTCTCAGTCTGAAGTTTAGCAGTTTGACTTCACCATATCTACATGCCTGAAAGTCATTGTGGTGCTGCCTTGTGATTGGCTGATTAGCTTTTTGCATTAAAAACAGGATGCACTGTACCTAGTTGATCACTATATGAAGCTGTGGCACAGGCTTTCACCTCAAAACTATACATGATTACATCTTATGGCAACTACCGGAAAATCATTAGTTTTAGGCCCTTTAAAAGAACCAGGTAAACCCTTCATCCTGGAAATCCTCCCCCTGACACCTCCATCAAGATCAAAATCTACAGAAAATGGAAAATTTTTGTATTGAAGAAAGGGCGAGCACTAATAAGCCAACATAAGCATTCTAAGTCCATCCATCTATCCATCCATTATCTATTCCTCTTATCCATTTTGGGGCCTGGAGCCTATCCCAGCTGACATTGGGCGATAAGCGAAGTATGCCCTGAACCTGTTGCCAGTCAATTGCAGGGCCACACAGAGAGACAGATAAACTTCTACGCTCATACTCATACCTAAGGGCAATTTTGGAGTCACCAATCAACCTAATGAACATGTTTTTTAGTGGGAGGAAGCCGGAGTGCCTGGAGAAAGCCCATGCACATGCAAACTCCACACAAAAAGGCCCTGATCATCACGGGGATTGAACTAGCAACCTTCTTGTTGTGTGAAACATGCTGCATCACCGCATCGCCTTGGACAAACATTATTAACAGAAATCAAATTACGCTTTTTTTAGTTTTATATGCTCTGAAACCAACAATGAAACTTTTTGCTTTAAATTAGCTTTTCCAGAGTTTAAGAATGTAACTACCTCTATCAGTGAGAATGACCCTAATGGCTTTCTTTCAGTGTTGAAGCAGGACCAGAGAAAATTAAGGGCTTCACAGCACAAGTTCACATCCCAGAATTCAGCTAAAACAAATCCAGTCAGCCTGTCCCATAACTGTTTGATAGAATGGTTAAGAATACAAGACTGAAGAGAAGTCTGAGGGATGACCAATCAAAACACTGAACCAAAAATACATGCCTCGCCATGAAGTCCTGGAGCGCTGGAAGTCCTGCACTGTAGCCCTTTGTTTACAATCAGACACTGCTTCAGATCGCTTCACTCTGTAGTGCTGCTGGTGCAACCATCTCCTCCCGACTCACATCCCCGCCCTCCAGTGACGGTACAGCTGGTGGTGGTAATGCAGACAGGATCAGGGTTAACCGCTCCAAAACTGTACCGAAATGTACAGTTTTGGTACAGTTTTGCTCATTGGAAACGAGGCTTAAATGGAGCTTGCGAGGCTCACCACCAGTAGGGGATGACACTGAGTTTATGTCCATGTTTTATCCAAACAAATGATTTAACATTCATGTTAATGTTGAGCAGTAAAATAAAACTAGAAAGCACTTTGAGAGTGCAAACCTCCGCCAAGGTAGCTCATATATTGCTGTTACATCTATAAGCAATAGTTCATGATAAAGTTACCATCATAATATGATTCACAACCCTGAAAACCCACACCTAGCACTCAGAATCATGTTGATATCATTATTAGTTAGACAGTTGTTGAGCAAAAATGATCGTTCACTAATGCCGGTTATCTGGATCACCACCAAAATCTAATCATTTCTAAGCTGGGCCATTACCAACATCTCCTGAAAAGTTCAGCAAAATTTGTCGAGCAGTTTTTGAGTAATCTTGCTAACAAACAGACAACCGAATATGCTGGCAAAAAACAGTCTTTGGCAGAGGTAATGATCACATTAGTTGGATCTCAGTGACAATCATTGTAGTGTCAACAAAAAAAAAACTTGAAGTGCACCTTAATGTTTAAAGAAATACATTCAACCCAGTTTAAGGTGATCCACTTTTCCATATTTTTCTGTTTGATACTTTTTCAGATGGGCATTGTTTACAGATTTTTATGTCAAAACTGATTCTCATCACAGGAAAGGTCACAGTAAGAGTCTCTCTACATCTTGTTTTGCTCAGGTTTCATTTCAAGCCAATCACAGCAAAAATTGAGGCCCTCCTCATCCTTTACATACATTCCTTATTAAAAGTGTCACATATATATACATCCAGGCTGATGATTTGCACAGCTCGGTGCTTCAGTTCCACACTGAAGCTTTATTTCTCTCTGCCCCTCCTCCTCTCTTCCCTCTGAATGGCTCTCAGTGGTGGAGGGGAGCAGCAGCAGCAGTGAGCCAGCAGCACTGGGCCTGAAGGGCACTTTTCAGCCTGGCCAGACACACTCGGGCCTTGCTGCTTGGCTGCGCAACATGGGTCACCGCCTTACATTAGGAGGACCCTGCCAAAGTCAGCCAAGCGGAGCCCTGCAACATACCTGAAAATGAATGAACAAAGTCGATGTTCCACTGCCTCGTGCAAAGCTCAGAGAGGCATGTTTGACTCTGACATTCTAAGAGAACTCACATCTGAAAGACACTTCACGTTAAGGAGATATTAAAGGGTTTTTTCATATATCTATATATCAATATATTTTACAATCAGATGTAGGGCAACACAATATTTTCACCTTCAGTGCTCCATATTTCACTGTGGGGTAGATCCAACAAGGTGCTGAAACATTCCTCAGAGATGTTGGTCCACAGCTCCATGATAGCAGTTCTGTCGGCTGCACATCCATGTTGCAAATCTCCTGATTAAACATGCTCTATGGGACTGAGATCTGGAGACTGTGGAGGCCACTGGAATACAGTAAAGTTATTGTTATGTTCAGAGAAGCGTGTTGAGATGACATGGTGTGTTATCCTGCTGGAAGTATCCATCAGACGATGGGGTGGTCAGTTCAAGTCCTGACCGAACCATGTGGATGTTGGTGTGGTAGCTAGAGAGATGCCAGCTGACTTCCTGGGTACTGCTGAAGTGCCTTTGAGCAAGGTGCTTAACCTCAAACCAGCTCTGTGGTGCTTATCAGGAGCAGCAAGATCATCAGACTTGTTTGTGCACAAGTATTTCAGCCTGTGTGCAGCATGTTTAAACAACAGAGTGCAAAGAAGTGAATTCCCCCTCACAGGAATTGATAAAGTTTGTTGTTTTAATCTTTTTACTGATCATAAAAGGTCGATCGATCAATCAATCTTTATTTGTATAGTGCCAGTTCATAACAAGTGTTATCTCAAGACATTTTACAATAGAGCAGGCTGAAGCCATAGTCTTCATTTTATAGATACACATATACATATACACAAATACATATAATAAATATATTTGTACATACACATACATACATCCAGAGATGTATCCATCCAGGCAGAGACAAAGGGACTAAAAATAAGAATTTATGATAGAGACAGACCCATGGATGCCCAGATCATAAATCTGTCCTCATCCCTGTTGTCTCTGCTGAATATAGATTCAATCAATCAATCTTAATCTGTATAGAACCACATTTTTCTCTGTTGAATATAAATCTATTAAAGGTAAGCTCCTTGAGATGTAGCATCTCATTTTCAAGGGGGTCCTCATGTCTTTATGGTTATTAAGATAGTTACTGTGAATGTATAATCAATACAACCATGTATAGAGAGGTCAGTCTGATATCAACATTAATATCTAGAATGATTGATCAATTAATATAGCAGCATCTAGCTGAACTGCCATTAAAATGGTTTAACTGGTCTGAAAATATGATAGAGCACATGGAGTGGAGCGGGTCCACGCTCCATAAAGATACTGTATATCAGCAACAATATCGTTAGCCTTTATACTACCAAATTCCATAGTCTTTGATGACCATATTTTGACCAGCTGATCAACAAAATGCATGCTGAATTATGGGGTGTCAGAATCAACAAACACTCTTGTGGAACAACATTATCTGCAATACTTTCAGGATGTCCTAATTTGACAAGATTGGCATCAGAATGTAAACTAAACTGTGGTTTTAACTTCACCAGGTCATCTAAACCATGTCTGCATGCCTAAATGCATTAAGTTTCTGTTGTATGATTGGCTGGTTAGCTAGTTATGTTAACCAGCAGCTGAACAGGTGGACCTAATGAGGCCAGCGGGTGTCTTTGTATTGTATGATTTGCATCATAACACAGTTACAGGTTCTCCTTACTTTATCTGGCTATGAACAAGTGCATTTTTTAATAATTAAGAGGACAAATTCCAGTTCACTAACAGTGATGTGCTTCTTGGCAACAAGATTATTCTGTTATATGTCTTGTACACAGTGGGAATTATCATCTAAATCACATTATTTCACTCCAAAAGCATCATAAGCAAACATCAAATTAAACTGATGTCTTGCCTACAAATATTTAAGTGCTGAACACCCACTTTTGGCTAAATTATTATTTCTAAAAAGTAAAAAAGCTGTCTTAATCAGGGTTTCCCAAGATCCTTAGCAGCAATTGTGGCTCAGCACAATATGGGGCAGCTGAAGGTACAAGTTGCACTCCTTTATTTTAGTCCAGTGTTGTTTTGTTTTTCAAGAATCATGTCAAAGTTTATATTTCTGGTATATTGGCAGCCATTTGTCACTGCTTCACAGAGGAGCATATAAAGATTTCTAATGTTCATCACCATCCAGTTTAATGAATGTTGCTCCATATCGCCCACCCCTACTCTCCATAAGGTGTCTCATCAGCGGATGGATTTTCCAGCCATAAATCTTCACTCACATTATCTGTCCCACAATGAAAGGGCTGGCCAATAGTTTTGATTAGTGCACCTTATTTCTTGGCACAGAGTGGGAATGAAATGCTCCTCCGTGGAGCCGCTGGGTGCTCGTGTTGAGGTCAGAGGGGGAGACCGAAGCAGACCTCCTGTGTCAGCTGCTGTTATTTATTTGGACTTGAGGCTCTATTCATCACCATGTTGCCACTCTGTGCCATCTCCAGTACTTGTATGGTAGCTGCCTCTCCTCTGCAGCTCACCTCTACAGTCCCATGATCGACGTGGCATTAAGTGGCACCCTGAGGTGGGGCTAAATGGTTTTATATACACAATGATGTCAAATAGGCAAAGCTGAACTCTCCTGATGCTGTTTCCTGCCCAGCTTGATTTTGGCAAAGGTAGGAGACTGCAGGATGGACTCATCATGAATGTCAGGGATTGAGATCTATAGGTAATTTCACAGCCTTAATTGCATAAGATAACAGTAACGTTCAGACTAGCAGGTGAAAATGTCTCAGCCACAAGTTCAAAACTAGCAAATCTAACAGAGCGTCTCTGACAGACTACAACTGGATCAGGACTACTCAGTATGTAAAAGGTTTATTTGAACATCTAATGCAATTAAAAAATTAATATATGAACTAGAGTTGAGGCAGCATTTGGGCTCTTTAAAGTGTTACTGCCATTGAAAGGATGGCTGTTAAAGGGACACGCCAACAGTTTTGTCTTTTCATGTCTTGCCTCACTCCAGAGTCCATGACAAGCAGATAGACACTGTTCTTTCAACTGTGCATGCAATAACAAGGAAAAGATGGGCAGAGCTTGCCCACCACTAATTAGCTTAGCTCAAACGCTTGAAGTCAATGGGTTGCGTTAGCCTGCCTCTGCCTACAGTCATCAGATAAACTCTGCAGCAACTCTAAACATTCCTTTGTGCTTTTTGTGTTATGTTACATTATCTATTTTTAGACTAAGATTAGCACTTTATGGAATTTTCATAAGAAATATACAAAATTAAACCACTGTGGGTGTGCTCTGTTTTGCTGACCTACTTACAAGCACTGACTCTCTGTGTTTGAACTAAGCTAATAAACGGTGGGCGAGCTCTGCCCGTCTCTTCTTTGTTACTGCAGCACAGTCTAAAGAATGGTGTCTATCTACTTGTCATGGACTCAGAAGTGAGGCAAGGCATGAAAACAAAAAAACGCTGGCGTATCCCTTTAATGAACTTCTTAAAAGGACCTCAGACATAATCATTTCTGATTGTCTTTAAAAACTAAATTAACACATGATGGTAACTCCATCTTTTTCAGGGCTTTCTAATGGTACTATTCCATTTGTCTCACAATGACGAATTAGCAAAGAGAGACAATAGAGCTTCTGGTCCCTATGTGGCTTCTTGTCACCTTAAGGAGACAAATTTTGCTCCAAAGACAGTTTTAAGCAGCAAACAACAAACTACCTAAAGCAGAGGGAAGTTTGGGAAGTCACACAGCATCCCAGAACGATAACCAGAGGTGTTTCAGTTCCTGAACTCATGGCGATACCCTGACCATTCAGTGGTGTCTGCAGTGTTTTAAACCAGTGGTCTGGTTTGACCCTGATCTTGTTTGTGTTTCCACCGTCAGCTGTACCTTCACTTGAGGGCGAGGACGTGAGCCGGGAGGAGTCTGGCACCACAGCAGCTGGACACAGTGAAGTGGTCTGAAGTAGAGCAGGACTGTAAACAAAGAGCGACAGCAGAGGACTTCAGCACTCCAAATGTTTTGGGTGGACACAGCAAAAACAGCAGAGAACACATTTCTATAAATTTTATTCAGTGTGTTATGTAATTTAGTTTAGCTGCTGTCACATGGAAATTGATGATTGTTGTGACTAATCAACTGACTGTAATGCTTGTAGCTCCTCCCTCGAGGGTTTGATCTGCTCAGCGCCCCTTCAGAGGGGTGCCCAAAAGTGGGCCAGCATGGGTCAGTTGTTTGAGTATCTTTCTCCTTATCTGACACTGACACCAATAATTAGGTACTGTACCAAGCTGAAGAGAACCATACTGCCCGGTGGAGACGTAGCTTTAGTCTCAGCTCAGCTTGATGAAGGTGATAAGCGTTGCCAGATTTTTCAACTGAAATAAGCAGCCAGGTCGATAAAAACAAGCTCAAAACAAGCAACCTCCAGCAATTTTTTTCTACTGTGATATATTACTTTATTTTTAAAGACAAATCTACATAAAAGCATGTCTTGATTTTCATCTACATTACATTTTAATTTTACAGTGATATTTTGTCTTTTTTGGCTCTAATTTACTTATTCAACATCCTTTTGTTTTGAGGTGGAACATCCTTCTCTTTATACAGAAGTGAAGGGAGGGGCTACTGTTATTTATAACTCTGTTATCACTAAACAGTCTGTCTAACCTTGATTTTTGTAACCAAGCAGACATAGTCAGGCTTTTGTCTAAGTTTTATGTTAATCCTCTACAGCTTTATCATCTCTTAGATGGAAACATCATTTTTGCCTCTTTTTACAGTAAAATTTACATTTGTTTTTGGAGTGGGACAAATTAGTTTGTATAGCTTCTGAATTGATTTATCTTGGTAGTTATATTTGGTAGCCCAAATGAGCAACTGCACTTTTGGAACAAGCCCAGAAAAAACTGCAACCCGAACCTGCCAATATTTACAAGTAACTTTTCAAAAAAAGAAGCCCAAAGTTGCTTATAAGAAACAGACCTGGCAACTATGAAGGTGACATGAGAATCTATCCTAGGTACTTGTTACAATACCTTATGGAAAACAAAAAAACTAAGTGAAGCCGAGCTGATGCCAGGTAGTGAAAAAACTCACAATAGTTCATTCTCTTAGGGGTTTGCATTATGGTTTGCATTTTTGTTACTTTGCATAATTTTGGTCCAGTTGTTTCAGTTTCACATTGCAAACTATGTTGGTATGCAGGATAGGTCGAACCACCATGTTGGAGATCCATAATATTTGGACAGTTTTTGCTCTCACCGCTTACATTTGTGCTTCACAAATCAAGGAAGTTGCGTGTTTTTATAAAGAAAGAAAATGTCTTATTTCACTAAGAGGATTTTTTTTTACCAATACTACCCTTCAAAATCTGCATCAACAAATGAACACTATGAGAGTAAAAACAATCACATTTTTAGTGTCTATATGGATCCACACCACAATGAGGGCTTTCACACCAGCAAGGTTCTGGTTTCCCTGATGTTTTAATTTTGCATGAGTTTTGTGGTCCTCTGTGTCTTTTATTTGTTTTACTACATCTTTTATTTATTTTATTATGTTTATCTGCTTGATTTTATTATTTTATTTACAGCATCGTTTTAGATTTATGAATTTATTTGATTATTTATTGCTTATTGTCATAAGGAAATGTTTGTTTTATTGATTCTATGTACAGCACTTTGGCGAAGTTTTTGTTGTTTAAATGTGCTATGCAAATAAAGTGGATTGGATTGGATTGGATTGGTTCTGGAATCGGTTCTGTGCTGGATTCTCAGAACCCTGCTGCTTTCTTGTGAACCAGCCCGTGTTCATACCAGTTTAAGCAGAGTGAAAGTGAGAGGGCGTTATTTGGTGTTACTCATGCGGAAGTTAACAGCCAACCGGCAAAATTGTTGTTTGTTGCAATTGTTGTGGATCGCATCGATATTCTAAAAGCGTTTGCTGCTGTACTGAAGGTTTTTGTTTTCATCCAGCAGTCAAGCGTGCAGCAACTGTTTGATAATGATGAGACATGGAAGACATATGCAGAAAGCATCTGGTGTGTAACAAGTGTGCGCGTGTTCCTCTACATCCTCAACTTCCTGCTGATTTTATCAACACAGAATACGACACGCCCACCGATGAGGTCTCAGCTCAAGAGCTGCAACCAACTTTTTTGGTTCCAGCTGCGAACCAACTTTTCAGGTTCTGAACCAATTTTTTCACGTCGACCCGCTCAAAATTAGGTCCGGGAGCCAGAAGCCGCACAGAGCACTGCTGTTGTGAAAGCCCTCAAAGTGTTGCTCTCACTGTTTTTATAAAGTTAGTACTTTAACTTTCAACAAGTGTAATTTGTGACTCTTTTTGGAGTTAAAATTTAAACTTTGTGACACTGCGCAGTGTGAACTTCTATGTAGTGTTAGGAATATACTTTCTCAGAGTGCATTTTTAACTTACTAACTAAAAAAACAGACATTTGCACTGCAGTTTTCATGACGTGGGCTGGTGGCATCTGTTGATATTTGTACAATAATAGGGGACGACGGGATGATTGACTCTTCAAGAATCACCTACAAGTTCAGGATTCAGAGTGAAATATTCAGAGTTAAAGATCATACAGTGACACCTATGGAATGATTCATGAAACACTATTTGTACACTTGTTTTTAACAGCAGCTCTTTCTCAACTTAATACATTTTCAGGGATTTGACTCCGTCCAGAGAAGAATTAACTCTGCACTTTATTCAATTTTGCCAACACCAACATTTTAACTCTTCTTAATCTGCTGTATAAGAACCCGGTGAAAAATACCAGACATGTTTTGTCTGAATTAAAAGATATAAAAGTAAAACTCCAAAGCTTGTCCTTCAGGGAATGATATGAATGCTTTCTTCCTCTACCAAAATTTGAAGGGCCTTATTTGGTTGGTGTCAGGGGCCTCGAATTGGCTCAGACCGCCCCTGTTTGCATCCCACCTTTACAGTCCAATGATCGACGTTTCATGAGAGGCACCTCAAGGTGGGGCTAAATGGTCTTATATTCCCAATCATGTCGCGTAGGCGGAGTCTGACTCTTCTGCTCTTTGCTGCCTGTACTGTACATGACAAAAGCAAGACGATGGAGTGAGTGAGATAAATCCACACTTCTTATTTCTTACACACACTTTTTTGTCGGGAAGAGGGGGCTCTGGATCACTGCGCCACATTACAAGAACACGGCTCCCACTTCATGTTAGTAGTGGAAGGAAGCAGCAGCCTATCTCTCTTTTACGCACAGCCCTCTCCTGTGAAGGCAGCAGCAGCAGTTCAGATCAGATTTCACATTCAGCTCCGACCAGCTGAGGGAGAGAGAGAGACGCGAGAGAGAGGGCTCGATTCTCCGCTTCCAACACCGATCCCCCCGAACTGTCCGCCTGAAAAAAGCCCCTGCGAGGAAACACACGGGCGCGCGGCGCGAACACCGAAGCAGCACTGGGATTTTTCTTTTTTTCCTTTTTATGTATTTTTACAGGATTTAAGCAGCCGAGAGAGACACAGAGAGCAGCAGCAGAGATGGACGAGCAGCCGAGGTTGATGCACTCTCACACGGGGGTGGGCATGGCAGGGCACCCCGGCCTGCCGCAGCACATGCAGGAAGGCGGCGGAGGGACGGACGGCGACGGCAGAAAGCAGGACATTGGAGACATTTTACAGCAAATTATGACCATCACGGACCAGAGTCTGGACGAAGCTCAAGCCAGGTAAAAACGTGTGAAGACTGAACCGCCTGTGCTCGATAAGGGGGCGGCGGCAGACTGAGGAAAATAAAACAAGAATGGGAATAAAAACAGAAATGCGTAATTTTAAAATTTCTTAATTTACAGTGCCGCGCGTAAAAGAAGTTCAGGCTGAAAGAGCTGAGACACCAAGTGCCAGAGGCGATGAAAAGATTGGAAAACATCGTTGGCATGCCTGCAGAGCTCTAGTTTTCTTTAATACCCGCGCTCCCTAAAAAAGAAAATTAAAGTGAATGTGTTGTTAATTACTGACATTTGCCAACGTGTCCCCGTTTTAATTTAAATCAAATGAAAAACACATTTGGCAAATGTGCACTCTTAACAGTAAAACAAATACAAATTTAATTAATTTTCTAACAAAATGACAGAGTTAGAGTAAGAAATGTCCTTTCAGTGCCTCCCAGCTTGTTTACAGCCTGGTGAAGCAACTTTTTATTTTCTATTTTTACTCCTGATACATAATTCAACACTTCATCCATCTTGTGGAATCCACTTTAAATTCAGTGAAGCTGCAAACATCTGCCAAAACATGCAAAACCGAAATATTTCATTGTAGAAATGACCATGTCAGCAGGGAAACAGTTTAAAATCATTTTCTCACACATGAAACTATTGTATAGTGAGGCATTAATGATAAAGATGGTTTGAGAAAAATGGATATTTATAATTTTATCAAAATTTGTCATGTTTGCTAAATTAGTGAGGAAAAATGCTTTTCAAAAATATTCAAGCAAGATTATTAAATTTAGAATAAAAATAATGATCATAATTCACATTTCATCAAAAAGAGATATTTGCGTTGTCAATAGAACTTCATGTTGCACAGTCTTTATATTAATGTTACTTTATTTTACTGCCTATCGTGCATGTAATGTAAAATTAATCTTAAAAGGTTTGGGATATTAGTCTGATGCTTCAGTCTGCTCCTGTCTAGACCTGTTTTGTTCCTGGCTTTTCAGTTTGATGCTGAAAAACATTATCCTGATGATCGTGCATCATATGTTGTCAATGCAGCCGTGTAATAGACATTTAGTGCATGGAAGATGACAGAAATAGATTTTACTAAGCCCTATTAAACTAGAGGGGAATAGTTTTAGATGTGTTTTTCAGCAAGCTCAGCTACAATAACAAATGCTTGTTTTTGAGAAATAATGCAAAAACAAACAAGTAAAAATCTTAAAAAACAAAACAAAACAAAAAACAACATTTATTCATGTACTTAAAATGTTAAGTTGACCCTCAACCAAACAAAACAGAAGACCATAGAGAACATAATACATTTTATTTTACTGTAACATAATGATTTTCTAATCTTGAGATATTAAGTAAGTGAATAAACACTCTACCACTCTAAGATTACATGTTACTGTGACTTCAGTTTCCACCATTGCCTCATTTTTCAGGGATAAGTACCCAAATTTCCTCCCAAAAATTCTGAACAATTTATTAAATCAGTTTTGCTGCAGTTTGGACTTAATGGAAGAAAAAGTGTGACTGAGCAAAGAGACAAAACAAAAAATATGCTTAAAATGTAAAACTACAGCACACGTCTGGGGACACCCAGACTATTTTGATCACTGCTTTCAGAGAAAAATAATTTTGTTTCTAACTTTAAATATATATATATATATATATATATATATATATATATATATATACATACATATATGTATATATAAATATATATATATATATATATATGCATATATACACACACACACACACACACATACACATATATATATATATACACACATACACACACATATATGTATATACATATATATAAATATATATATACATACATATCTATATTTTTAACCTAATATAACACCTTATTATGAAGTCAGAACTGAACATTATTATTCATATATTAAAAATTTTCACCAGCTTTTATCAACGTATTGAAAACTGTAGATCTGAGTGAAACAGAACGCATGTTTGATTGAACAGACGAGGTACAAAAAATATTTTTGAAAGGGCATTTCTACCGAAGCCCTGGAGGGACATGCATTCACTCTTTTACTGTTTCCAGAGAAGGTGTGATTTCTATTTAATCTTGAGCAAAAGAGTGAGTAGATAAACACATAATAACCCTTCAATGATGCATTATTATAACATCTCTTTCCACTGCTGTATAAATTATATTTTTTCAAGATGATTCAATCGTTCAGATTAATTTGAGAAGAAATGTGGCAGTTTGATCCTTACAACATGTAAATGAGCAAAGAAACAAGCCAGGAAAAAGCATAACTAAAGATGCTCCTGAAAAATGTGCGTCCATAAATTTGATTTTGTGTTATTTCCAAAGAAAACATTTTTATTAAACCTTGAGATATGAAGTATTTACGAACACATTATAATCCTGAAATAACCTCAGGACCCACTACTACCTAATCTCTGAGGAATTATAATCTAAACTTCTAAAAATTTTCAACATTCAAATGTATTCAGTCAACACGAAGTTGCAGGTTGGAGCTTAGACGGAACAAACTTGTGGATAAGAAAAGAGGCAAGATTAAATACATGTGTGAAAGTTCAAACTACAGAAGACCTGAGGACACCCTGCCTTTCAATTTATTAAATACTTTTCTATATATTTTTTTAAACTGTAAATTAAGACTTCACATTCCTAGACTCACCACTGCCTTATTTAAGAGACATTACAACTAAGATTTCATGTGATGAAAATCACTTTGGACCAAACAAACGTCTTTTAGAGCGCTTATCACAAAAGCCGTAGAGAGACATGCATGACAATTGCTTTTAATTTCTTTTTTTGTCTGGAGAAATAAAGAAAATACACACATATCATGAGATAAACCCAGAATAACACACACCTTTAACCGAAGGACCCACTTCTGCCAGATTTACGAGAAATTATTATTAAAAATTAATAAAGTATTTTAACCAGTCAAATGTTTTTTTTAATGTAAAAGTGTCACAGTCAGGACGTCAAAAGGAACAAAACACATTACCAAACAAAAACGTGGTTCAAAACAAACAGATCTTAAGAAGCCCCGAGGAGGCATGCATGCATTCACAGCTGTCCTGCAGATCTTTAAAATAAGTCTTAAGTCTGATTTTTAAAAGTTCAGGTCATTTTCATTTCAAGAGGTGGAAGATTTCACACATGGACTGACACCTCTGATCAGAAATACAGAATATATTAATTTTATTTCATCCTTTTTTGTGAATTTGCTTGATTTTACTGATAATAAGCAGCATTAAAGCATCATGTTGTGCTCATGTTCACAAATTTTTGACGGAAGGAAGCAGGAAAAGACGAGGAAATGCATGTTTGAGGAAGTTTGACCTCAAAATAAAAATGACAGCGTGGTAGGGAAACAAATGAGCAGAAATTGTACTCATTTTACATTGTTTGGGCCTTCAGAAGTATTTACTTTGAACTATTTTGTTCTGTTTGCAAAGATACTTGTAACATATAGAGAACTCATGTGAGAGCTGCTTGTTTATCCTGCGGTAAAAAGAGAAATAAGTCAACATCTAAGCCAAAAACAACTAAATAAAACACAAGGTAATAAAATTCACGCCTGACCTTCAGTTTTGGACCTTTTTTCGACTTTTTTCCCAGGTGTACATTTGTTATCCCCCGGAAAACAACCCTATGACCCACTTTTGGGCACCAACCCCCCAGTTGAGAACCACTTTTTCTCCATCTTTTGTTACTCCTGCGATTGGCTCATGATGCTCCCTCTCTTCTGCAGGAAACACGCTCTGAACTGCCACAGAATGAAGCCGGCTCTCTTCAACGTCCTGTGTGAAATCAAAGAGAAGACAGGTGCGTCCATTTTAATCCTGCAGTCGCCCAAACACCGCCGTAGACAAGAATCAGTGCTTAAGCAGGTTAACTGAACACAAAGCTGCTAAAAAAATCCTCAAAGAGTCTCCGTGTGGACTATTTTATCATCAAGGGCTAATTTGCTATTCACACGCTAAAGTCAGACTGGAGAAACCTTAATGTCGGGCATTCAGTCACAACACAATCCAGCATATAAATTTCACTGACACGTCCGACATGTGTTTCCTCCTGCAGCGTTTTAACTCTTTCACAATAGGAACTGTGGACAATTACCTTGAGCACTCCTTATCAATTATGGTGTCAAAATATGAATGAGGCTCTTTTTTTGATGCTATTGTGGAATAATAGAGAGTTTGGAGCTAAAAATTGTCACCAGCACGTTGACGTCTACCCCTTGTGAGTTAACTGTCAAAGCGTGGTGAATACGTCTCTTTCTATTCTGTATTGTGTCTCTCCATTAAAGCGCTTGTGAGGGAGCATGTCAGCAGAATAATTGCTAGGAGAGAAAATAACGTAACGCGGGAGGCGTAAGTCATGTTTCCAAATCATTTTCCCCGTGACATTTCTGAAATTGGCACAGATAGAATTCAGTGCACTTCAGGCTGATAGCATGCATCACTGTTTTTTTGAAGAGCAGAGGAGGGCACAGTTAGGGTCACATTAATCTTTTTCTCACTGCTGAAAGTGCTGAAAATTACAAGACTGTTAAAATAAGTTGTCATAATTACGTATAACACATCAGATAGAACAAACATAAAGCTTCTATGGTTTGGTTTGGTTTTTTGAACTTGAATGATAATGTTTTATTGAACAAGCTTTACACAGAATTCATGTTAATTTAAGCTGTTTATTATTGCATTTAACATGATACTAAACAGCTATTTTATTATATTTCAACTCTATTTTTATGTATTTAAATGCACCACTGTATGCTTCATAAAATAGTTTTTACATTGGAATGATTAAAAATGTATATAAGCATCAAAAAATGCTAAATTACGCATCTACACAGCATTTAAGTGTTACTTAATCAGTTATTAACACTGTTCTACTTGGGTTAATTTTTTTAATCAATATGTCATCAGTGATGCCCTCTTGATACATGCGTGCATTAAATTAGGGTTCAAGTGCAGATGTTGGTTTCGAGTCATCATCAGTGACACCTTACCTGAACTACAACAACGACACATCAGTTTAACATTAATTAATGCTTCATTTAAAACTAACTATAAAGCATTTTTAATCATTGGTAATTATGGACACAGTCATACATGCTGTATTGCTGAATTTGTAAAGCATTACCAAAGAATTTGTACATACTGCAGTCATCACCTAAACTGAAACAATAATTCATGTATGTAAGGATTTTAAACAGTGCTGACGGCCTTATTTATACATTTTTAAAACATTTATTAGTGTCACAAAACTCTTCTTGGATACAGAGCATTAATGAGAGGGATGCACAGTATTATTGCAATGATATTGGTCTCTATCGGCTGATCTTGGTCCTAAAAGTTTTTGAAATTTCTGATGATATTGACATACATACATATTATCACGATTTTTTAATATCTCATTTCTTCAGGATTCTTTTTGTAATAATAGTTAAGACTTATTTACAAATTACTGACCAGAGCCAAGCGAACATCCATAAATTTCATTCTAAATGTGCAAAAACTCGGCTTAAAAGATAATATAAAGGCTTCAGATTGAAACTTTTGCCTGACCTCAGCAATGACATGGTGGTCAATGGATGGAGTATTTAAATATATATAAACATGCTGTTTTACAGTCGGATCTGTTGAATAATTGGGGTGTGGAGGTTAGTTGTTTGTGTTTTGTAAATCTGTTTCAGTCATTGTTATACATATTTTAATTTAATTATTAATAAAGTAATTTGAAAGCATGCAGACTTGAGATATCTGGTGTTTTGCACTAATTCAGCCCAACAGAATGTATGCATCTGTAACTTTGTAAAGAGACTAGACAGAGTAGAAGTTTGAAAATCTCAATTTTAAGTTTCATTTTTCAGTGAGACTCCTGCGAGGAAAGGAGAGCATAGATCTACAGCAGAGAGAATGAACACCATGGGCGGTCCTATGATCTCTCTGCTTTGGCAGATCAATGATACTTTCTTGATTTTCACAATCTAATATTGTCACACACCCACATATTAACTATATATATGCATATACCATCCATCTGCTGTAATAGTGGCAAAATATAAAAAGTACCATAATGCTTCACTTCATCACCGCTGCATGAGTTTTTAAAAATCATCAGTATTGTTTATTGTAGAGTGAAATGTTTTCAGGATTAAATCTGTGCTTTACACAAACAAACAAGACAATATTTGTAAAGGAAAGACTTGGTACTCTTGAGGAAAAATATTGGTATTAGCAGTATTTAATTCATAAATATCAGAGTATCAGACATTGGCAAAAGTCCAGTTATGATTATTAAAATGTCATTTATTCACAAAGTGATTAGGGCTGGGACTAACCGGTCCACTAATGGTCTGATTCGAAAACACAATAAATAATCCATGATGTTGATTAGTGATGCATCGATTGTGAAAATTAAGACTGATGCTGATATTGATGTTGGAAAATTGTAATTTTAGCCGATACCAGTTTTTTCTAATGACCTCTTTTAATTGTCCCACAAGTGCAACGTTTTCTCCCGTCATCCTGAAAACAGATCGCAGTTTGTTAAAAAAGTCAAATTACTATCAAATAATTTTCTCTAAATCTTCAATTGGTATGGCACAGCGACTAAACATCTGAAAACTGATTACCTGATGTTGTTCACCTAACATTAATTTGCAAATGGTCAATGCTGCATAAAAGGTTGTGCATCCCATTCTTAGGGATGCACAACATTGGATTTTTGCTGATTTGCCGATATTTCAAAATTCATTTTGGCTGAAACACAAAAATGACTAAAAGTAGGTCATTTCAGATAACTCATGGTAAAATCATGCTTCATTTGCAATTTTGAGAGCTTCAGACACTCATTTACTCACCTGTTGACATAAAATCAGACCTTTTTAGGAGCTTATACTTCAATTAATAATCATGCATCACTACTAATAATGATAATATCCCAACACAGTGATCATAGGACAAGTTCAGTCCACAGCAGAGCTTAAGATACTGACCCCTCTCTGCCTTCTCTGCTCACAGGTATTTAAAGCATGTACACATCAGCGCTCTTTTTCTCCCTAAAATCATTGGTCCAGTTACTGTTGCAGCTCTGGTACTGGAATCCAAAAGTATTGATTTTGGCCTGATGATATTATTCTTGAATAGTATAAGGGTTACCTGCTATATTCAACATCATGTGACCTCTGATTGTGGAGCCGTACTGGCGATGAGCAAACTCAGTAAAGTGGAGAGTTATCGGTGCAGGAAGAAGCCGCAGATAAATAACAACAGAAGGAGAAGCTTAAAGATGCGACGTGGCACCGCGGCTGATCAGTTTATTATAAGTATGCTGCCCCCTTTTCACAGATGGTGGACACATCTGGATGCTTTTTTGTCGGTAAAGTGAAAATAAACTTTAATACTTCAGTAGTCTTGATGCTCAAACCTGTTTGTTAAAGCATTTGATCTCTGTGCACGCTGCTGTGTCTGACACTCTGGCTTAAATGCACAGAGGCGTCTTTTTTCCTTATTTTTACTGTGTTCTGATCTTTGAAATTGACTGAAGGCACACACTGAGTGAGAGGAGGGTTCACATTCAGTCTCCAGTCACCAGTTGCTCCTCGGCTTCAGACGGAGACGTTCTGCAGGCCTCCTGAAAAACACCATCACTGCTGAGATATTGAGTTGCCACAGCAGAGCGAGGCGGCACTTTCACACTCATTAGTGCATGAAATCAAATAGAAAGATGGAGGATGGAGATTTTTATTGTCCCCAAAGTTGCTGGAGCTCATGCTTGACCTTGGTGGCGTCGTCGTCTGCTGCGTGTTGATGTTGTTGCTGGTTGTGTGATCCCACCCTCGCCCGCCGCTGCTGCTCTCATGGATGTTTTTCATTGAAGTTCACCTCGCTGCCTACCCAGCAGCCCCGGCAGTTTATCTTGAATCGGCCACAGTCTCAGGAGGGAGCGGGGGGCCTTTTGAAGCCTGCTGGCTCCCTCTTCTTTTTCTTTTTTCTGTTGTCTTGGTAGTTTTTTGGAGGAGTGACACAGTTATGCATAGTGTTTTACTCCCCAGCACTTCCTGGAGTTCATCCAGAGTTCGGCTCTGCTGAGAACACAAAGTTACTCGGACCTCTTCCTGTCTGCACAGCCGCTCTTCTCTCCTCCCAGACGTAAACCTGTGAATTCAAGGTGCAGCTCGCAGCGGCTCACGCTGGAGATCTGATGCTGAAAACTTTTATTTTAGCTGCCAAGCTTTGGTGCTTTAACAGGACCATTTCACATCAATACAGGAGAAACTTTGCTTTAGTTTGCTGCAGCGTAAAATGAGCTTTCTTCTTGTTTCCCTTTTAATTCTGCACATTAACATATTTAACAGTTTTGACAATTTTCTTCAGGCTGCCATGTTGACATAAATATAATTAGTATAAATGAAGGCAAGGCAGTTATTGATGGAGCACAATACAAGCTGTGCTACAGAGTTAAAATGTAAAACACATACAGCATCTAAGAAAGCAAAAAGAAAATTAAATGAAAAGTTTGATAAACTGAAATAAAGGAAAAGATTTGGAATCGAGAACTCAAGAGCTGCAACAAAATATTGTGAAATTCCCTAAAATGTTATATTTGCATAGTGCAAAGACAGCAGGGCAGACAATTTACATATTAGTAAGACACGGTGTCAAAAAATAAATAAAACAAAAAATCAGTTCTTTCTTTTAAAGGCTGATCAACAAAATTATTTTTCTAACAAATTGGTGACAACAAAGCAAAATGGGTTACTACTTCTGCTTATTTGGAGAGCTCATCAAACATATAACACTGACTTTGAAATAGAGCTGGGCAGTTGATCAGATTTTAATCTCAGTTACAGTATGGCCTTCCACTAGGGATGGGAATTACAATGATTTTATTGATAACAGTTTCATTATTGATTCTACCTATTGATTTGTTGTCTAAATGATTCCTTTATCGATTCCAGTTTTGGCCTGCACAGGTTTTCAGTGTCAGCGATGTCAAATCAGTTCATATATTTAGTATCCTGCTGCCTACATAAATGCCCCTGCAAGCTGCTGGTGTTTCCACATATTAAATGTTGCAGCAAGCATCTTAAAGTCTAATATTAAGCCACAGTTTCAACCACATCTGCCTGCTGCCTGCTGTTATTACATTTTTGGTGTCTTTGTTGTCATTTCTGCTGACTGCCTCTGATGAGAATGTGACGTCCTTGATTTTTGTGCCATGTAAAACATTGTGGAGCCGTTGTTATCGATTCTCTGCTTGAATTGGTTCCCAGTCCCCACCCCTGCCTTCCACAATTATGAAAACTGAGTGTTTGTGATTTAAATATTACTGCGCCATGTGACATGCTGAACTTTTTACTCATTTTTATTAGCATTATTTAGAGATGTATTTATTTTTGCAAGTATATTTCTATGTATCACTTATTCTTTAATGTAAAAAATTATGTCAAAAGCATAAATGTTCAGTAAAAGCATGTGGTGCATTTTTAAAATCAGTGAGTTATCATGTTAAACAATCATGATCTTAGTAAATATTAAAATAATCATGATCATGAATTTTGCCATAATTGAGCAGCCCTACTCTGTTATCAATTACTAACATCATTGAATCAAAACGGTAGTGATTAGAAATGCACCATAATGATGTTTTCATAAAAGATATGCATATATTCTGGAACATAGATTAGTAAATACCAGTATTAACTTAAACATGTATTAATAACAAACATTAAAGAGGAACAATAAACCACAGATAAACATAAAAATAGAACATTGTCACAAACAATGACAGATATAGTTACAATAAAAATGATACAAACAGGGATAAGTCAACCCTACAATATATAAATCAGCTATAATACAATTAAAATACTAAAAGTGCATCAAGTCTTAATAAATGTTTGTTAAAGTGCGTGTTTGAAGGTGTATATTTATCCACACACCTGATTTTATTTGTGGTCTTATTTGTTATTTAATTGTGAAAGTCTTGTTAATACTGAAGAAAAAAAAATCACTGTTTGGAAATGTTGACATATTAGATATCACCAAAATCCAATATCGTGCATCCCTATATTATAGATAGTACATTTAGAGAAGATCAGGAGGTTTATTTTGTATTATAGGTCAGTCTCTTCTCTCTGAAACCTTTATTATATACTATATATACTATATATATATATACTTCTGTCACAAAGTTTATGCATGTTTTTATTAATAACACTGATGGGGGGCTTTTAAAAATGCACACAAACAGTCTTAGTAATAACTAGACCATTTATTACAGAATAAAGTTTCATATCAACGTGCTTGTAATATCATACTGTAATATGTTGTGTTAAATTTTCAGTTCTGTAGTGCGACTAAGAGCAGGATATGAAGTCCTGATGTTTTTGATTTACATCACAGTCCAGTGCAGTCTTTCATAATAGAAGTGCCGGGGCACCCTTGGGTGCCTTCTGGCTTTGACAGGGGTACCGTGGATTTATATAAAAATTCAATGAAGTGTTAATATGATTACATAGATAATGAGTGTATGATTTTAAACAAAATTGTCTCATATATCCTCACTCCTGACATCTAATACCCAGGTTAGTGTATTACTCTTAATTAAAAAAAAACATTCAAAAAGTCTTTTTAAGCTGGCAGGAGTGTTTGGAGTGTGAGCTGCAAAGAAGCTAAAACTTCATCAAAACTCAGAATCTCAGCCATCAGGATTGTCATCCAGTGGTACTAGAAGAGGATAAAAAGATGATTTTATTTGTTCAAAAAATGATCAACATTTTAAACTGTCAGAGAAACCATGCACCAGCCTGCAGAATTACCTTTTTTTTAGCACATTTTGACCGGTGTGACTTGAGGTTTTTCATGTGCCTCGACAGCAGGAAGGTGGAGAAACATGAGGCTTTGAGCGAGTGCTGACAGTGAAATAATTTCTTAGACCACTTAAATGCCTTTCAGCCAGAGACAGACTCCCCTGATTTGGTATAATTCAGCTGCTGAATGAAAAAACTCTTTGGGTCTGTCGCCCTGATGCTGATGTTTGTGTGTCCTGCTGGATCTGACTGTTCCATTTCCACCTTTAAATATTTCACACTGAGCGTCTGTGGAGCGTCCGCCCTGTGCAGCTTAAGTTTCTCCCTAAAAGCTGCCGTCAGTCTCTTTAACTTCTGTCCCCCCTGAGTGCAGACTCACTGTGTGTGAGTGTGTGTGTGTATCCACTGAGCTGCTGTTTGCTTGTGTGTGTATATTTTCCATCCCCGGAGCGGCTGACAGCACCTGCAGGACACAATGCTCGTGTTGATCTAGGGCCTGAACTTCTGACCCACTCTGTGTATTTTTACTGGGACGAAGCGAGGGACGGCCAACAGGAATAATGTGCCGTATAAACAAGCAACACCCGCGAGGAAAGGATGAGGAAGGAAGACTCGATTTCAACTTTGAAAGACATCAGCTCCGTCCTCAGCCCGACTCATTCCAGGCATATTTGGGTTGTCTCTTTTTTACATCAAAGGAATGCAATTTTTCAGTAGCTGTGCACAAATTAGAGAGTGTGTGTTTGGTGTGGTGCATTCCTGAGAGGAGATGAAGCAGGAGATTAATAAAGCATGTTAATTATATTATTTAATGTATCCAAAAAGTGGAACAAAGCCAGAAAGAGTGTTTTTTTTCTCGGTGTTAGGGTTCGTTGTAGCAACAGCAGGGTGTTCGGAGGATGTCACAGAGACTTTCCAAAAAATAAATCCAAACAGTCTGACTCCTCCGCTATCAGCCAATGAAACTGTATCCTGCACTAACAGAGTTTGACGTGTGCAAAGACAGACATGGTGAAAATATGGAATTACTTTCCATGTAGATCGTCCATACAGTACATTAGGACAGTGCTTGGGGACAGTAGGTGGGGTCCCTTTAGAGCACTGAGGGGACCAGGAAACCCTGAGAATATAAAAGAAAAGATTGACATCATCAGCAAAGAGCATAATCCATGCCAAAAACATTTGAACCTGACTTTTTAGATGTTTTCCAGTCTGTCTCACATCATTCACAAAATCAATGTGTCCTCGGTATGGACCATTTTCATCTTTGTGTTTTTTTTTAGAGGACATGTCCGAGTTTCAGGCAAAACAATTCTCCAGTGCCAGCTAGCAGCGTGTTTTTTGTCCTGTTCTTGACAGCTGTGGAAGATGGCACAGGTGTCTCTGGATATGTGGGTCATTTACTCTCAAGGACCAGAGATGCTGTTAACACGTTACTTAGTAATGTGTTACTCTAATATGACCGCTTTTTCTAGTATCGAGTAATCTAACACGTTACTATTTCCAAACCAGTAATCAGATTAAAGTTACTTCTTCAATTCACTGTGCATTACTATTTTTGTCATTTTCCTTTGTAAAAAGATGTATTTGCTTTCTTTTTGCGTCTCGGGGAGTGACGTCACGTATGTGACAAGTCATGTTTTCAGCATGAGGACAGTTCACGTGTAATACATTTCAAGCAGCCAGCGACACAAACCTAAACAAGAGTGGAGGGAGGAAAGAAATGCACGTTTTCTAGCTGGAAATACAGTCACTCTTTTGTGTGTGTGTCAGCTAAATGTGAGAATATTCAGGTTCCTTGTACACTCTGTGCTTTTGACAAAGTGTTATCTAGCTTTAAAACCACCATGTCAAACATTTGGAGTCTCAGCACGGCACGGTCAAAGTGAAAGAAGTGGTTGGGCAGTATGTCGTAGAGGAAATGCTACGGTTGACCTGCCATAATATAATATGTATATTGACACATTATACCAATCCATCTTTATTTAGTGCCAGTTCATAAGTGTTATCTCAAGACACTTTAAAATACAGCAGGCTGTAAACATACTTTTCATTTCGTAAATACACATACACATTTATACAAATACATATAATAAATATATTTGTATACACATACTGTACATCCAGAGACGTGTCCATCCAGGCAGAAACAAAGGGACTAAAATCAAATTTGTCTCTGCTGAATGTAGACTTATCAATGTTTATTTTTATAGCACCATATTTGTTGAATATAAATGTATTAAAGGTAAGCCCCTTGAGATGTGGCATCTCATTTTCAAGAGGGTCCTCTTGTCTATATGGCTGTAAAGATAGTCACTATGGCTGCATAATCAATACAATCATGGGTAGAGAGATCAATCTAATATTAACATTAATATCTATAATGAATATAATCTGGAGAGAAATGGTGTTGATTAATAAAACAGCATCCGGCTGAACTGCCATTACAATGCTTTAACTGGTCTAAAGTATGAATTTATGTTAAATGATGTCTTTTCTGTCGATGGTTGATGCAGGATAGAGCAGGTCCACAGCAGCAGGTTATCCATGATTGTTTGTCACTACCATAGTAATATACTGTATTTTATTATTGAATGGAACTAATAAAGTAACTTGTAATCTAACTCAGTTAACACTGATGTGCAGGAGCAGACTGGCCTAATTTAAGATCTGAGCTGTTTTATTACCCCCTTTACATACAATAACGTTAATACTGGAAAAGCTAAGGACATGGCCCTGAAGTCTGTGCAGCCCTACATTATATTACCAACAGATCTTAAGGGTAAGTTCGTCACAATAACAGAATTATACATTTCAATTTGGCACCAGTAAAGAAATTGGACATTTGATACCTGTTTCAATACCAAGGCATGAAAAATATTAAATAATTCCATAATAATTGTCTTTTTTATTTTAGTAAGGATGAATCCTCTGCATCCTGCCATGGAATAACCAATGATAATCCAGAGATCTGCTTGCTAAAATATAAACCATCAATATTTCTGACCAAATGAAAACCTTTCGTGGGGCACTGGCTTCTCTCTTCATTATTTTATGGGTGCTGAGAGTAAATTTTGGGACACTTCAGCACCCATTTGCCCAAAGTTACCTCTTTCGTCTTCTGTGTTTTTCTTTAGAAGCTCTTGTTTGCTTTTTAGAAACAATTAAACATTTTTTTTGGACCGTTCAATAGATTTCATTAGTTCATCTCAGAAACAGCTCATAGAAAGTGTTTAGCAGAACAAAAGCACATCCAGATGATGTGATTTGATGGTCTTTCCATCAATCACATTCATTACGGGCCAATCAGATAATGTATTGGTCAGTGTAAAGTACAAAATGTGAGCCACTGCGTTGAAAAAGCTCACCAAAACGTGGAAAGTGGAGTGACAATATCCTTCTCTCGAGAAATGATTGTGACAGCTCATTGTGATATGAGCTGCACTATGCTGTTGAAACAACAGCCTGCCTTGTGTTAAATGGTTTTCTATCAATGTTTCATTAGAATTTTCAATAAAATGTTCCTCATGATAAAACAAGATTTTGTCATCAAAAAGCCTTTTTTCCAAAAGTCTGTCTTGGAAGAAGGGGGTCGTCTCATATTCAAGACTGTCTTATATTTGACTCAGTATAAGTATAGCATGGCCAAATACTGAATATTGTAGTTGAAGATTATGATTAACCATCAGGGCTTCTTATTGTTGCACATTACAGGTGTTTTAAAGTGATGATTCATGATGACAGCATTTTAAAGATGGTTTCTTTAAGTGTTCCCTCCTCATATTTATGCTGCTTCTGTCTTTATCTTAATCCTTAA
The DNA here is from genome assembly GCA_037902135.1 of Cetoscarus ocellatus. NCBI lineage: Eukaryota > Metazoa > Chordata > Actinopteri > Labriformes > Labridae > Cetoscarus > Cetoscarus ocellatus. Next base: position 511,406 of record JBAMNC010001452.1, read on the forward strand.
ATTGAGTTGGTACAGGATTGAGTTTCCTTGGCGAATAGCAGAGGAGTCAACTTTACCACTTTCTGTACATAATCGGTGCAGAATTAAAGATATTTAAAGGTGAACTGCTTTCTTTCAGTATCCAGCATCAGATATTTTATGATTGATGAAAGGCCTCTTTAGATAAGCAAATGCTTGACAAACTGATTTGGAAAATGAGCCGCCTTGACCTCTGTAAACACTTCACCAACATCATAAATCTCCGTGGTGTCAAACAAAACCACTCCTGGACTGAGCTGCTCACTAAATGCTCTGCTCTGACTTGCTGTTTAATTTTTTTCCTCTCAACCTCAACAAAAGGCCAGCTTTCTTGTGGCCCATGTTTGTGTAGTGTTGAGTTTCAAGCCTTGGGGATCCTCCATTTATAAAAATGACTGGGCAAGTGATGTAATGTTATTTTTTGAAGGGTGAAAGTAGGGTGTTTTACGGAGGGCAGGCCGGGAGTGTTTGACAGGATGAAATGAGCCAGAGGTCTGATTATGGAAGGTGCACGGACGCCTACGCTACACCGACCTGTCAGACTGTTCACAGTCTTGGCATCTGCCTATTTGTATTACAGAAGCTGAACTCAGATCAGCCTTAACGTCTGATCGTACTGAAGAGACCTGCGAGGGGGTCAGGTACCATTTCAAATCATCGCTGCTGGGAAGAAACCTTGTATCTCTTAATTTTAGTCTAGTTTTGGTTGATGAGATTTCACAACATTTTAGTCGATGAAATCTACTGTAAATTTAGTCGACTAAAATATGAAGTGTAAAGGGTAAGGCATTTTTATGTTTCCTTGAATTTCTGAAGTCATGTTTTACACTTAAATTAAACATCTAAGAACCCTTTACTGAATGCTAGTAAAGTTTGAATGTATAAATGAACAGAAACTTCATAAACAATGCGTTTGTCCAATGTAATTGTGATGTCCACATCAAATAAACAATAAATAAAAAAATTAAACAAATAAACTAATTTAACCTTTATTTAGGCTACCTGGCAGAGCATCTCAGTTACAATACCAGAACTGACAACAAACAGTGAACCTGCTCTACATGAATATATCAGTTCGTAAAGAGAGGAGCTCCACAACTTATCCCACCACCACCAAGCTAAGGCAGCTGTGATTGGATGTCCCTTTTAACTCATCCAACCTTCCACACAACCAAAGTAGCTGTGATTGGATATATTCCTAACTTGTCCCTACTTTCTACATGACCACATCAGGTCTGATTGGATTAAGTCTCATTTTAGTCTAGTTTTTATTAGTACAGTTTTCTCACAGTTTAAGAAAATAAATAAGTCTTGTCCTCTAAACAGTAGTTTAAGCTTGTAGTAGTGATCATTGTATGATGCAAAACTGGTCATTGTTTATATCTCAACACTGTCCACTGTAAAGAGATACAAATATGTCATTCTGAAAAGACATCAGAAATAATTAACATCCTTGGTAATAAATTGTATTTTGTTGCCTAATGTTGTAGTGAAAGCCCAAAATGTGATTTTTTTTGCGACAGAGTTAATAAGACACCAGCTGCAGATACACATCAGAGAACAGCCTCATGAGAACAGTGGCTTTGCCGCATTTACATGTATGAAAAGTGCTTCACCAAGAAGTCTGAATGTTTGATTAACCATCAGCAATATTCAAATAATGTTAAAATCTGCTTGCTCTCCAAAAATATTTATTCCATGTAACATCCAATTTGCATTTTATCCACTGATTTTGCGTAAATAATAATGAATAGATTCCAAAATAATCAACTGTTATAGCAGTTTTGAAACTCAGAGTAAATCTGTTTGGCAGCTCTTCTGTATTTTTAGGTGCAGGTAACAGTGAGCGACCTGTCACCGTACCGTCTCTGGCCGGACGCTCAGAGGAGAAGACTGGTACACATGCATCAGCTTTGTTTCCCTCTTATCCTGCTTCCCTCTGGTCGATGCTGATGCAGCAGCATTCAGGGGAGAGAAATGCCAAGCTCGCCACCACAGCTGTTTCCCCAATCTCTCTGCTTAATCATCCACTGAAAGAGAGAGAGAGAGGAAGAGAGAGAGAGGAAGAGCTCAGTGTTGCTCCAAAAACAACCACAAGAAAAAAAAAAGTGTTTTGATTAAGCATCATGGGGCCTGAGCCGACTTCTTGGTGTGTTTGGTGCAGAAACATAATCAAAAAATCATCTGTGAGTGACGGGGCTTTGTAAACGACGTGTTAATACCATTACAGTACTGAACAATGTGCTTACATTAGACATTATGCAAATTGTCAGCCTCCTAATTGATACATGTTAATCATATTAAGGAGCTTAATTATCAGAATCTTACCGTGCTGCCATTTGTTAATTAACACTGACATCACACGTACAAGGAAGTGATCTATTTTTATCTCTACCATTGTGTTGTCTCCTGGAGTGGAAAGTAACTAACTACATTGACTCACCCTATTTTAGCTTTTGAGTATTTGAACTTTATAAAATCTGTATTTTTACTTTGACCCAAGTAAATCCTGAGGGACGAATCGTACTGAAAAAGAAAAGCAAAAATAATGAAACTTTTCCATCAGCCAGTGTTGTAACAAAACCAAGTTATAATTAAGTTTTGTATAAAACTACCTGAAACTGAAACCAAACTTTACACAATACTTGATACTTAATGGATCAGAAACAGGATGTCCACAAAAGTCCACCATGTTTTGCATGATGATGAAGTTGTGATGATTTATAGTAATGTGAGCCTATTAACAGTCTACATCCTCTGCCGTAGTCTTGCTCATAGCTCCACCTCTTCTTGCTCCAAAGGACTCTGATTGGGCCGTGCTGCTTTGCCGTACAATCGCTGTGGATTGGAACTTTGCAAGATGGATCTGCCTGATTATAGAGATTGAATCAGGTGGATCCAGATGCACTGCAAGGTTACATGCATGAGACAAGTGTAGTTAGTTTATTTGCACATTCGGTGTTTCAGTTAAACAATTATACTTTTTCTTATTTGTTTTTCAAAACCATTTACAGATTTTAAAAAAGATTTGATGAAAACCTTGGAAAATAAAAAATAGTTCTTATGGTGCGCGCCTTTAGACCTGGATCTTTGGGGTGTCGATGGTGCAGCCTGATGGTGCACTTGGTCGGTGAGTGGAAGGTTGCAGGTTCAAGCCCAGCTTCAGCTGTCATATGGTTATGTGTCCTAGGGCAAGACTCTTAGCCCTGAGTTGCTCCCACTGCTGCGTCAGTGGCGTGTAAATGAACATGAAGGGGTTTGAATGTGTCATGACACTGATGGACAACTGCCACTGAAACTCCAACCATCAGTGAGTGAATGTGAGAGCGAATGGGTGTGAATGGGTAGGTGTGACCTGTGGTGTAAAGCTGTTTTGTGTTGTCAGAGACTGGAAAAGCGCTATCTAAGCTCAAGTACATTAACCATCTCGATGTCTGACTGCCTGAGTTGTGTCACTTGGAACGCCCCTTTGGTTTGAGTTTCTAACTGGAAGGTTGGACCACCTTCAGGTGCCTCGACTTTACCAGCTCATAATTTCAAAGCTCCAAAGCAAATGAAACACACCATTAGGTCAGACTCTTTAAATTACCATCTTGCTTGTTTTTGTTTACTTAAAACCATCATCCATGTCCAATAACGCAGAAAGTGACATTTAGTGAACCTCTCAAAAACATTAAATGGAACAAAAGCTCACCATGTTGAGCTGCCTGTGCCTCACACACTCTAGCGTGCATCTGCAGCAGCATGCTTGTACAGGGCAGTATTCAGGCCCCGTGCTGATAACCGCATGGATGAGGTTATGCTGAAAGCGGGAGAACAGTCACTGAAGGTCCATCTGGTGTGACTCAGCATCCATCCCACGCATCACGTTTGCAGCATGAGATCATGCACAAGGCAACAGCATGTGCAGGGACCAGCTCTCTAGTGCCTGAGGCTGATACTGGACTGAAGCTCAATGACAGTTAAAAGTCAGTTAAAGCAAAGGGATGAGAATTGGTAAGACCTTATTGATATCAGTGCTTTAATTGATTCCAACTATCGATCCAATTCTGCTGATTTCCTGATCTATTCCTGTGGGTTCTCTGTGTGGAAAAAAGTCGGCCTACAGAGGTTAAAAGTTCTAATAATGTCAAACACTTGGCACTTGGTGTTCTCTCCAGGCACTCCGGCTTCCTCCCACAGACCAACAACATGCTTATTAGGTTAATTTGTGATTCTAAATTGCCCATAGGTGAGAGTGTGAGCATGAATGGTTGTCTGTGTTGTCTTTTTGTGGATTGTCTAACAACCAGTTCAGGCTCCAGCCCCCCTGCAACCCCAAAAGGGAGAAGCAGTATAGATAAGAGATGGATTATTAAATGCAGCATTGCATTAGATATCAGGAGTGTCATGTGTTTGACATTGTTGCCTCTGCTAACCTGTGTAGGCCAACTTTTTCCCATAAGGATAATCCACAGGAGTCCATAAGTAGAACCAACAATTGCACTGGAACCATTAAATCCCATCAGTTTCCATCCCTGCTCCTGATGTTCACCCTCACTTTAAATCACATAGATATTGCACATTGTATAAAGTTAAGCCTAAAATTGGACCTTTTCTGTGTCCTGATTCCTTCTCCATGATGATTCTGTTGTCATCTCTGCGTACTGCCACTGAGAAGAAACTGGCAACGTGCAAGGCCTGCAACAAAGTGGAAGGAATTGATACGGAAATCAGTAATCAGAGGGTAAATGACATTGATTCCTTAAGATATTAGTGGTCAAGTCTCACCTGAAATTGGTTTTGATTCACAATTAGTTTCTGATATATAAGCAGACATATTTACTTCCATCAAACACAGAAGCTTGATGTGCTTTAATTAAACATTGTTGAGCCGTACTAACATACATTTAGGATTATTTAGTGTGCTTGTGAAAACGTATTCCAAACCCATTTTCACTGATAAATTTATGGTTTAATTTCAAAGAGATCCACCCCACTGGCCTCTCTTGGATATTTATCATCTCAGTCAAATGTTTTTATAAATCAAACTGTCCAACTCATCACATCACAGCTGTTGTCATTTTTTTGCAAAACAAAGAGTGTCCTTATGGTTTTTAGGATTTGAAGTACATTTCAGATGAGGTACTTTTTTACTTTTACTTGCGTAGATTCAGAGAAGGACACTTTTGCTCGCACTGGAGCAAATGTTATCAGAGTAAACACACTTGCACTTGAGTACGATATTCCTGTTTTCTTTCCACCCCGATTGTCTCTTCTTCATGAAGAGGAGGCAGCAGGATTATGCTTTTTTTATTTTATTTTTTTTAACTGATGTCTTTTTCAGAATTTCCTGGACTGATGCATGTTTTTTCTCCGCCTCTCTGAAGCCCACTGGATGCGTTTTGTGGAGAAATTACATTAAGCTCCGAGCAGCCCTGCTAGTGTGGAGATTACAGACTGGAGGCGAGATCCAAGTCGACTTGTAAAAGAGCGCAAGGCTCCATCTTTTACCTGAATGTCGCCTCCTGCGCCCTACGCTCTGCCTAAATATCACTGTTCTGCCATTTACCTCGCTCTCTTTACAATCTCGCTCCCTGCAGGTTTGCTCTGCTTTTTTTTACACCGGCCTCCTTAATATGTTACCAATTTAATCAAGTCTGCAAATTTGTTATGCACGTTAAATTGAACATGCAATGGCACATTTGAATGTGGTTGCCATACCAACCCCCCAGGAGTTCATTTTCCATAATGTAGTGTTTGGAATCTCATTTCCTCCACTTTCCCCCGCTGCTTCTTGCAGACGCCACCTCCAGGCTGCCACTGTATGTTCGCTCTGAAAGGAGCTCGGCTGCCACGGCGTTCAAGCACTGGAGGGAGGGAGAAAGAAAGGAGAGAGGGAGAGAGAGGCCTCTCTCCACGTAGTGGAAATGACACAAATTAATATACACTACTTAAACCAGACCAAGATTAATGGTTCCCTTTCGCTGCAGCTTAGTCCCACTGTCAGTTGCCGGGTGCTCGTTGGACAAAATCAACACTAATCAACATTTATTCCACTTTTGCCCTGGGCTCTCAGGAGTCTGGCAGGACTGCGTGCCCCCCCAGCCCCCCCCCCCCCCCCCCCCCCCCCCCCCCCCTTCCCTCCCAGCAATCCACCCCTCCCTTCGTCCGTCTCGCTACGCTTTTCACCTCTCATCCAGCTCCTCCATACATCACCCTCCTCACACGGCGCGGCTCCTCAGAGGAGAGTGCGCCCCCTCCTATCAGGCCACATTAGAGTCATGATAGATTTTCTCTTTTCATTTGCATCTGATATTTAACACAGCAAAGCAGTTGCTCTGTCACTTTACAGTACAAGTGTGTATGAGAGTGTGTGCGTGGTGGGGTGTTGGTGAGTGCATGCATACAGGCGTTTGTTTGTGTGTGTTTTCATGGGAGTCATTTCACTCAGTAATCTTATCTGCACTCAGTCACCACTGCATTATGAGGAGCAGGATATGCATGTGTATTATGTGGAGTATCTATGCAGCACCTCATAAAATAGAAGGCTGCATTTCAAAATCCTGCACATCCCATAACTCCAAGGTCCTGTTTTATCATCAGGAGATACTTTAACAGACCTGCAATTTAAGCACTTTGCATATTTTTTAGACATGTGTGATTGGCAGCAGCGACATCCAAAGATCTGCTGACTCCTTTCCCACCGCACATTAAGAATCCAGCAAAGGCTCATAATCGTCCAATTAATGCAGGCTGCAATTTCACTGCTGCGACTCATCTCTTTGTCATTCCACCAGCTCAATAAAGACTCACTCAGAGGGGCAATAATGAAAAAATATGCCTAATATGATGCTTTGTTTAAAACCTACATGGAAACATACAGTTAGTGTGGTCCACACTGCTCCCAGTAACTGTCTTATGTTTATTGTAAGTTAAAGCAGGGCTGGAAAATATGGACTAACAGTATTTTCTTCAGCTGAATGGTGAAATTCAATATACATATTTATGTATTTTTCCAGATAAATAATTAAAAACCCACATGTTAATGTGAAAGTGGGATTGTTTTGATGCAGACACCAGCTTGAGGTTTGGGGCTGCAGGCAGCACTTTTAGTTTGCTTGTAGGTGAAGTTTTGAAAACATTCATCAAGCTCAAGCTCAAACAATATGAATTATATTGCCAAAACCTTATATCTTGTGTGAAAGTATATCAATATCTTTGAAAAACTCAATATATATCTCCCAGCCTTAAATTGAAATATGCAAGGTTACGTAAATGGAACAAAAGGTATTGGTAAAATTTATCATTTTCTATGGAAAAGGAAGCAAAAACAAACAAACAAACATTAATCTCACTGCAGAAAGTGGTGCAACTTATCCATCCATCCATTAACCCAGGGTCGTGGGCGGTTGAAGCCTATCCCAGCTGACATTGAGCAGGAAGCAGGGTACACCCTACACAGGTCCTGAGCCAATCACAGGGCCACATAGAGAGGACAACTATTCATGCTCACACTCATACCCAAGGACAATTTAGAGTCACCAATCAACCTAATGAGCATGTTTTTGGTCTGTGGGAGGAAGCCGGCTGAGTGCCGGGTGAGAACCCACGCATGGACAGGGAGAATGTGAGGCACGTGCACTCCCTGCTGTGCCACAGTGCCACCTCTATTACAGGAACTTAAAAAAGACAAATACACAGATCTAACTGATTTGTATGCATATAAAAATAATTTTTCTACTCAGATTTTTGTGACAGTTTTCTGAAGTTACTATAAAATGACAAAGTACCACAATACTTTAGTTTTGTTTTACTTTGACAGTAATTCCGATGTATACCTGCTTTTAAAACTGTTGTGAACACAGCTCAGGTTACTCTTAGTTATTAATCAAACCAGATTTTATTTTACAACCAAACAAGACTTTTTAAAATATTTTCTGTCATTTCAAGTTTTAGGCTGCAATACAAAGAATAAATTCACTGAATGAAGAGGATAGCAGAAAAAACATCTGTTACACTGTAAGACTGTATATTTTCTCCATCATTCAGCACTACAGTCTATTTTTTGATCCCAAATTTTTCACCCTGACTTTTTTCTAAATTTCAGGAACAAAGCTTATGTTCTTTGATAGAAACTGTTTTTTTTCCTGGTTCATCCATCATCAAAATTCTTTAAAAAATAAGCACATCAGATTTATTTTTAGTATCACTTCCTCCCTAATAGCCCAATAACAGCACTGATCCTAATTTATCTGACACGGCAAAGCTGTCAGATCTTCTCTCAAAGTTTCAAACACTGCCCAGTAATGGAAGGAAAATAAACTTCAAATCAGAAACTATTGGGTCAGAGTTGAATTCAGAGAGTGTAAATGTCATACCTTATGTTGCAGTTATCTCACAATTCCAGCCTTTTTGCTGTGAGGCACTCATACTAACCTGCTGCCCCACCATGCCGCCCCTATTTAGTTTCAACTTAACTTCTATTTTGAAATAAATGGTCCTACTTTTAGAAATAGAAGTTGAGTTTTTGACCTTTTACTTGTTTATCACCTGAAAGCCTGTGAGTCAGAGGTTGAAGATCGAAGAGGGGTGACTGTTGGAGTACCCATGCCTGGACCTGAACCAGCCGTGGACTTTGAACGAACCGCTCACCAATTAGTGCGACTGTCCTCAAAACTGTCACACTTACACTGTCAGATTCTTGAATTTTTTCCATATTTATTGTTAGGGATGCACAATATTATCAGTTTGTACCTGCCAATATTGAAATTTTTGTCGGATACTTAAAGCCGATATATCGGCCACACATATCAGCCATTTATTGACTGGACTATCAGCAAATTACACAAATGTACAATATTGATGCACCTTCTCATCACTGCATGGGTACATTTAAAAATCATGAGTTTCATTTTTGCAAGAGTTAAATGCTGTTTTTCTTGTTTTACATCTGTTCCTCACAAAAATATACTGTAACACTGAAAGAAACAAGTATTATATCGTACATCTCTATTTATTGTTGATAATTCTTGTCTTGGCCAGGTCGCCCTTGTGAATGAGATCCTGATCTCAATGGGACTTATCTGGTTAAATAAAGGTTAAATAAAAAATTAAAAGGGAGCTTAGCATACTTTGGGGTTTTCAGTCACCCAGATTTTGTCTTAACAAGTTGTTACCATCTAGAGGGCTCATATGCTGGATCAGTTCCCAGCATGCGTTGGGTGTGATCCAGGGAAACACCCTGAGCTGGCGAGCGGTCCATCAGAGCAGATCAGGTTTTGTTCCTGTCCTGTAATCTGAGGTGGTGTCCCTGCAGCACCAGCCTCTGCGTTCCAGTTCTGCATGTTTGCTTTGTTTCCCTCTGAAGACAAAAATGTGCAAACAGCTGATGCCTATTTCCCTCCTTTGCCAAAATAGTCCTCGCCGCGTTGTCCATCTCGTAGCTTTGCATGGCCAGAGGCGTTGTCACGGCACCAACTGGCCTCATTGAAGTGACACCCGGTGCTTTGTCAGCTTTGTGTCTCAGGTGCCAACCTGCGCGTCCCAAAATAAACTGTCATGCAATGTGGCAGTACAGAAAAATGTAGGAGCATGTTGTGGGGCCTTCCTCCCCCTCCCTCCCTCTGATAGGAAACAAATGTTCCATAGCAGAAATGCATTGTGGTTTTGGATGCCTTCCCGGCGCTGACACTGGCGACATGGTGGGGAACTTAAAGCGTGGAGGGTGATCGTCTGCAGGAGCAGCAGGGGCCACAGCAGGTGGGAACACAAAACTTAAGAGTTCCTCTGCATCCATGTAGCCTTTTATTCATTTTTAAGTGATTTTATTCACTCCGGACCTGTACCAGCCTGACAGCTCTTTGTTATTTGCAGACATCCTCCTCCAGAAATAGCTTATGCTTACTGTAGTTAGCTCCTCTTCCTGTTTTATAAATGGTCTGTCATTTTCCCTCCGCGGTGCAACATTACACCAGCCGAGCAAACCGAGGATGTGCTCTTGGTTGAAGTCACTTTCAGGCTGATGTCAGGAAGTTAGAGAGCGGGGCGAGCATGTGGAAAGTCACACGCAGAGACTCCTCGCCGACCTCCAAGCTGTAACCGCTGGCCGTATATATCTGCCCCGCTGGGTTTGGCTGGCAGCGTGTGATTCCTGTTAGATCTCAGCGCGGCCTCTGCGCTCTATAGCTGCCATGACATTTTTATGACTAGTGGACTGAGGTAAAGGTGGAGGCACAAAGGCTTGAAATGGAAGTTCAGTCCTCACCTCCTGAAGCTAATGAGGAACCAGAAGCTAATCATGCAGACAAAGGGAAGAGTCTGGAGCCGGACGGCGAGAGGTCACAGTGATGTTTCACTAAAAAAGGAAGTCTATGCCAGGATAGGACGGATTTTAATTTACCAATGGGGTTGCTGCTTCATTCTCTGCAACAAAAAAAAAAGTCCTGATTTTGTACACTCAGGTGCTCAGAATTCTTTTCATAGTAAAAAAAACTACAGACAAAGCGTGTTGGAAAAAGGTGAAAAGTAAGAAAGTAAATATACTTGAATACTGTACATAAGTGAGTTTATGAGCTTTATATGAGTATTACTATTTGTGAAGGCTCACTTTTTTGTAAAATAACAACTATAGTTCTTTTGGCTCCATTTCCACTTCCATATTCATTATTTTTGCTCTGGAATCAGTTTGTGAATTTTCTTTTCTCATCTTTAATCAAAGCAGTGAACTGTCACATAGTTTGCATGTTTTGGTCCATGTGGTGTTGCTGTATGTGTACCAGGGGTGAAAAAAGCACAAACCAAAGCAGACGCACAGAGTGCAGTTCTTTGAATGTCCACTGGGGGCTGACTGTGAAAGTACCAGAAACTGCATCACATTCCATGTTAAAAGGTGAATTCTCACCATAAATAGTCTTGTTCATCATGAAATGATTTTAAAAGGGTCTGGTCAAGTTTTCATATTCTATATAGGGCATGTTTTTTTAACTTCTTTGTAGAGCTAGGCAATGTAGCCTAAAATTTAATTCCCATGTTTATTTTTCCCTCTCAAAGCAAAAACCTTGTAGTGACAGAGAAACTACATGAAATAAGTTTTCTCCAATGTTATCAAAATATATTCCAAAGCTAAACTGAGTTTATCTTAAAGTGTATGCCTTAATTTTGTCATCAAATGCTTATTTTGTAGTTTGGACATAAAAACTAACAATAAAAAAAAAATGTAAGCCTAGTCATGTCATTGTGCAAACCCTGACAGGAACCACCATCATGAAAACAGTGTACATTTTCAGATACATGTTTCAAACATTGCCGCAACTTACAAGTGGAATAAGGATAATTCATAAGTCTTGATTTCTTATTTTAAATTTTCTGCAAAAAATAATCAGAATTGATCAATTTAATCGATTATTGCACAGTGCTACTTCTTTGTTTTGGTTTTAAGGAGGTCACGGTAACTGATTACACTTGCAGTGTATATTTCTATTGTCATTTTTTTCCTTGATTTACTGATTTTATCTGAAATTTACTTTATGTTTTTTGTAAAAGCTTACATTCTCTGTCACCCAGACTTCCTCCTGTAACTCCGCCCCCTGACCCTGACCCCCTTAAATATAGTTCACAAGTTGGTTTGAGAGCCACTGTCTCCTTTGTCCACCTTCAGTGTTACTTTCCTTTTAGAATTGAGAACTCTAGTCAAAAAAGTGTGTTTATGACATTTTTCCTGAATGGAGTCCTCAGTTTAAAGAGCAGGTAAATGAAGCTCATCAGTGAATGTGGGTGGGGTGGATGGGTCACTATGTCCTGACCCACACCTGTTTTACATCCCCTGCTTTCAAACCACAACAACGGGACAGTTTAAACAAAAGTCTGTGCACAGATAAAAATGTGAACTACAGTGCATGTGGCTTCTCTGATGTCACTGTGGACAAAAGCCTGCAGAGTTCCAGCCAATTACCATTCAACTATTAGCCACTGGGACTTCCCTCCACCTTTCTTGGTGTGTGCCTAAATTTCAAAATAAACACGTCTATTCATGCAATTGCAGGGTGAGATGGCACTTTCCTCACAAGAACTCCTACAGTGGACTTCAACCTTTGCCTTTTTAAAGTAGCTATGCAGGGGATCTCATTAGGGGATCTCGTTTTGATCCCATAATTTCTATCGTTGTCACCATATTTGTAGCTCACATCCCACACCGGAGTAGTTGTATACAGCCTGAGCTCTCTGCAGTGCCCTCCGGAGGTGTCACATTTAGGCATGTAACATACATGTACAGGAGCGATCATGATGCTGGCCCATACATACAAACACGTAAAGGTATATCTTCGTGCATGAATTTAGGAAAGTCCAGTTTTATTCAGGCATAAACAGTAATGAACTATTTAAAATGCAGGTAAATGTCCAGAGTGATCAGGCAAAAGAAGTTGTGTTGATCAGTATTTTTATGCAGTAGTTGATATTGGTGATATCAACCATAGTTCAGCTCTACTAGTACTCTAGTAGTACTAGTACTAGTACTAGTTTTTGTCAACGAGTGCAAAAGACTTTACTAGTGAAGCAAAAAGTACTAGTACTACTAGTAGATCGAAAAATGTTCACCAGAACTACTAGTAGACTGTTTTTTAGGGTCTACTAGTACTAGTAGTACTACTAGTAGACTGAAAAATGTTCATTAGTACTCCTTCTAGGCCTTAATTGCTAATAGGGTCGGGAAAAAGCAAATTCAGGATTCCAGTTGGCTTTTGAAAATATTACAACCAATCAGGGTACTGGATTTGGTTATAATCCCTCCTACTTTATTCATATTAGGTCTACAAGTACTACTAGTGAATCTTTTGGCTTTACTTGTACTACTAGTAGACTAAAAACAGTCTACTACTTCTAGTGAGATATTTTGAGTTTACCAGTTCTATTAGTTAAATAAAAAAATGTTTTACTACTAAAGATTTCTGACGTACTACTGTGTGACTAGACCTTACAAGTAAAGCAAAATCATGTTAGTGGTAGTACTAGTAGACTTAAAAAAATGTTACTAGTGAAAACTCAAAGCTTTACTAGTAGTACTAGATAGCATTTTTGCAAACTGATATTAATTTTATGCCCAGACGGTTTTCCATAGCAGAAAGAACTGAAAGGCAGAGCCATGAAAATATAACATATGAATCATAAAAGCTGTTTTTGCCATTGAATAAAGGCATTTAATCCAAATCAGGGGATCTGAATGACCTTTTCTTAAATCACCGTATTGAATCAGCTCAATTATGTGGACAACCATCTGTGTTCCTCCCTTTAGCCCCTCAAAGAACAAAAGCATGAATTTAATTAAAGGCCGACGCACTGTCCACACAGTCCTCAATAGAAATGCACATGTGTGACAACAAAAGTCATTGTTGCCGTCCCTCACCGAGAGCTGATGCTGCCTCTCAGGACTCGGGACGCCTGCAGATGATTGACAGCTCCATCTTTATAGGGGCCATCTAACAAAAAAGGCAGTGAAGGAGAGAGGGAGGCCATCCCCGCCCACCGAGCTGAAAGCGTTTGGAGACTGGCGGTGAATCGATGAGATAAAAAATAAAGCATCTTACAGAGAAATTAGAGAGAAAAGATGCCTCTCAGACATCCAAGTTCTAATTGGAGTCGTTGTTTCTTACCGTCAGCTCAGGTTTTCACTTCCAATCAGCTGATCCATATGTTGTTTCATGTAAAGAATTGATCATTAGCAGCTTCATAAATACGCTCTTACATCCTTAAATCTTCTATCCAGCACCAAACACCGAAATATTTTGTCTTAATAATGACTTAAATATGTTTGTGAATGTTTGAGCTGTCACTTAAAATACACAAATGAGGGGTCGGAATTAATTCTTGTAGCCACTGAAATGATCGTCTGTAGTTAAAACTCCACAGACCACCCTCATGTTGAAAACAGATCCCCCCATTTGTCTACTGCTGCTTCTTTGTCTTCTATCAACAGATGCTTATATTCCACAGAACCTTGTTTGCAGTCTAAAGCGGGGTTCACACATAAGGATTTTCTAAATCTGAAGAGATGTTTTATCTGTTAAGAGACCCCACACATGAAGATAAAAAATCAGGCATTGAACAGTTTTGATCATACTGTGTGTGGTGTGCTCCAATAATCTCAACACAGCACACCACACACATAACATGCTGTCCCACCACTGATCTAGAAGAAGAAACTTAGCAACAGCCGAAAAACACAACACACAACATGGAAGAGGACATACGAGAAAAGGGAATGATGGTAGTCTTGGGACTATTTCCTGAACTTAAAAAAGAAAAGACTGTGGAAAAAATCCTGGAGACAGCGTGAACACGTGAGCTGGTCCTCCATTTCTGAGGTCCACCAAACTTTATGTTTCAGGTCGGCCATGTTTGTTTTTATTTACACCTGCTTCTTTGTTCCTCAGTCAGCTCGCTTCTTGATTGGCTACATTCACGTCACAATTCACGTAGTCATGACTCAGGAGTCGTCGGCTTTCCCCACACGTGAAGATTTTTGGTCGTAAATATTGAACAAGTTTAATATTTACGATTGTCGACCCATTTAAGAGCCGATTATCGGGACAAGTTCACTCTCAACACACCTCAGACCACAGGATCATCTTATAGGATAATCTTATAAAACAGGAGGCAATCTGGCGTTTGCCGTCCTTGGTCAGGAAGGGGGAAAGTTGAGACAGAAACAGCCCGATACTCTTTATGTGTGTACCCTGCTTTAGAGGTTGAAAATCATAACCAAGTTTTGAGATCTGTGTTGAAACCCACATTCATACCATCACTATAAAAGCTTGTGAGCCGAGCAAACAAGGAGACGAAGGTCGTTCTCACAGCAGGATCATTTAAGAAAGTGGGTTTGATACAAGTCAGTGTTTCCTGTTCGGCAGGGTTTGTTGTTTGTATTTATGAGCAACTGTTGTTGATCTGAGTCCAAACGGGGATCCAGGAACTTTTAAAGGATTTGTTAACGTGGTTTCCCAAATTTCCGATAATAACTCTGCTAAGAATTTTGGAAAGGCCTTTGTGCTCTAGGTGCGCCTCTGGTTCTTCACAGAAAATGCTCCTTAACCAGTTTAGATCTGCTGCAGTGGTTGCATGTTTATACATTGATGCTTAATGCTGAGACATGAGTCAAGAGAAAGGATGATGATCACCTAAGATTGACTGATGGATGATTTTAACATTAAATTAATAAATTTTAAAGCAAAGGTAATGAATTACAGTGAAAAGCCTGGGTTGACCACCCAAACATATTTCGAGTAGACATTTCTTACTCAAGAGGTCCTTTTCAGACATTAACAAACATAAAAAAAAACAAACCAAAAAACAGATAAATTCAGATAGATAAATTCCTAAGACCAAGATTTAATTCAAAATCAGAGTCATTTTTGGAAAAAAAAGACCAAATCAGAGTTTTTGAAAGTTTCAAATCATACAAGGTTACTTCTTGTGTCAAGTTTCTCCAAATGAAAAAAATGACTTAAAAAAATATGGCATTGAATTAAACCTATTAAGAGGAAATGTAGAATTTTTCAGTTTCAAGAAACTTCCCAAACCCCTGACTTTCCCTTCCTACATTTGTCCAAGAAAACAACGTAATCCAACCCGAAGAAAATAAAAACAGCATAAAAAGGAGTGATCCTATGCAAAATAACTATTATACCTGGGGGAAAAAAATAAAAATTAAAAAAAAGAGCGGATCTCATCAGAATCCTGGAGAGGACAGTCCTTCAGGAAAGATCATTTGGGTCAACCGAGAGATCACTTCCTCAGGCGTCCTGTCCATCCACAAATGATGTCCTTTTTCTTTTCTTCATAAGCAAAATAATGTGACAGACCGTGGACTTATTACTCAGACTGTAAGTTCAGACACTTTTTTTTTTTTTTAATGACACTCCTTAGTTTCTCCTGGTGAATCTGCCTCTCCCCTCTTACCTCCATATACAGACTTCAAATAAAATATTTTGACCCACATACTGACTTATTTACTTTAACAAGGAAGATTAGTTTACAACACAATATTTTAAGCACTGTCTTTATTTGTTTATTATTATTATTATTATTATTATTGGTAGTAGTAGTAGTAGTAGTAGTAGTAGTAGTATAATAATTATAATTATTATTAATTTAATTAATTACTTAGGCAACAACATCACTCGGGTATTTTGCTCTTTTCTAGTGGCTGTCCTCTACAGAGGTGTAGAAATTCACAGCAAATGTTGAAATTCAGTTTTGAGAGTTTATTTTCAAGCACCACACAGGATTTAACGACTGATATTTGGGTGGCTGTTGGTGAAAGTTGGTTGAATAATCTAAAATGAATGAAATGATGATTCCCTATTCCGGCTGAAGATCCACATGGATCATGTTGTGATAAAAAAAATACTAATCTGAGTAATTCTTGCCATAGACAGTCTTTTTTTCGGAGCGTCAGACCTGCCTCATTACTTAAAATATAAGTTATGTTTTCTCAGCCGTCATCTTCAAAACTGCTCATATTCCCCAGCCCGGCAGTGCTCATGGGTAAAGAGGGTTGATGGATATCATCTTGAACATGAAAAAAGCAGGTAGGGTAATAGCCTTCCTGAACTCACACCAATAAATGTTTCCAAGCCCATGCTGACATAGTTAAAAATGAAGAGAAATGTAGCGATGTAAAATTCTCTACAAGCTGTTAATATTTCATGAGGAGCCGCTCTGACACTGACAGTGTATACCTAATTTGTATGGCATGCAAAGAGGGAGCAGGGGAGGAAAAAACGAGGAGAGGGAGAAGATGTGGAATAAAAGTGGAAAAGTGTCTCTAAAAAGGCTCCAGCGTGTGCCGAGGCTGCCTGACAGGGAATTTTTTGGAAGTCAGCACAGTACAAAGAACATTTGAAATGGCCCATTTAACCGCACTGTACCGCACTCCCAGCCGATGCCACCATTTGCATACTTCATATGAGATGAAGATGGATGGTGAGAATCAATGTCACTGAGACGAGCGTTTTATCAAGGTTACACTATCCTCCAAACTCCTAAAACCTCTTTATCTCATCTCTGTTGTCAGAATATTAACTTATCAACAGCATCTCTTTACAGCAGACGCAGGAGCATCGGGCATTTATCAGCAGGGATAACAATGACAGCAGGGCCAGCTGGATTATAGAACTGTAGCTGATGAATATGCTGATTATCAATTATCAGCTGCATTAGTGTTAGTACTTTATTCTTAATAAACCAGGCAGTGGTGCCGTTTACACCTCAATTTACAGAGGACTTCTCGTGCTTTCTTTGGCAAACTGAGTGGTAAAAATATTAATAAGAAGAATAATGCCTCACGTATCCATTTATTTCACCATCACCTGGAAAGCCAGACCTGTAATGGAGCTTTTTAATTTGTGAAATTAAAACATAAGAAGCCATTATGAATTGCAGCTTAGGAGCTATTCACGCTGCCTGCTATACTAGCGGACTGATTCAGCCAAAATGAGTTCAATATGCAAAATACCAGTAATACACAAATGTATGGATTCTTAAAAACAGAAGTACTTATCAAACAAGTTACCTCAAATGGCAGACAGCAAAAGCATTGGCATTAGCTTACTCATCATGAAATCATGGCGGTAACCCCACATCAGCTGCTTTAAGGAAGGCCTCTTTAGTTCTGATTGGCTGGTCAATCAACCTATTAGAGAGCCAACATAGGGTCGATTGATGGTAAAGCATACTACCAGACCAAGGAGTTGTCCACACCAAGACAAAAATTCAGTCGTATCCGCACAAGTTTTTAGTCGTCAAGGCGTTTCATCCACATGGACATGGTGTTTTGGCTGCTCAAAAACACCCAGAGTGGGTAAATCTGAAAACACTGGCTGAACGTTTCCATGTGGACATCAAATACAGATAGCCTCAGAAACTGTGACATCACAGCTGCATCTCTCACACCACAGCAGAAACAGTGGCAGAATACACTGTGACGTTCCTGTTGCAGAAGCTCCTGAGCCTGTTTTTGCGACCACCGTCAGCAAGAAGAACAGTGACGTCAGTGGTTGTTTACATTTCTCATGATGTATACGCATGCTCCATGTCTTCTTCTATGGTGCTTGTGTATGTCTGCAGTAGCGTCAGAGTGCCACTTACAGGCCTGCCAAACATACTGCAGCTTTTTTGTGTTTTCATGTGGACGGACACATTTCTTGAAACAATGTCATTTTTACAGAGAACGTTGTCAATACAAAAACGTTTTCGGGCCTAAGCCACTGATGCCCGATGAAAAATACCATAATACCCACCTATATATCATCTACGTGTCAGTGTCATTCAGCTCTATCTTGCCAAACAAAACACATCAGCTCAGCAGTTCCGTTCAGTTTGAGGATGGAGCTGAGGATGGTTCAGTCTTCTAATGTTGTTTCTGTATGAAGTAGATGGAGGAAAATGAGCTGATGAGGTGTATCCTCCTTTCTTATCACATGTAGCTGGGGCTTGCTCTCCTCTTCACTAATGATGATGTGTGGCACAGGTAGCTGTCACCATACTATGATTAATTAAAAGGGAAACTGGGCCAATTTGTCATATTTCTCTAACTGTGGTCATAGAGCGTTGCACTGATGACGGCCTCCTTCCTCCCTTGGAGTTGCCTCCATACCCATAACGTGGGGTTCTGATGCTATTTGTGAGGAGTCTCGTCAGCTCGGGGGAGTTTTTATCAGAGTCTGTCTCAACACAGAGCTGATAACAATTAGAGGCGTTTGCTTTGGAGTGGGGTGCAGAAATATGAGCGAGCTGAGTGAGGTTGACATAATGAACAGAACAAGCTCAGGGGAGAGAGATACGAGTTTGAAGTCTTTGAAACACCAAGAGTTTTTCTACTAACTCGCTCTGAATTCTGCTGTGGATCTGGTGGGTTTTGGGGCAATAGTGATAAGCATGGTTGGAAAGTTACGAGCTCCAGTGTTGCTCTTGGTGCATGCTAGGGCTGTGCGATACTGAGAAAAAAAAAAAAAATATATATATATATATATCTATCTATCTATATATATATATATATATATATATATATATCAATAGTTTTCAGGTAAAGGACAACAGAGGATTCAGTGTGTTCTGATATGTTTGTCTGTGAAGAATCAATAAATGGTTTTCCCAGCTGTAGAATGAAAATTAACAAATTTTGATATGATTCTCATCAAAATCAAACTACACTGATTTATAACATAGCCACAAAAAAAGAAGTCTTACCCACAATTTCCACGTAATCTGGGCCAGAAGCACACTTCCACACCGGATCGCTGTGAATACACATCACATCTATTTTCAGCAGGAGCCACTTCAGCTCCACATCAGCCCCAAGCAAGCAGATCAACCTGGAGATTCTGGGCCATTTCAAAACACAGTGGAATATTGGAAATCTATACTGCATCTGTAGTTTCTGAATAAGCCTACAGATGGGGAAATCAAACAGAACTTTAATGCAAACATAGTTGGGAAATTAGAAAAGGGATGGTGTTGGTTTCTGTTAAAGAAAAAAAAAAAAAAACGTAAATTGTTCACTCTACGATGCGACTTGTGCTCATACAGATATTGCAATTGGGATGACAAAGGATTTGACTGGCACTTCATGCCCGTATTGCTTCAGTAACTACAATTACAAATATGTGGCCATTCCTTTAGCCCCATTCCATTATCATTACAGTCTCTGATATTAATTTCAGAGAGATCAACCAAATTAAATACATGGTAGTTCCTGCAGACAGCACACATGTATTAGTTTGACCTTGACAAACAATCATGGAAGACCTGCTGCTGTGGACCTGCTCCACTCCATGTGCTCTATCCTGCATCAACCATCAACAGAAAGACATCATTTAACATAAATTCACACTTTTAGACCAGTTAAACCCATTTTATTGGTAGTTTAGCTAGATGCTGCTATATTCTCCAGATTATATTCATTGTGGATATTAATGTTGATATTAGATTGATCTCTCTATCCATGGTTGTAGTAATTATACCTTCATAGTAACTATCTTTACAACCATATAGACATGAGGTTCCTCTTGAAAATGGGATGGCATATCTCAAGGGGCTTACCTTTTATAAAGTTATACTCAACAAAGACAAATATGGTGCTGTACAGATATAGATTGATTGATTGAATCTATATTCAGCAGAGATAAATGTGATGAGGACAGATTTATGATCCGGGCATCCATGGGTTTGTCTCTATCATAAATTATTTTTTTAGTCCCTTTGTCTCTGCCTGGATGGATGCATCTCTGAATATATGTATGTGTATGTACATATATATTTATTTATATTATGTATATATGTTTATCTATAAACTCAAGAGTTTGTCTTCAGCCTGCTCTATTGTAAAGTGCCATGAGATAACACTTGTTATGAACTGGTGCTATGCAAATCAAGATTGATTGATTCATTGATTGATTGACAAGAAACGCTGAAGATTTGTTAAACTGGCATGTTAATCTTGTGAAGGCTGTTTTTTTTTCCATATGAAATAGTTTAGCCATGGTTTAGCTTGTTTTAGTTCATTAGGGTCCCCATTAGCTGCAGCATTGCCGTAGCTATTCTTCCTGGGGTCCACAACAATTTTACATTATTACAGTCATAAATTAGACAGAATGACTGTTAAACAACTAAAGTAAAAACAGAACATTACAATACCAAAGGAAATGATGTATTCAATGCAAAGGCAACCACGTGTAAGTGTCTACCCTATCATTTGAAAATATATTAGTTTATCTTATAAACTCAACATATTTCCCAGCCCTAGTGCATACTGCCTGAAGTTTCTCAGCTGCCAGCTGCGAGCCTCACTGGCGGCCCGATGAGCAAAGCAGAACTCTTGTTTGTGTTGGACTGCAGTGTTGCTCCCAGCGTGCAGCCTGGCCCTTGTCAGCGGCCCTGTCATTTCTGTCTCTGGCCTGTCCCGGACTCCCACGTCACAAAAGCGGCCTCGTCCTGGGAGAGACAGGTGTCAGAATACGAGCCACCCCTCCTCCTCTTTGCTCCATCCGGGCAGATGCCGGCTGTGACCGAGCCGCACAGTTGAAGCTGAGCAACTTGGAAAGAAGGGTCATCTCTGCCACCCATTCACAGCCGCCATATCACAGGAGACCTGAGCTCCATCGGCGTCTGAGAGTGCTCGTGTCAGATATGGAGCACCCACCAGAGGAGAGTGTCCCCGTCCGAGAGCGTCACAGACTGGGGGCTGCATCCTGACTGAGTGACACGCTGACTGACAGCTTTATTGTGTCCTTTGAGGAACAGGGATGAAAGGCTCTCATGAAGAGGCCGTACAAACACAGACCATACTCGGTCGTGCTTGGGAAGAATTACTTGTTCTTTTGTTTGCATTGTTGTTTCTTTGTATAGAGTCCACGTCTTTTAGCTGACAACACCCTTTCTCTAATTGTACAAAAACAGACATGGAGGAATCTGACACGTTGTGTTCTGACTACAAAGCTTCAGCTCCTAGGACTCACGGATCAGGAATTTCATGAGCGGTACTTGTTAGCTTGCTAGCTTTTTTCCCAAGGAAGTCCACCAAGCTTTGATTTGCTCATATTAAAGAGGAGGCCATTCAGTGACACGATAGTTTAGGCTCCATATGGACAGAGTCACTTGAGGCAACATAGATCCACAGATGTTCCTGCTAATCTGAGACGCAAGTACAAATGATGTCCTACATCTGCTTGAGATGGAAAGTCTCCATTATCTAACAAAAGTCGGGATGCCCATCAGCATTGGTTTGTCATGGGTATTGCGCAATTATTTCCCTTTTTGCAAACATTGGCCATTGGCAAATGAAGGTCGTGTGAGCCGATATCAGTCTTCAGATGTTGATGTGCCTTAAGCTGACATCTGGGGCACCTTACTGCTGATTTAGAGAGGATCCTTTATTTAGGATGTTTAAGTTGATTTGTTGGACAAACTGTGATCTATTTTTATGACCAGACAGGTGAGAAAATATTGCAATTGAGGGAGAATTTTTACAAAAGAGGTGTTTAAAAAAACATCAGTAATGGCTAAAATAATCATTGTGAACATCGGCCTTAATTTCGTGTATCTCTACATTTTAGATTTTACAGCAGTAAGACAAGCTTCTTAGTTATTAGGTATGTTTAAGTGCAAAGACAGTCAGTTTATTGTGTTTGCAAGAGTTAAATCTGACTTTTAAAATGCTTGTTAAGCAAAGCTGCAGGATAGGATGTTAAGAGGATTTGTTGACTAAAGCACACCAGAGAATCTAAAGTAAAAGAAATGATAAAATAAAGATGACTGATAAAATAAAAAAGAAACGAGAAAATGCAAAGCAATAAAATTAAGACTCATCAGACTGAAATAAATAAAACACTAGAAATACGTTTTGAATTAATAAAAAAAAATTAATAAAAACGTTTAATAAAATGAAGTCCAAAATGATTAAATGTAAAAAGATAAAAACTGTATCAACATGAAAAGATATATAAGCAAATACTAAAAATGAAATAAAACATCAGACAGTAAAATTCAAAACTTAAATTTAATGATAATGTAAGGTAAAAAAGTGATGGAGCAAACCCAATGGTCTTTGAGGCTTTCAGAGAGGAGGGTAAGCGTTGCAGGGGTGTCCATATTATGGTTTTAAACAGCAGCGTGAATGGGGCTTTAGATAATGCATTTTTAGATCAGTTGATTCTTGCATACACCCTACCAGGTGTACTGCACAAGCTCTAACCTCCAGTGCTGGAAAATGGAGCCAATGCTCAAGTGTCTGCTTAAGTCTGGCTGCAGAAAAATGTGAAGTTACATGCTTGTGTATCCTGTTAAAAATGTCTTTACAGACTGGCTTAACAAACAGCTTTAGTTTGAGTATTTAATATATTAAAGGCTTTATCTTTGTGGTGGGTGAATTATTTTACATTGACCCCTTTTTGATGTTATTAAGTAGGTTGGTAGGTTGATCCAAAGTTATATTAAAAGGCCTTCACAAAGTGTCTGCCTCCACTGATTGGCCTCTAGAGTATCCCTAAGGCTCCTCTAATAATCAAATAGCTGACGTCACATGGCTTTGTCCAGTGATGATTCTGCACCAGGATTTGGTGGATGTCAGCAAGTGTTAATAGGCTTTTAGCCATCGGCCATATTTTAAGGTATGCCCATTGAACTGCCTGTTAACACAAATAGCAGTCAGTCAATCAGAAGGCTGCACCTTTTTGCATGCAGGCATTATCAAGCAGTTCAAACCAAGCATCAGAATGAGGAAACAAGGTTAAGGGTGAATCCCAATTGTACCCCTTAGCCCTTCCCCTTCATCTTACCCCTTCATCTACCCCTTCCCCTTAGCCCACTGTTTTGAGGGCCAAGGGGAAGGGATGAAAACACGCTCCTGAGAAACGAGACGCCACTTGATTCCCGTTACATCATCACCCAGAGCCGCTCGCTGGCTGTGTCGTAGGCAGATGCGACAATAGCTGTAGCTACAGCTGTAAGAGCTAGCTCGTTATAACGAGAAATTTTAAAATATGACCAACAATTCAAAACATGATTAATATTCACTTGGTGATTTAATAATTACTTATAACTGTGTGCTTCCGTTGGTCTCCACTCTGCCTTCTTGTCAGCGGGCCGGTGTATTATGGGAAATTCTCATACCCGTTCCTTTCAAGTGAGGTCCTGGTCTGTCTTCATTTCAGGGGCTGTGTAGCCCTTCGTTTCAGCCCTTCCCCTTAGCCCTACGGAGAATTGGGACACCCCTTTACTAGACATGAATGTGCAAAACCAAGGAGTAAGGGGTAAGACAAAAGCTAAGGGGTAGAATTGGGACAGACCCTAAGTGACTTTGAACATAGCAAGGTGGTTGCTTCCAGGTGAGCTGGTCTGAGTTTTTCAGAAACTGCTGATCTGGGATTTTCACACAACCATTTTTAGAGTTTGCAGAAAAATATGAATTACCCAGTTCTCTGGGCAAATTCCCTGCTGATGCCAGAGGCCAGAAGAGAATGTCCATAGCAATTTGAGCTGAAAGACAGGAAACAGTAATTGAATTCACCACGAACAAGGAATAAAGAGGTGCGTTTCTTAACTCACATGTTGAATCTTGAAGCAGGTGGGTTACAGCAGCAGAAGACCACACCGGATGCCACTCCCATAAACAGAGAACAGGAAACTTAGGCCACAGTTTGCACTGGCTCACCAAAATTGGACTGAAGAAGACTAGAAAACAGTTTCCTGGTCTTCAACATTCAGATGGTAGGGTCAGAATTTGACATACACAACATGAAAGCATGGATAAACAGTTCAAGCTTCTGGTTGTAATGCCATAGAACCATTATGCATCAATTAAAGCCTAGCTGAGTATTATTGTTGACCATGTCCATCCCTTTATGACCACATTGTACCATCTTCTTATGGACACTTGAATGCTCCATGTCACAAAGCTCATCTCAAACTGAATTCTTCAATCTGACAATAGGTTCACTGTATCACATGTATATTATATCATATTAGAAGTCAGGTTTAAAACTAGAAAAAGACATTTTTCATGTAAAATCCAAAATAATTTTTATAACAGGCATAAATATGAAGTGACAAAAAGAGAAAATGATGCAGAGACAGATGTTAGTTCCTCAATTTAGAAGCAAATCCAGCAGATTTTGCCGCTGTTCTACCTGTCAGCATGTGACATTTTCATTCAAAGAAATTATATCAAGTAGTGAAAGCCAAATGACTAATGTTCCCTCTTCTTCCTCTTGTTCTGCTGGATGTTCAGACTCTGTGGCTAGCATCCCTCTCTCCTCTGTCTGTGTTATTTCTGTAGTCATCTCAATTGATCCACGCTGAAGCCAGACACAGATTGCTGTATATTTAATGTCTTTCAGCAGCCACATTAAGAGGGTTGTGTGTGTCAGAATGAGAGTGTGTGTGGGTGTTTGTGTGGAGAGGTTGGGCTGGGGGCAGGGGGGGTTCTGACATTAATAATTTAATTGCAGCTGTGTATGTGAATTCTGCAGGAGCGCCAAGTGATGGATATTTTTAATGATATGAAGAGTGAAGCTCTGAAAGATCAATGCAGCCACGCAGCCACACGCATTAATAAACCCACACGTACACACACTGTGAGTGTGAGGCTGATGATGCTGCTCCTTCACAAACATTGTTTTGGTCCATGACCTGTCTGCTAGGGCTGGGTGATCCAGACCGGTGGTTTTCAGGTGGTTAGCCCCATACGCTAACCCCGACAACAACAGAAACAATAGCGGATATGGTGTTGTGTTCGTGCTGCAGAAGCTACTGAGCTTATTTTACCTTGAACAGCAGCATGAGCAACAAGAAGACACAGAGAACAACACCAGCTTATTTTGTTTATTTTTTATTTTATTTTATGTATTTATTTATTTGCACAATGATGAAATACACAAAAGGCAAAGATAACAAATTATATGTACTGCAGGGAGAAAAGCCTAAAGGGCTTATTTGAAGCCTCCACCTAAAGTATATAAAGGTTACACTATATTATATGTACATATGACAAACAAAAAATGAGAAAAAAATCTAAAGAAGTTATTCAGAAGCTATGACAAACTAGTACCAATACATACAACACAATTACAATCAAAAGAAGAAAAAAAGCAAAGATTTAACTAGTAAATGTGAGTGTGGTGTGAATGATTGTGTGTGAGTTCTATTGGGGATTGTATTGCCAGTGACTCCAGAAATATTAACAAAAAACAAAAAAGGAAAAAAACAATGAAATAATTTTAAAATATGTACACATAAACGACATGAAAGAAAGAAAACTATTTCAATGCAGTGATTAAATGATTCTTTAAACATTTTTTATAACAATTTGTCAAGGAACATTGCTTTAGCAAGTGAGAAAAGCCTTTCCATAATTTGCTGCTTCTTCTTTTTTGTGTTTGTTTGCATTGCACATGTTTTCTATGCATGCTCCATGTCTTCTTCTCTAGTGTTAGGTGTGTGTCTGTGGCAGTGTTACAGCCCCACTTACAGGCCTGGCATATGTACTGCAGCTTTTTCAGTGTTCCCATGTGGAGGGAAAAGTTTCTTGAAACAATGCCGTCTTTACAGAAAACTTATAAAAACTAAATAGTCCATTCACATCTCCATGTGAACAGGACCTGAACTGAACATTGCGCTCACCATTGGAAACCAGAAACTTTAGCATTAAACTCAAAATAAACAATATATGATACAGACTTACACCATACTCATTTGAAATTGTCACACTGGGTACAGATGCAGCCCTTCCAGCCACTGGGAGTCTAAACAAGAGCAATTTTTTGTTGGTTTGTTTTTGTTCTAAATTTCTTCATTGTGACATTTTCCAGCTAAGCAAAGTGTTCATTTCTATGTCCTATAACAGAATCAGAAATACTTTATTAATCCCCAAGGGGAAATTTGGTTGTTTCAGTTGCTGTTATTCACAGTATAGCAGTAGAAATATCATATAAAGACATTAAAATAGATAAGAGCATATAGTAATTAAGTAAAAACAATTAGCAGGTTGCAACATGCAGAATCTTGAAGCAAAATCAACTTCCTTATGAAGGAAATAAATAATAAGTCAAGTGAGACTATAAACAATGCCAAGGAATTTACAACATTAACATAAAAGTTAACATAAAATATAAGTAGTAGGGGTCACGTGTTTATCCCGTAATTGCGTGGGATCGAATTACAAACATTGGGGTGGGCACATCAGAGAACTTTCCTCTCATGGACCAGCCAAGACTCTGCCAAAGACAGTGAGGAAAATTAAAGTGGCTCCATCTGTACATCCTAAAAACTCAACATATTTCCCGGCCCTACTGTCTGACTCTGGTCTGATCTTGGGGGCTGGAGGTCTCTGGCCTGAACGTCTCTGTCCCCTCTGCCGCTGCTGTCAGAACTGACAGTCCTCATGTTTATTTCATTTTGCGTCTGGGCTGTTTCCCTATCCTCCAATGTCATTAACGCTGCGAGCCAGGACCCTGCAGTGGCGCGCTTAATGAATTCCTCTGCGGCTCCGCGCTCCCCACCTAGTTACCCCAGCTCAAGGTGTCAAATTAAAACAGCCTGGGAAAAGAGTGAAGAAAACCACTCATTTGTATGTGTGTACGTTTGCTTCATGGCATCATATGTCTCCTTGTTGCGTGGGTACATTTATTTTAAGTTGTCAGGATTGAGAGGGTATTGCATTTACCCCTGACCACCAAAAGCAAAGCTGCAAAGTGAACTTTTAACCCCTCCATTAGAGAAAGAGTAGACAACAATAGAGTGAAAAACCCTCTCAGCTCAGAAATTAGTTTGATCCTGTAAAAGAAAAGCTGTTTGTGAAGTTGCCGTGCAGCTTTAACCTTCTTTTTCGTCTGTGATCGGTGTGATTATCCTTCGTTATTTGATGATGAAGTGTTGCGTTTAACATTCGGGATCTCCAGGATAATTTGGGGAATGGAATTAACAGCAGCGAGGATGCCTGGGTGGCTGCTAATTGTGCTTATTTAGTTGTCATTGTGATAAGCGTAACGAGGCCAGACGTGTTATTGAGCTGTGAGGCTGCAGTGGGGAAAACAGATTTCTTACTTTTGGCACACAGTTGCTCAGTCTTTCATGTTGTCTGTGTGTCTGTGGGGTGAGGAGCAGTGCTCATTTTAGCTTCTTCTTTTAGTTTTAGTCTGAGTCTCAGTCTTTAGATGAAAGTTTGTGTTGGTTTTAGTCACATTTCAATTATGGCAACCCTTAGAAGCTTCAAAACCAAAACTCAGAGGCTGTTACTTTGTTTTTAGTCAATAAAAAGTCTCATCATTTAACCCCTTAAAGTCTGTTGTATCATATTTGACACATACTTTTATGATACCTCTGTTAAATCAATATGATCAACAAACTACTAAAAAAAATCTGAATATAATCAGATAAATGATAAAAATGTCCCCAAGTTATCAGTTGCCAAAAACACCTAATGTATCAAATGAGATAACAGAAAGTGAAATGAACATTTCAGTTCCAAAAAAGTCAAATTTTCTGGCTATAATTTGTTTTCAGGCTTTAAAGTGTTAAATCCTTTTAATTGATCAGAACATTTTCTCCATTTAAACTTCATCAGCCAAATTTTTAGATTATTTTTTAGTCATAACATGCAGTCTTTACCTTTAATTAGTGCAAAATTAAGTGATGAATGAGTGAGATTATCAGGTAGAACAGTTAAAGATATCAGTGGGAGGTAATACTATGTTATATTCTACTATCATTACGAGCCAGAAATCAGGTTAACCCCGTTTAAACTGCTATAAGCCACCATTTTGGCTCTTGTCAATTGTTACTGCCTTGCTGACATAATGCTCTGCAAACTGGATGTAAACAAACTCAATGAGGGCAAAGGAAAAATGCGGTCTGCTCAGAAAATATTAGAGCACTGTGAGGCATGTGCACAGCAGGCAGTGCACATGCCTCACAGCAAGAAGGTTGCTGGTTCAACCCCAGTGTCGGTCAGGGTTTTTCTGTGTGGGTTTTGCAAGTTCTCCCCGTGCATGTGTGGGTTCTCTCCGGGCACTCTGGTTTCCTCCCACAGACCAAAAACATGCTTATTAAGATGATTGGTGGCTCAAAGTTACTCTTATGTATAAGTGTGAGCATGAAAAAAAGTTACTGAAGTCAGGTCACAATCTTTTATCTTTTAACTTAACCAGCAAGAGGAAGATAGAGAGATAGATAGATAGATAGATGGATGGATAGATAGACAGATGGATAGATGGATGGATAGATAGATAGATCTTTTTTGTCATTGTCCCTTATTACAAAAGAACAATAAAATTGATGGTTCAGTCAACTCAATGCAAGGCAGTTAAAAGAGACTTTAAAAAAATATATTAAATATATTCACAATGTCACCACGTCACCTCACTCAATCAGTTGATAAGGTCTATCCTGCGTTCGTCAGATTTGGGAATTGACTCGTTATCTTTAAGTAACAAGATTTGATGCGTAATTTGAGAGCATTTTCTGTGACTGCTGAGAGTAGATGAGGAGGAGATTCTTAAGGTGCTGCTTTTGGATTAATTTTGATGTCCTAAGAAGGTATTTTTGTTGATGGGAAATTCAGTTGTTTTTGTTATTTCTTTGTATTGTATTTCCAGAAAATACAAAAAATACATTTTGTCAGCTCTGATCATCTCAGACCTGTTATTGATGGTCATGGAAGAAAGGTTATTGGGATCACACCTCATCATTTAGTCTTTGATAAAAATAACCTGGATTTAACTTGTAAACCACATTGAACGGACGTAACATACATTTAACACATACAATACACCCTCTAAGGATGCTGCAGGGAGCCTCTGGGAACATACCAGGGTTTACATACAACACTGTTTTGTCCCTCTTTCATCATTATACGCAGCACATATTGAGGTTAAGTGGGGCCATTCCTGTGTTTTTCACTCTGCATCCATTTCCCAGTAGAGACCCTTCAGAAGTGACCACAGAGCTGCTGCCGCCGCCGGGGTGTCAGAGGAGCAGCAGGCCTCCCTGTGTGGCTCCCTCTCCTTCTCTGACAGCACCGGAAGATGGAAAATGGTGTCAATCAATTCATCAGAGCGACACGGGTGGCTGTGCAGAGAGGAGAGCTGGGGGCGTGGTAATGGCAGCGTGCAGGAGGAGCGCAGCACATGATTATGGCTTCCTGCTGCAACTATTTCCCCCCACCGCTGCGGCTGATGCTGCAGCGCTTTAATGGACTGACTAAGTGTACAGCCGTCGCTCCACGGCAACAAAAGGTATCTGCAGAGGAGGCCTGGGCAATGTATTAATTTAAGATGCACAGATTCCGTTTTAAATGACATGGAGGGAGAGGCGATAGTGTTTCCATTTATATCCATTATTTTGCATAACAGTACATTTTAATTCCTCGAACTTCATCAGGACATTGGTGAGTCCAGTGTTGGATGAGCTGAGTGAAGACATCAGGCCTTTAATAAGTAAACAGATTATAACATTAAGATCAACTAGTAATGTCATGCTTATTGACCTAAAGATTATCTATTTAAAAGGTCAAAATGGGGCAGTGATATGGTTTACTTTTATTTATGAAAGGGGAACTTATACTAGTATGATCAATAATAGGTAAATGATATTGGCACATTTGATACCACTGCAGCAAAAGTAGAAGTCTAAACCATCTTACATCAAAAAATTTACTGTTTTTAGTCATTAAATAATGCTTGCAAACTAGTGCAACCACCCAATTACATACATAATGACAACTTCTGGAACAGAAAATTTAAGTTATAATGAAAGTTTACTGGTAGGTTTGCTATCTAGTGATTTTGCTTGATTGTATTTGCGTGCTGGAAGTTATTAAGTGTGTCAGCTAACTAGTAGTTACTATTTTGTTACTGATTTTGTTTGCTTGTTTGTCAGGCAGTTTGATAGTTTTGAGTTGCCGGTGGTTATTAAGAAAGTCAGTCAGTTAACTACTAGGTTAGCTATTGAGTTATTTTTTTGTTTTGTTTTTATGTCCATATAGTTGACTAACTGGTGATAAGTTTGCAAGTAGTTAGTTAGTTAATTAGTTAGTTAGTTAGTCAATGATTTAGTCAGTTAGATGGTTTGTTTTTAAGTTTCTCTGATAGTACGTTTGCATGATAGGTGGTTTGTCCATCAGTGTGTTTGTAAGCTAGTTTGTACATTAGTTAATTACAGTATTAGTAATTCAGATAGTGCATTAGTTAGTTAGTATGTGTTTTTAAATGAAAGAGTTGTTAACAAGCCCCTTTCTAAATAACAAACTTACTTGCTACAAGCCCATGGCACTAGTAAATATGTGTTCCAATAGAGGAAATGCTATGTACTGGTAGCCAGTACATTCAGAGCATGATCATAATTAATCCACATACAAGTTAAAACTGCTCTAAAAACCACGCTGGCTCAACAATACCCTAGAGTAAGACTCTTTATAGTGTTTAACTTTTCCTCCACAAAGCCCCTGTGTTTAGAACTTTAGTCTGTTTGGACGTAGGGGTTGAGTATCCCTCGACCATCAGAACAGATCACAGGTTACCTGGTGGAGCAGATGAATGAGCTGTGAGCCCATGTCCACAAACTCAGAGGTCCACTGCTGTCATGAGTGGGACTTAGTAACACAGCTTCTCCTGGACCTTTATGAGAGCTCTTTAATTTCATTAAGCCTTCAAACTGCTGTTGTGAGTCGTAGTCCTGATCGGTAAAATGGGTACACACACAACGCTCTGTCACAGCAGAGAGGAGAGTCCAGATGTCCATGTTTAACACAACAAGACAAATTTAAAGAAGGCCCACGTCTCAAGATGGAATGCAGTAAAATTGGGAATTTGGCTTTTTTATACATCTGGTATAAACACAGAACAACCTATCATCATAAATATCCATGGAGTTTGATTCATGTGAGTTTGTGTTCCAGTGACCGTGGTGCAGCACTCTGACCTGATCTAATCAGGAGAGTTGCTGGTGGAAGGATACGTAGTCCGCTGCATCAGAAAATAGTTCCAAACAGAGGAGACTTGTTGAGGAAAAGCTAAACACTGTAAAGAATCTTACTGTAGTGTATTGTGGAGCCAACATAGATGTTTGAGTAGTTACAGTATACCATTGAGTGGGTTAACTGTGAGGCTTTCATTTGCATATCTCCCCCACAGGGACAAAGCTCACAAGTTCCTTTATTGGCTCTCATATTTAATGTCATGGGCCTCCCACTTCAAAAAACCTGAACTAACCCTTTAAACAATTTATTTTTACATAGCAAGGAAAAACATCCAATTTCATTTTTCCAGTGAATACAAATGAAAAGATGGTTGCACCAGATTTAGTTTGCCAACAATTTCCATCTGTTGACCAAACAAGTATTCAGTTTTTAAGATCGGAGGGTCATAAATGATCGACATTTAAGGATCATATTTCCAACAAAAAAGGGGGGGGATTGTTTTCTCAATTGCCCTCATTAGTTAGTAACATTTAGAGACATGGGTGAAAATGGTGAGGAGCAGAGGTTTTCCACTGTGATACCAACGATAACTCAATGAATTGTTTTTTCTGTTTTAGAGCACAGAAAATATTGACAACTTCAACAAACTGGAATGCTGCTAATGTTGTCTTCCTGAAGAAAAAAAAAAAATCAAGTGGGAATGAAATCGTCTGCAAAGTTTGGTCATCTAACAACAAACATTGGCTTATAATTGGCGTCTTGGATTTCCACTTTTTGTTGCTATGGTAACAAGCATCAACAGTCCAACCAAAGTTTGTAGTTCTGGTATTGTGAAGAAAGTGTGAAAAAAGTCCAGATATCTTCCAGCCCTACTGCAGAGCATCTTTAGTGGACTCGGTTGCAGCCTGTTGTTTCTGAAGGGTCTCCGCACAAGCATCTCTGTGCCCTCCTCAGACTCTTTTGTGCCTTGGACCACCTTGGCACTTAAAAACCACGGCTTGTTAGCCTTTAAAGAATGTGCCGCGTTAATTAAAGATGTGTAAATACGCTCGAACGGGCCGCATCTTCACATTAAGAGAGATCTGCGGAATCAGGGCAGTGATATATTTTAATTAAGGATTAATTAAAAAATAATGGGGATTTTATTTTTCCTGGCAGACTGGCTTTGGACATGATCCTGGCGTCTGCTGCGAGCTCATCAGTGGAATATCGAGCACCTAGACTCTTCATGAAAACAAAAGCTCTACCATCTCAGCTTTAAAAAAAAACAAGAAAAAACAGACATTTATTGTGCGAGGGAGTGGCCAAAGCGTTGGCTTAATTAAATTTTTTTCCGCCCCCCCTCCTCATCATCTTCACCCTCACCCATCCTCTTCTCTCTTTTTCGGCTGGCAGAGCAGCAGAGTGGCTCTGAGACACGGAACACTAGTTGTGCTGGCAATTATGTTAATGGGATGCTATTAGGCCATGATTCCGTATGAGCGATCGGGGAGAAGAAGAGCCCCGGCGGCAGAAAATGATAACAGAGCGTGCGCCTCGTTGATACCGCTCCAGCAGGATCATTTGCATAATGAACCCTCCCCACTAACGAGGGGTGTGGCCTCGACACTGAGCTACTTAGAAGGCTCAGGAGTCGCAGCGTGAGGCGAGCCGACACTGAAAGCACAATGTGACAAAAAGATTCATGGACTCACTAGTCGTTGCAAAAGCCATTTTGGCACGAGTGTAAGTGTAGCATGCAAATTCCTCTGCTGGTTCCTCTGCAAGCGGAGTTCACAGGCTCTGCTCAGTGTTTCCTTCAACACAGAGACATGACAATGCAATTTCTCTGTAGTGCACTGTGCTTCTGAAAAATGGATGAGAAATGCTCCATACTTCAGGCTCTTTGGTCTAATTTTGTCCTGGACTCAGAGTAATCAAAGGTGTTTTGTTCCCTCTGTAGAGTTGTCATATATAGAATATCAGTATTCAGTCTTTAGCTGCTATAAATAGCTTCAAATCAAATATTCATTTTGCTGCCATATCTAATTTATTTGTTTTTAACTTTCAACCTTTCTGTGAGAGTCCAATTATCTAAAACACACAAATACACAGATACTGGCATGCACATGCACACTTAGTGACACAGTGTGGAGTTTTTGGCTCTATGATTCACTAAGCATTAAGAAGGAAACTACCTCAGGGCACCAAAGCCCTGTGGAGTCCCTCAGCAGCTAAAATAAAACATGCTGAGCAGGGATTGCTCTGCTTCATTCACATGGCTTCATTTCTAAACATACACTGCTTCTATGGGAGCACCTTTTTATCTTTTTTAATCCACCTGAGGATATGTGTTGGAGGTATTGATCTGAATTCCAACATTTTATCATTAATTTGGCTGCAGAGTGCAGCTTCTTTATTTATGCATCACTCCTCTCTCTTGATGTCTTGATGTATTATTTGTGTGTCCACACAGTGTGTGCATATTTTCTTGCAGCTCGGCCTGTCGTCTTTAGACACAGCCTCTGGATTTGATCAGAATGATCTGGAGGCCCAGGGGAAGACATTAAACACCCAGAATGCCCCTCAGGCTGCTCTCCCCTCCTCTCTTTCTCAACCTTTCATTCTCCCTTAATGAGAACTCCTCCTAATTATTTCAGTGGCTGGAGCGTGGGGACACAGCCGGAGTTAGATCCCCTGCGCTCGGACGTGACTGCTATGCTGATGAAGGCGGGGGATCAATAATTTAGGCTCTAGCCTTAATGGCGGGGTGAGGAGAAAGCGATACATCTGAGTCAGAGATTGCATTTTAAAGGCGCAGAGCGAGAGCTCCAGCCTGGCTGGTGGAGTTAACTCGGAGCTCCAGAATGTGTTTGTTGTAAACAGCTGACACATTTATGTTTACTGGAATTCTTATCGCTCTTCCTCTAAAGCTAAGTCTGCATCTAAGTGCTTGTTTACCAAGCTTTGTGTATCCCACATTCAATTATTGTAGTCTGCAGAGTCACTCTGGAAAGGTTTCGCTCGCCAAATGATTTGCATTTGAAGTACATGTGGATGTAATTGATTTAGAGGCATGAATATTGATAGTATCTTATCAGCTCGGTGCCCATCCCTCAAACGGCTCTGTGGAGAATAATGGTCCTCTGAGCATTTTTCTGGTCATCTTGCTTTAGCGGATGCACACATAATCTTTAAGTGTACAGAGCCTCGGCTCCATGAAGCCCCTCCATCTCCCTCTGGGGAGGCATCCATGCATCTTTTAAGGAGTCTTCACATCAAGCAGGCCTGAGTAGAGTACCCTGCAGTCTCCCCCTCAATTATTAAAGCTGGGATTTTGATGCTCTGTTTTAAGTTAGCCTTGAAGGAGAAGAAGCAGCCACATGCAGAGGACAGTAGCCTCAGCCAAGACTTACACCCCTCTCCCCCGCAGGAGGAGAAAGATGGTGACGATTTTCTATGCCAATTTATAAGAAGAGTCTTATTTTTAATGGAAACTCAGAGGAGGTTTTCAAACATTCATATGGATTTCATATTGCAGATCTTCCCCTTCAAACGAAATGATTCACTGCGGCTTGCATTACAGCTTTTCCAGCCCTGCATAAGATGTCACTACGTGATAGAGAAAAAAGAAAAGGGGGCTGCTTCCAATTATAACAAGGGACACATTTGCTCTCAATGTTTCCTTTGATTGATGTGTGAAGGCTGCGGTTGGAGCTCTAACCAAGTCCAAATGGCTGGGATTGAAACATTACTTATTGACTCAGCCTGACAAACAATAACATCAAGAGCAGACATCAGTGTCCTCGCCGCTGGTTGCCATAGAAGTGGGAAGAATGAGCGATGAATCAAGCCAACACGAGACAGGATCTCACGTTTTTCTCATCACCACTTGCAATGTACGACGAAGTTACCGAGCGCAGAATCCCACGTGGCCTTGATTTGATGTCATTGTTTGTTTTCTCATTTAAGTGCCAGAGAAGTCCTTAAATTGTCGGCTGATGGCGTCGGTGCCTCATATAAACTCCATCCATTGTCTGCTGCCCTTAACTCTGATTAAATATTGATATGGATGTAAACACTGCTGCCATATTGAGTCCTTCATTCAGAGTCACAGTCTCCCTCTGCAGTGTGGAATGAGCCGCCGCGCAGAGAAAAATCAGCCCATTGTTTCAGCGCTCACTGTTGATTTATGGTGACAAAATAAAGTGTTCTGACACCCAGCTCAAATTAAGGCTCGACGAAGGTGTCGCTGAATTTGAATAAATCCTTCTGTCAGCACAAGCAAACACACACATGTCCCCCTCAGTGTGCGACACACATGAAGCATCTGCGTGGCAGTAATTTAATGTTGTCTTCCACACACATAAATATTCTCTGGTGGAGAAAAGGCAGAGGATTAGTTCACTAATTGATAATTGACAAGATTTATTCAGCGTCCTCAATCAATCAACTCTGCACTGTTTAAAGTGGTTTGCAACATGAAAGCTAGTCGTGTCTGTGAGGGTTTGATTTGCACAAGTGTGGGTCAAAGTGTGCTCCGTGGGCATGTTAGAAGAGATTTAAGGATATGAGTATTCAGCTTTTATCTTCTACATGCGCGCAGTTCAAGGGTCAGCATCAGTCACACTGGTCATATACTGCAGCAATAACACGTCTTAGTCTTGTAGTGCACTCTAGCAACAATCAGAAGGGTGTAGGTTCAAGCCTAGCTTTGGGTATCACATGTCAGTGTGTCCTTGAGCAAAACCACACTGCACATTCGTCAGTATAGTGATATGAAAGGGCGAGGATGTGTTAGTGCATTGCTTAGAAACTTCCACCAACAGTGAGTGAATGAGAGAGTGAATAGGTGTGAATTTGTCGATGTGACCTGCTGGGTAGAGAGTGATTTATAAGCTTGAGTCTGTTAACCGTTTATTTTGGATTCTTAAACAAGGAATTTCGATAAATTACTGATAAAATATAAAAACTTGGGCTTACTAAACATGCATGTTGTATTTGTAATTTTCTGTCACATAATAATAATTAACAACTGTTTTAATGGACTGGAGTGTCCTGGTTATGATTCGGGGGTCCAAATGGACTTGAGCTTATTTAGCCCTTTTCTAGTCTTTGACTACTCAAAGCTGCTTCACACCACAGGTCACATCTACCCATCACTCTCACATTCACACACTGATGGTTGGAGTTTCTATGTCAGTTGTCCACCAGTGTAAACTAACACATTCACGCTGCTTCATGCCCATTTGTTGATGCAGCAGTGGGAGCAACTCGGGATTAAGTGTCTTGCCCAAGGACACACTGCCATGTGACAGCTGGAGCTGGGCTCGAACCTTCAGCCTACGGATCTAGTATCCTGATTATGTTTTGTGCATGTAAACACAGTAAACGGATTTCAGATGCTGGAATACTGCAGCATCCTGGTTTTCCAGAAATCCTGTTTTGTTACCTAGAGGACTCTGATTAAAACCTTAATACTGTGCCATAAAACTCCTTAGTCTGGTCTCCAACAGCAAACAGTGTGCTAACCTGTGCGAATCAGAATCAGTGATCAGAAACTAAGGTGCTGGTGTTTATCAACAGGGAAACTAACATCCAGGTTTCTCTTTAAGATGATTGAAACCAGGATACTACTCATACCTAAGATATTCATGTGAACTCAGTCATCTATGTACTAATTCTAAAAATCAGGACTGATGCAGTTTATATGTTAATCAGGGATTGGACTTGAGCTTATTTAGCACTTTTCCAGTCTTTGACTAATGAAGCAGCTTCACACCACAGGTCACAGCTAAACATTCTCACTCTCACATTCACTCTCTGATAGTTGGAGTTTCTATTTTGCTATAAAATATCAATGCAGTATCTCACTGCAAGCTATTACATGCATTTGTCATCCCTGAAAGTGATATATCAAAGCTTTACTGAGAAAAATGTTGACTTGTATGATCCTTTGGTTGGTATTAAAATGTTGTCACTTGAACTCAACATATCCCTCCCATATGTAATTACATTTAAAGCCTTTTTAGTGGTTAGGAACAGATATTCTGCCTTGACACGTTGCACTTAGAGGACAGATGAAAGATTGTGTAAATGGAGGTCAGTGATCAAAAACAGCAGAAAAATAAGAAGGAACTGGATGAAAATCACATTTCCGTTGAAAATAATATTCCAGCTTCACTTTTTTTTTTTTAAACTATTTGTTATTGTGGTCACGGCAAGACTTCCTTCACAGATGCTCCAAATTTGAAGCAAATTATGTCCAATAAGACATAACTAAACACACACGATATCTGCTCTACATTTGAAGGATCATGTTGAGTTGGTTGTTGTGTTAGCTGTCACTATTTCCCTTCCTAAAAGGTAAAACAAAAGTGGAAAGATTGGCGAGTTAGGGATAAAAAGGGGCTGAAAGTAATATTCAAGTCACTTCTACAGTGAATGAAAGAAATGTGAATAAAATCAGCTCCTCATGGTAAAAGCTGTAGAGGCTAAAAAAGACCATTCAGTTCCACCTGTGGAAGTATTTCTGGGAAAGGTCTGCATGCCCTCACCCACTAGGTTAGCTCTGGTCTGGATTGCAAAAATCAGAATTTCCCACCATGATGAAGAAAACAACACACAAACAACATGCTACCTTGCATGTGAGGTTGATTTGCTGTTTGTTTTGCTCCTGTTTTGACATAATGATGCAGATATGGAATAAGTGATTGGCAGACTGTACACCAGGGGCAGCAACATACAGAAAAGTATAAGGCTAACAGGGCCACATTATACCTCAACGTATGTATATTAAAGTTCAGGAATTTGGGACGGTCAGTTAAATTTCAGCAGACCCTGGCTGGCCCTGATGACCAATAGTTCAGCCCCTGATCAGGATGAGAAAGACGCCCTTTGCAGCAGAAGAACCTCCTCGACCGCTCATCTTAACATTCAGACAAGAAAAAAGCAAAGTCCTTGAAGCTGCCAAACTTTTTACATGTGTTGGTGCTTAAAGATGGTCAGAAATAAATATTACCATATGCTTTGTAAAAACTGATATTCAGCAGACAGTGAAGACAAGTCTGATCTGAGAGGCTTGCTGCTATGATTCGACTATTTATCCATCCAACAACATCCAACACCCAACATGCAAAGACTTTATCATGTAATGTGGGTTAATTTTTGAGTTTGCTACAGGCCAATTGAAAGTGGCAGCCTTTGGCCCCTGGGTCAGAGTTTGGACACCCCTGTGCTACACGGTTGCTATATTTTGATGAAGAGGCTGTATGTCTGACTTCCTGTCCCACTAAACTTGCCCACAGTGATGCATGTTTCAGACTCTTTGCTTGTAGGTTATTTAGTTAGTTTACCAGTAAGTTTGCTAGATGATTATTGACTTAGTTTGAAGGTCAGTTTGCTAGTTAGTTAGTTTGTTAGTTGGCCTGCTAGTTAATTAGTTGGATAACTAGATGGATATAGAATGAGGTAGGTAGTCAGCTGTTTTGCTAGTTAGTGTTTTGTTCAGTTAATATTTTGCCAGTTATTTTTTCAGTCAGCAAGTTAGTTTGCTAGTTAGTGCTACATACTCAGTTGAATTTAGAATCTAATTTAATTTCTAGTCTGTTAGTTGGTTGGTTCGGAAGTGAGTTTGCTGGTTAGTGATTTAGTTTGCCTGCTATTCAAATGGTCAGTTAGTTGGATTGTAAGTTAGCTCGTTATTTTTTTTTCACTGAAAATGTTTAAATCTGTTTAAAATGTATGATACCTTTTAAAAAACATATCTTTCAAAATGATGTATCATTACTTTAAGTTTTGTTTGGTCTTATTAACTGTTCATTTGAAGAGACAACATAAAAGATGATTATTATTCTTTGTTCTTCTTCAATATCATCCTGACGCCCCCAAACAGTGGTGACGCAGGCCATAGAAAATCTTTTGATTTTACTGATCAGTGATGTCCAAAATTACACTTATTTAAGGATCTTCAGTCATATTTTAAACAAATAAAGAAAAAACACTTGCTTAATTACCCAAATAAGTTGGCAAACATTTGGAAAAGTGAGTGGAATTGTTAAGAAACTTGAGGTTTTCTTCTTGGATACCACCAACCACAAAAATGATTGTGCCAGTTTGAAACAAAGTACATCATAAGGGTAACAAACTTGCTGACAGCCTTAAAATACTGAATGTATCTGCACAATTTTGACATGGATGTGAGTTTGTTCTGCTAAGGTATCAAACAGGGTTCAGTATTGTTTGATTTTTGATCGATTCATTAATTCTGTGGTTACTTACGACAGAGCATAGTGACTCTTCTGACAGTTTGTCTAGAACTGGAGTGCATAATGCAGACAACGCAGCGCAGAAGTGGAATTTTGGTTTATAGTCATTTTATAAACAATCGTAGATACCATCAGTGTGAGCACTCAGGGTACTGATGAAACTTTTAGATTTGGCCTCCATTGTTTTTTTAATTTAAAGTTCTGTTTTCAGCCTCAAATCACCATCATTATTTTAGCTCCTGCTTTTATTTGAGGTTTTGCACTACCCACCCATCACTCAATCTGTGAGACAATCTGGTGACACCATCATCTTTGCATCTGCAGATTAGCTTGAGGCACGATGGAGCTCACTGCCACCTGCGTCTTTCATCCCGCTCTGCAATAGTTGCCACATACTGAGATAATACTCCTGCAAGGGAGACATTTTCCTCCCTTCTCTCTTTCTGTTTTTCTCTCTTTGTCTTTTCTCTGAATAATAGATCTCCTGCTAGAAGAACTTCGTTTTTCCTCCTCACTGTTTTCCTGATAGTGTATCTCAGGGTCAACTCAGCGACGATGTGAAACAGGAGCATTAAAGACTCTCACTGTGAGGCTATACAAGTGCATATGTGCATACAGTATACATTGAGCCGTGTCTGAAATGCCATGCTCCTGGGAGAAGGGAGCGATCCACATATAAGAAATGAATGAGGTAATGTGCTGGGAGGTAATGGCTTTATGCAACATACTGGAACAGAGAAAGCTCATTAGGAGACTGGAGCCTTAACCCCAGAGCCGCTCGCCTATACTCCCTTTGTCATAGCAGACTGGTGGAAGCCGGGGAATTTAGTGCTGGAGGGGGGGAATCCATTTTGGAGGGGGAATTCAATACAGGGAGTCTTTGCGCAGAGGCACAGGTGAGTTATTTTATGTATGAAATGGTCTGTCTCCAGGCAGCAAACCAGCCGTGTCGCCTCCACCGGCACCAAGGCGCAATCAATAGGGAAGCACTCAGTATTAATTTGATATAAGTGACCTATATCTCATGTTAAATGTGCGGAAGTTATTCAAATAGAAATCTTCAAAACAAGTAGTTTTTGGCTTGGGAATAACTCTTGATGCTGTTTCTGGATTGACCAAATGATGTCTAAACCAAAAAGGAAGCGGACAGCTGAGTTCCCCTTAAATTTATTTTGCCACAGTTAAGTAGAAATTTAGTTTTACCTAACCTAAATTAAGCTCTATTTGCAGGTATTTGAATTTGGTGGTATGGCTCTGCTGGGGGTTCCTCCTAGCCTTTCACGTGCCGATTGTTGACGCTGTAAGCAGGAACAGCACACATTCCTGCCTACACGTCCTTTCTCATACAAGAGGCAGGAACAGAAGCAGGCTAAATCCCCCCAAGGTGAGCATCAATGACAGCAGGACATTGATCAGGGTAGAATATGGCATAAAGCAGGAGCT
The DNA here is from genome assembly GCA_037902135.1 of Cetoscarus ocellatus. Lineage (NCBI taxonomy): Eukaryota > Metazoa > Chordata > Actinopteri > Labriformes > Labridae > Cetoscarus > Cetoscarus ocellatus. Next base: position 552,557 of record JBAMNC010001452.1, read on the forward strand.
GGGGTTGAGGAGGGTTGCAAAGTGGCCTGCAGAGGGAGCAGCACAGAGTTGCCAGAATAAGGAGTTCACGTAGCCAATGGCAACTCAGAGCTGTGTAACAATGGATGCTGGCCTAATGGTAATCTTGACTCTTTGTACTGCCAGAATTATCACTAAGCTTAATGTTTGTTACTTGATTGACAAAAGTATACACTGAAGCCTCACAATTACTCATTGATTTAAAACAGAATTTTCAATCAAGTTCATGCAGTTGTTGGCTGCAACAGCTGCTATTTTAGATTACAAAGTTGTTCAGGAGTTTTGACAGTGGGATACATTTTGATGCTAAATTGTTATAATAAAAAAAAACATCTGGCAGTGATATCTTTTCAGCCAGACTTTGTTTGCTGATGGCTGATGTTGGTAAAAAGGGCTGATATCAGCCTGTACAGATGTTAAACCAATGCCAATGTGTGTCGTAGTCTAAATGTTCATGAGACCTTTGACCCCTCTGCTCTGAGTATCACAACTTATTCTGCTGTGAGCATCCTATAATGCAGAGCACAAGTAGTCATGGCAATGTTTCGTTAGTAGGGATGGGAATCATATTTTATTAATGCCAGTCCCATTATTCATTCTGCTTCTCAATCCATTTCTTTATTGATTATCTTTGCGATTCCTACTGATTTTTCGTGAGGGCAAAAGTTGGGCCACTTAGATTTTCTATGGCATCAATGGCAAACAAATGGCACTCCTGATACTCAGTGCCATACTGCATAGATAGACAGATAGATAGATAGATAGACAGATAGATAGATAGATAGATAGATAGACAGATAGATAGATTTTTATACTGCCTCTTGTGGTGTTTTGTCCTTGATTTGTAAAACATGTGGAACAAAGTAGAGGGAATTCCATCCATTGTCTATACTGCTTATCCCTTTTGGGGTCATGGGGGGGCTGGAGCCTATCCCACCTGACATTGGGCGAGAGGTGGGGTACATCCTGAACAGGTTCCCAGCCAATCACAGGGCTGATACAGACAACCATTCACACTCACATTCATACCTAAGGGCAATTCAGAGTCACCAATCAACCGAATTAGCTTGTTTTTGGTTTGTGAAAGGAAGCCAGAGTGCCTAGAGAGAGTCCATGCTGTTTGCAAATTTGTATATTTTTTCAGCTTTCTTTTTGTATTAATAACTGCCTGTCTTAATTTACATTACCTTTTTCTCTTTTGTGTAAATGTTTAAAAAGAAGAACAAAACGTTAATTATGTGAGATAATTTGGTGACACCATCATCAAATTAATTATTAAAAAAATATATGTTCAGGTCAATAGAATTACTATAAATTGTGTTTTCTGAGTATTGTTTTGGTGTTTGAGGTAAAAAAAATTGCATCCGTCCATCAGTTTCGTGTTACTTTATTAGCTGTAACTGTAAACTTCATGTCCTCTAAAAGAAGTGAATTTCCCTTCAGCAGAAATCTTCTTGTGGAATTGATGAGGATGTTGTTATACAGCGAGTATAGTGTTCTGTTTGTAGGCGCACACATCATGAAGAGAAAATCCAAGGATGGGCTTTGTGCCATCTCCAGTGTTATCACACATGAGTGGACAGCACATCAGCTGACTGAAGTGTGCTGCAGCGTGTGCACCCTCCACTGATGGTGTCAGCAGTATAACTCAGCGGATAACATGCTTCGATCATGTTTGCTGTGTATGATTGAGACGTAGTCGGGGGTTCGTCTCTCTCTGCGGTGGCAGGATTTGTTTGGCAGGCAGGCGGGCAGGCATCACCAGGTTTCTGGCGCGCATGGAGGCTGAGTTTCCGGTCTATTTCCAGCGCTGCGTGTTCATTCTAGGTGACTGGGGGGACTGTGTGTCATTAAAGGCCCGTCCTCCGCCTCTATCCAAGTGTGAAATGCTGCGCCTTGGAGATGCTGGTCTGCTATTGTTTGTTCAACCAGTTTGTCGCTCTGTGGAAATCCATGGGCAGAAGGTTAGAGCTGCTTTTAGAGGTCAAAACACCCTGGGCTGTTCGGACGCAGCATTCTCTGAAGGGATCTTTTACTTTCCCTACCTTAAGAAAGTGCAGCATCTGCATACACGGGCATTGGTATCTGTTTCTCTCTTAAGGTCCACACATAAGGATTTTCTAAATCTGAAGAGATGTTTTATCTGTCAGAGACCCCACACATGAAGGTAAAAAATCAGGCATTGAACAGTTTGGATCATACTGTGTGTGGTGTGCTCCGATAATCTCAACACACACCACACACAGAACCATTCTGTCCCACCACTGATCTAGAATCTAATCCTCGAAGCCAGAAGTCTCACAAGATCAAACGTGATCCAACAAAAACGAAGAAGAAGAAAAATACAACAGGAAAACACAACACACAACATGGAAGAGGACATACGAGAAGAGGGAATGATGGTGGTCTTGGACTATTTTTGGTGGAAAAATTCTGACCTTAAAAAAGACAAGACTGAAAAAATCCTGGAGACCGCATTAACACGTGAGCTGGTCCTCCATTTCTGAGGTTCAATGAACGTTATGTTTCAGGTCGGCCATGTTTGTTCATATTTACACCTGTTTCCTTGTTCCTCAGTCAGCTCGCTTCTTGATTATCTACATTCACGTCACAATTCACAAAGTCAAGACTCGGGAGTCGCCGGCTTTCCCCACACACGGAGATTTTTGGTCGTAAATATTTAACAAGTTTAATATTTACGATTGTCGGCCCCGACCCGTTTCAGAGCTGATTGTCAGGACAAATTCACTCTTAACACACCTCAGACCACAGGATAATCTTATATGATAATCTTATAAGGCAAAAAAATAATCTGGAGTTTACCGTCCTTGATCAGGACGGGGAAAGTCGGGACAGAAACAGCCGGATAATCTTTATGTGTGTACCCTGCTTAAGTGTTAACTGTTCTATCAGAGTAAACATAAAGATGATTCCATGTTTTTAAAAAAATGATTGAGGGCCCTATTATGACAGCATGAAGCAAATTCTTTAAAAGTGCGTGATGCATGGAGGTTTAGGGCGTGATAGGTGTTACTGTATATTTGTCAGTTTTAAGGACACCTGTTCTCAGTGCAAAGTGCAAAATGGGTGAATTATTTGCCTTGATTATACATGGATGTGTTCTGAGCGTGTTTCAGAACAATAAGCGGAATTGATAATGAAGTTGGTATCGATCAAATCTTATCAATTCCCATCCCTATGCATGAGCTCAATACTGGGGCAGCGGTAGTTCAGTCTGGAAGGACTTGGATTGGGGATCGAAGGGTAGCCGGTTTAAGTCCCGACCAAACCTTGTTTAGAAGTTGATTTGGTAGCCGAAGAGGTACCAGCTGACTTCTTGGGCACTGCCCAAGTGTCCTTGAGCAAGGCACTTAACTAGTGATGCACGATATGAAAAATTTCAGCCGATACCGATAAGTCCACATTTTTATATTTAATATAATTTTTTTGCATGTTGAAATCTTGATCAAGCCACTGAGCCGTTAAGCTAAGCTTGCTGACCAGACTAACGTCAGATGTCCATATGTCTGTGGTAAAACTTACTTGTAGTCTGTTCTTGTTATGTGTTATGTTATCAAGTTATAGATGTGTGTGGCAACCATACCTAAGAAGGCAGAGATGGACACATCCAGGAAGAAGCGACAGCTTGGGAGGGTGTAACGTGGCTCCAAATGTGCTATTAACTTGCAAAAACACGGGCTCTTATTGACAGAAAAGGGCTGGTGGTCGAGCGCTATGAACTCCATCACTTTGTCGTTAATGGCTTTAGCCTTCTAACTGTCTCTTAAGAAGTTTTTACAGTTTTCAAACGCCTGCTGAATGGGGACGTCCACGCTCCATGTTGTTGTTTTTAGCGTTAGCACGCTAGCTGTTACCACAGCTGCTTCGTCTTCTTTCAATACCGCTCCACTGCGATGGCGACTTTTCAGGTAAGCTATAAGATTTGTTGTGTTAAAACTTGAAGTCCTCTTTCCTCCTCTCAGAATTCTCGACGAACAGGTTGTGCAGACAGAAATGCTGTTATCTTCTGCCACTGAGAAAAACAACCACACTGGTGAAGCCATGTTCACTTTTGGCCTGGCAGAGACGGGGGCAGGCTTGGGTCCGTCTAGTAAGGCGCGACAGATGACGTAACCAGCGCGACATGGCTTGTTTTGGGGCTATGTGGCCTGCAAACAATTTCCGTAATTTAAGTAATTTATCGGATCTTTTTATCGGATAAAAAATCGGGCTGATAAAAAATGACTTCATTTTCCCCCAATTTAGCCAATATTATATTGGTCCGATAATAACATGCATCCTTACACTTAACCCTAAAACTGCTCAGAAGCGCATCTTCAAGAGCAGCCAACCATCACTCTGACATCTCTCCTTTAATGCATGATTGCAGGACCTGTTTGTGTATTTCAGCCTATGTGTGTGTAGCATGTCTCAACAACAAAGTGTAAAAAATTGAGTTTCTCCATGAGGGATTAATAAAGTTAACCTGACAGGCCAGACGGACAGTTCCATATATCCACCGGAGAAATATTTCACTAGTCCATCTGGAGAAGAGCCCATAGAAAATGTTTTCAGAGGCAGAACCTTCAAAAACAACTGCAGCTGGTGATTGGACGATCATTCTGTCAGTCACACTCATCACAGACCAATCATATCAAGCCACAGTATGATAGCAGCTAGACCCTGTTGTTAGCTGTTAGCTTAAACTATGTTTCAGTCCTTAGACTATTGTCTTACATTAAATTATACTACACAGATGTGTCATTTAACTCTTATACGTGACATGAACCTCGTCAACGACAATCCCCACCAAATTCTCCTGGTAAACTTCTGAGGAGAGCAGATTTCACCAGGTATTTTTTAGTAACCATGACTACCACAGACTAACCGGCATGATCCACGGAGGATTTTCACATTCTCCCCCAGTTTCCCAGCAGTGATCCTGAGCTTCCTGGCTTCTCTGATTTGATCGTCCATGAGGGCAACCAGCAGAGACACGATTATCACAACGGGGTTTTGAGTCCTTCCCATCTTTTCACGACCAGAGGAGCCAGTTGGTAGATCAAACTCTTACTGAAAGTAGAAGAGAAGAAACATGATTTCCCATATGAAAAGCTTCAAGTGATGTTCTTTGCTCCTCTTTATAAGAAGAAATTGAGTCCATTTCCTATAAAACCACAAATATTGCCGCATCCACAGAGACCACTTCAGAAGTCACTATTGTTTTTCAAACATGCAGTCACCTCCTGCTGTCGTCACGTCTTCAGTTTCTGCCTCTCTTCCCTGATTGGGCCGTTCGACTTTTGGCTGTGAAGTCGTAGGAGGTTGGAGCTTGGCAAGATGGATCTGCGTGATATCAGACAGTGAATCAGGCAGGTCCATCTGCTCTGCAAGGTTAAAATAAAGTTTATTTCCTCTTCTTCTTCTTCTTCTCAAGTGCATATTATTGGCATATATTTGAATACTGAGATTGCAAAGGTGTAACGGCAAGGCTATCTTAAAAATGAATACTGATCATGAAAAGCTCAGGTAATATAAAGCAGCTGGATCACCTGATGTAATGTCTATTAAGAGTCAGATTCATCTTGCCAAGCTCCAATTACAAAGACTGTGCTTGGCCCAAATCGGCACGGCTCAGTCGAATCCCTTCAAGCAGGTTAAGGCGGGCGCTACGAGTGAGTTGCACGTTAAATGAAAAACAAACAACACTGAAAGCATTTCTCTATAGAAATGATATTTTCACTCCACTTACGACATGTTTTGGCAGGTTTGGTCTAAGAAGTGGCTCACATTTTGTACTTTACACCGCAGCAGTGGCTCCTGCCTGCTACATTATGTGATTGGTTCATGAATGTGATTGGCGGCACGATCGTCCAATCACCTGCTGGATATGTTTTCTCAAGCACTTTCTGAGTGCTGTTAGCCTGATAGATTATTGGTAAAAGGAGCTGGCAGCAGTGGTGGTAGATATAACCTTTACTGATTGAAAATGCTTTTCATTTGTTTATGAATCATTCCTTTTCTTGAATACAAACTGTTTTCAGGACAGCAGGGAGCATTTTTGGATTACGGTCCTCATAAAATGGATTTTTGGAACAGTCCCACCTTCATATTGGTGCTCCAGAATCAAACAAAGTTTCCTCGCTGTAGCTGAAGTTCTTGTTTTTGATTTTGATCATGTATTAATTTGAATTACCCAGATGACACAGGCTAAATGAAAGCCTACGTTGTACAGTGAACAGCTTCTTCATTCACTGTCAGTAAAGAGAAATGAGCCTGTTGGGACTTATCACCATAACTATAAAGGCAGCCAATTATCCCCTTGTTGACAGTTTCCACACCATTTCATAGTTGATTCAAAGATATAAAACTTTATTGGATAAAAAGATAAGAGGCGGAGCACTGTATGGTTTTCTTGGCTCCGGTTTATACTATCTACATTATAGGTCCGTCATGACATTTAAAACTTTATTGAACAGGACTTAGAAATCTGGGGGCAGTATATAAAATGAAGAATTTATTAGACTTTGTGGCCTTTTTCAGGCGTCTGTGTGTGTGTGAAATATTATACGAAGAGACAGATGAGCTCAGTCTGTGTGGTTTAATGCTGCAGTCAGTCGGTAATGATGCGCCGTAAAGAGCAGGTAACAGATGCTGGAATAAAAGGAGCATGATATATCAATATTTAGCATAACAGATGTGATGTGGCATTTTATAATGCCAATAATCCTCGGCTGACCCGGGGAGACTCTAACAGAGCTGTGATTTGTAAATTTGACTATACAATGCTACAAAAATGAGGTGTTTTCCAGTATTTCAGTTTAAAAGCTATGGAGGGTTTGTTCTTGGTTCCAGGGTCATCTCTGTATAATGCTCAGGCTGGTGGTGCTCTGCACAGAGTGATATGTTATAGATGGGGTTCAGAGAAGGCTATAAAACCCCCTCCCCATGTTAAGCCATCTTTTCCTCAGGCAGGTGCACATCCTCAGCCACGAGAGCAGAATTTAAACAGAGCCAGAGAGGGTAGGCTCTGCAGGGAAACCAAAGTAGGAAGTCAATAAGGTCTGAATGTTTTATGAAGGCAGAGGTATTCAGATCACAGCTCTGCCGACAGAAAAGAGCAGCCTGCTGTTCCTACGAGGAGACAGAGAGCAGTAGAGGGTCTAAATCTCTCCCTGATTTACCTCAATCCTCATTAACACCCGAGCGGCACCTCGTTACGGCTCCAGCCTCACAGAGGAGGACGGGAATGTTGTGAAAGTACTGCAGAGTTTTCACACTGAAATGGTATCCAAGAAATGCTGTCATAGTCATAACTATTGTGTGTTTTACTGATGTTTTCTGGTAGTTAGAGGACACAAGAAGAAACATCATAAAGGTTTGTCTGCTCTACTAAAACTTAGAGAGGCTGTTTTACATTATTTGAGTTTATTTTACTTACAAAGACTATTCTTACATACAAAGACATTTCATAAAGTCTATCAATGCAACAGTCTGTAAAATAAAAGAAATGACAACACAAATAATCATATCAATCAGTCTTTATTTGCATAGCACCAGTTCATAACAAGTGATATCTCAAAACGTTTTACAATGGAGCAGGCTGGAGACAAACTCTTCATTCATATATGCTCAACATACTAAAGCAAAGATTTTGACATTTGTTTGATTGGTGCCTGTTTGAAAATGTGACCCTCCTCTTTTTAAAATGGTATGAGCCTTTGTTTTTGTGATATTAATGTTTTTAAATAATATTAGGGAAACTGAGAATCAAGCTAAACCATGTGTACATTAATTAAAAAAAATAACAGACAGGGGTGCAGTCAGCCAGAGAAAATAGATAAATAAATAGTTAGTACATTGACGAAGACACTTCCTCATACTGGCTGCCTTAGGTGCTTTGGTCAGCATGTGTGCAGACATGCTTGTACCAATCTGGGACCGATTGATGGATCTTTCAGGGGCCCGGCCATGTCTGCGCTAGGTCCTGCGTGTCGGTATGTCCTGCACATATAGTATTGATTTTGAGCCACCAAATAAATACTAATAAGCAAAATAACAGGTTTTTTTTACATCAATAAGTATGAACTTACTTCATAACTTTAGTTTTTGAGGGTCAGAGCATTAAAAAAGACCCTACACCTGCTGAACTAAACCATCAGCCCCAGAGAATATTCTTATAAAATAGTTTGTTACTAACTCATAGACTGTAGAATTGATTGGACTGAGGCTGAAGCCGTTACTGTAGGAGGTCACATACAATGAGTGTCTCTAAAAATATAACTAAATAAGTAAGAGAAATAAAAAGAAATCTACAGAAAGTCTCAATTTAACATGGTCACTCCTTGAGGTGTAACACCACTGTATCTCCGATGACTGTCATCTGTGGCTTTTACATTTTATGTGCCGGAAACTTTCCAACTCCAAAGGCGTCAAGCCTCATTCCCTGAGTAAGTCGACCAGGGATCACCCGATACTGTTCAAAAGAATCAGATCAGGGCAGATGTCAGCATTTGTTAATTTACGCTGATCAGTCACTGTGATTGTTTACGTCAGCTTCACTAAGTCAAGCACACAACAGCAGGCCATAAATGAGTGAGTGATGTACAGAAGCAGGCTTTGGCTAACGTGTTAGCAGTGTGGAAATACTTTAATGCAGATGTAAACAGTCAAATGGTGGAGGTCGCACTAGAGCGGCTTTTAATACAAACAATTTAATACAACACTCATAAACAAAACAAGCAGCAGAATACGGAGCGGTTACTACAGACACTGAGACAAGGAAAAGCCTGCAGACATAAGAGATAATATGGATAATATAGTTTTTTATCATCTTTTAGGGTTTTTGGACACTCAGTATGCCCTCTTGACCCTACATTGCAGACACTGCAAGATTCAAGGCACATACAGGGTGATCTTAAAGGGATACGCCACCTTTTTTTTGTTGTTCATGTCTTGCCTCACTCCTGAGTACACGACACGCAGTTGTGAGTGAGCCGTTTGTGTTTGCAGGCAATTTTTGCAAACATCACATCTCTAGCAAAAAAGTAGGTAAACAAGACAACGACTCTGTTTAGGAGTACAAGAAGACAATACAAGGATAGAAGATAACATAATATAACAACATAACAAGCACACAGGACTGTTTAGAGTTGCTGAAGAGTTTATCTGATGACTGTAGGCAGAGGCAGGCTAACACTACCCATTGACTCCCAGTGTTTGAGCTAAGCTAATTAGCGGTGGGCGAGCTCTGCCTGCGTCTTCCTTGTTACTGCAGCACCAGCTTAAGAATGGTGTCTATCTGCTTGTCATGGACTCAGGAGTGAGGCAAGACATGAAAAGAAAAAATGTTGGCGTGTCCCTTTTAACAAAACGTGACTGCTGTGAGTGTAACCACCAACATTTAGAGTTCATACATTTGGGAACGTGATGTGTTGCATGCAAGTTAGTTTCAGGTTTTTCATTTAGCAGAGCATGTCAAACAGGACTTTGAGGAGCTGCTGAGCACATGAGAAATCAATAAGCAACAAATACTCGGAGCTGAGATTTAAGTCAGATCCCAGTTATGAGCTGGTAAATTTGGGGTACCTGTAGATTATCTGACCTACTAAAAAGGAAGTTTATATTAGATAGAACTGTATTAATCCCTTGGGAAGACTCCTTTAGAGAAATGAAGATTCCAGTCACATTGAATGAATATCAATATATAAATATACTCAAAGCTAACTTCAATAACCAAATGTCCGACTTCATCCACTGTTTTCCAAAGTATATGGTAAAACTACGCCAAAGCTGTAGGAAGAGTTCCCACTGGTCTAACATTCATGACGTAGACTCAGAAAGGACTCAGCCTGCCTCTTGTTTGTGCTCTTTGTCTGCTCGATGAGGAAATAGTCGCAGCTTTCATAACAGCTTGTTCCACTGCTGGAAGCTGCTGTCCTGGAGAATAAATATTATGTTGATATTTACGTCAGCCTCTCGAACAAAGCCTCTTTACAGTCTGTGCAGAGCTGGAGCCTCAGATGACCCTGAATAATCTTTGTCTGCTGTCCTCACTTCACTTAAACTTTCCCCGAGTGTGTGTGTGAGAGTGTGTGTCGTGCGTAGATGGACAGACAGAGCGTCTGAGTGGCTCTTGTTTACTGAGGGAAGTTTGCCATTGATTATAGCGACAGAGTGCATGAAGAGCCTGACGTTTTGTGAGGCATCAGCTGAAGAATGGCTGGTGTTGTGTGGAGGACTGAAAATAGCCCATCAGCGCCTAATCAAATTAATGCATACTTACTGCTGCCAAGATCTAATTAAGCACGCTGGAGAAAAACGCACAAAGACACCAAATGACATGGGATGAAAAGGGAAAATATTAATTTGAGTGGGAAACAAATATCCAGCAGGGCTTTAATAGAATCCAGGAAATGTAACACTGACGCCGCTATCGCCACCAAGGAGCAGGTGCAGCATTGCAGAAAAGGTCGAGGTTTGCTCTGCCCGGGGCCAGGACATGTCCACAATAACAGACCTTTTTTATGTCCTTTCTCTCCCCCAGCGATGCTCCGCTGGCTCTCATTGCAATTAAAACCAAGTGTCCATCAGAGGCTATCTGTGCTCTGTGTGGCCCATATGTTTGGGTGCTGATAGAGCGTGGATTACTCTGTTTGGGACACAGATAACAGGCTGTTTATAACCTTGGCAGAGTCTGGGGCCTAATCTGGCAGGAGCATATTTCCCCTTGCTCCCCGATAAAGGCCTGTTAGCAGCTTTATCACACGGGCAGATAGAAGTCGAGCCAGAGCGAGACGAGCGCAGCACTGAGCCCAATCTGGCACCGCGCACACACGGTTCTGCCGCTTTATTTTTAGAAGCCCTGTCACGCCACCAAACACACACACAGGCACATTTGCACACTTACGCATGCACGAGCCTCGCTCCTTGTCAGAAAGAGCAATTAATTTCTACATCTGCCTTCTTGGGCAACACAAGGACCAACTAACAAATGAAAAGAACAATGTCCTCATTCATCATGTTAGCATGCAGGGTGTCTTCAGAAGAACAGAGAGATGAAGGCCGTTTTCTTCTACGTTTAGTTTGTTATATATAATGTTGAAGCTAAAGCTAATTAGCTTGGGCCAGAAAACACAATGTATTAGAGAAGTTATTGTGTTCATGTGAGTTATTTAGCACACTACAGTGAGAATGGGCATCTCAATTATTCTTATCCCTGGCTGAATAAGAGGAAGGTTTTATGGCTGTTTTCCTGCTTACACCTCTAAGTCTTTCTGAAAATACACACAAGCCCGCTCTGCTATTTTCTGTATCCCCATCTTGATGGCTCTGCGTAGGCACAATTAGAGAGAGCGCTCCTTTCACAGCCGGAGAAAATTGTCGTCCTCCGTAAATTGCTTTTGCCGCAGCTTAAAGAAGATCTCTTGTTACCCTCTCATTCAGTCTTTTTTTTCCTCCTCCTCGCCTCCCGCTCTCCCCCTCTTTCAGGAAAATTGCTTTCTCGCAATCAATAGATTGCTTGCTGCACTTAGGGGTAAATACAGGTAGACTTGAGCATTAGCATAACATTATTCAGACAAGTGTCAACCTCTAGGCAGTTAGCGCTGCATCTAAGCACGCTGTGAGGTGAAATGAAGTGCTACAGAGTTGGAGGAGCCGCCGCCGCTGCTGAGAGGAGATGAAATTGGCTAAAAGTGCAGGAAAGATGATGTACTCCAACGTCTCTGCACTTGAAAAATGCTAAAGGTAGAAAAAAGTGAAAATGTGGCACCTTGCTTGAAGGTGACTTCACATGTACAGTTTACTCCCTCATAGGGCTGGGTCGTACAGAGTCATTATTTCAATAAAGTTTTAGTTTTCAATGTTGGTGAAATAAAATGTGCCAAACTCAAAGCTCAGTAAAATAACCTCAAACAGTAATATGCTAACTGACCATGAATCTTTTATTAAATATTTACTTAAGATACAGAATGATTTATTCTATTCATTGATTTAAGGTTTATTTGTATAGTGACTGTATGAAGTAAGAGAACACTGCCACACCCAACAGCAGTGATCATCAGCTGGTGTCCACATCAGGCCCTCCACAGCTTCCCATCAGGCTGCAAAAATACGTTCACAATCAGGAAATGCAATTGAGATAAATCTGTTGTGGTCAAAGGGGGGTCTTTCTGCTGTTAAATCTGTATAACTATTGATGCAACCCCTGAAACAGTTAGGATTGATTTCTTTCTATCAGGAATTATTGCTGTTGTTTGTTAGTCCATCTGTCTTTGAGCAAAGTAACTTAAAAAATGTCTTCACATATTTACTGGAATTTTTAGGGTATATTGGTCATGGCAAAAGGAAGAATTTATCAGATTTTAGTGATGATTTGCATCCAGATGTGGTTCCAGAGATTTTTTAAGGATTTGTTAACACTGTAGTATAGGGCAGTTTTCCACATTTTCAATAAAAACTCAGTGAACGGTGTCAGAAGTGGTTTGGCAGGATACTTCTGTTATGGAAGAAACCACTGCATTCACCTACTTCATGGCCAAATCATATAATGTCTGTTTTAGACGCAGGAAAGTTCATATTCTCCAAGCGGGGCTCTGTTGACAGGTCCTACATCCATTGGGAACCCACAATGTTAAAAGTCTGAATTCCTTCACCCACGTTGAAATATTAGAAGAAAAAGATGGATGTGACGTGGCAGCTGATTTATCAGAAAGGGCAACCACCCATAGTTCCCCAAATACACAACAATTCTTTATCCCCATTTTTGACTGCCTTTATTTATTTATCCTTTTAATGTATTTATTATCATTATTATTAGTAGTAGTAGTAGTAGTGTTTTATTCATTTATTTTGTTATAATTTTATTTACTTAATTTATATTCTTATTTTTTTCTTTTAATTAAGCTTTTAATTTTATTTTATTTTGACTACCTTTAGTTATTCATCCTTATTTTTTATTGTTTTATTATATTTTTTTTATTATTTTTATTGTTATTATTATTACCATTATTATTATTATTTGATTTATTTATGTATTTATTGTTTATAGAGCTTTTAGTTTTTTTTGTGTGTTTGTTTTGTCACTGTTACCCTTGGACAGAGAACCCAGAAGACTCTGGATGAGAGTGGGTGGGTTGTGGTGGGGGGATAAGGCTGTTCTGTTCTATGACAAAACTATGCATTTATGTTTATATAATGATATAACAACGCGATGAAAGAAAAAATAATAAATGTGTTTATAAAAGAAACGCCTGTTTGTGCTCTGGAGCACCCCCAGCTGTGAAAGATTCACCTGTCCTGGACTCCCATCCCAAGGCCTACCCGAGCATCTATGAGTAAAAAACACTGACATTGGATGTGCAGGTGTCAAAAATATAGACAGTGTTTTATTGTTACAAGCATCTAATCAATTTGTGACAGCAATTTGACATGACTTTGACATGAAGAAAAAATCGACTGAGATATTAATTGTGTCTCTCCATTCTTCACACAGAGGCTTGATTTTTAGGACCATATCTCCCTGCCTTACTCCTTTTTATTCAGGTGTAGGAGTTAGATTTGGGGCTCCCTGGAGGTCTGCAGCATGTAGGTCAGACTGCCCTCTTCATACAACTGCAGCACATACAGGATGTGCTGGGTGTGAAGCAGCCTTTATTGGTGCGTTAGTGATATATGGTCCAGTGACACAAGACTGAAAACAGAGCTTGATGTTTGGATCTGCTACAGAAAACTCTTAATGCTTTTTCACTCGCGTCAGTTAGCTCAAATTAACCTCACAAGCATGAGTCTAATTAAGTTTCCTCATTGAAGCTTGGCACCCGCTCCCCTCCTCTGCGTATGATTTGATACCGCGGGTCCTCGGGGAGGGGGCTGTGGGGAGCAGCAGGCGTGATCTTTCACCGGGGGAGACGCACACTCTCTCTCTCTCTCCTCCACCCTTTTTCTCTTGTCTTTCTTGATTGACAACAGGGGTTCCTTCTGACCTACATTTGCATCTGCTCCCTGACCCAAATAGGACCCATGTAATGAGCCGCCCGGCCATTTTTTTTTTTTTTTTAATATCCTGAGCTGGAACTTGTGTGGCTCTCATCCTACAGGGGGGAGTTTAGCTGTGTGGTGGTAGCAGTGTCCTCGGGGCTTTGTGTCTGGAGCTGCAGGGGCTGCACAAAGACACCGTACCATCCAGACAACTGCCTGCATGGACATCCATTCTAGGCCATTCCAGGTCATCTGATTAATCCTCACAGTGGTGACTAATCAGCAACTTTAGCTAATATGCATAGGCCGTTTGACCAGAAGACAAAGGTAGGCAATTTCCTGGGGCATCATGCTCCAGGAGCCCAGTTATAATAAAAGTTATAATCAGTATACAGTACCAACCCAACTCCCAGTGAAGTTGGGATGTTGTGCAAAACATAAATAAAAACAGAATAAAATGATCTGCAAATCTGATTGGACTTATATTCTATTAAATACATGAAAAAGACAAGATATTTAATGTTTAAACTGATAAATTATACTGCTTTTTTCCCAAACATTCAGTCATTGTCATTTTGATGCCTGCAACATGTTCCAAAAAAGCTGGGACAGCGGCATGTTTACCACTGTGTTCCTTTTAACATTCAATAAGTGTTTGTGAACTGAGGACACTCACTGTTGAAGCTTTGTAGGGGGAATTCTTTATCATTCTTGCTTGATGTACAGCTTCAGTTTGTCAACAGTCGGGGGGCTCCATTGTCGTATTTGTGCGTATTTGTAGGTGTGGACTACAGCAGGTCAGTTTGGTACCTGCACTCTTTAATCTGAAGCCACGCTGTTGAAACACGAGCAGAATGTGTCTTCATTGTCTCTGAAATAAGCAGGGACGTCCCTGAAAAAAATGATGGCACGTTGATCTGAAACCTGTATGTACCTTTCAGCATTAATGGAGCCTTCACAGATGTGCAGGTTACCCATGCCATGGGCACTAACACCCCCCCATATTATCTCAGATGCTGTCTTTTGACCTTTGCTCTGATAACAGTCTGGATGGTCCTTTTCCTCTGGACACCACATCCATGATGTCCAAAAACAGTCTGAAATGTGGACTCAGACCACAGCAGACTTTTCCACTTTGCCTCAGTCCATCTCAGATGAGCTCGGCCCAGAGAAGCCGGTGGTGTTTCTGGGTGTTGTTGATATTTGTCTTTGTCTTTGCATGGTAGAGTTTGACCTTGACCTTGTAGGTGTAGAGATGAACTGTGTTAACTGACGATGGTTTTCTGAAGAGTTCCTGAGCCCATGTTGGTGATATCCTTTACAGGATGATGCTGCTTTATAAAGCAGTGATGGATCAAAAGTGCTGTGAATATAATGTTGGTATTTGGCCTTGCTGCTTATGTGCAGAATTTTTTCTGGTTCTATGAATCTGTTGATGATATTATGGACTGGAGATGATGAAATTCCCAAAGTCTTCGTAATTGTACATTGAGAAATGTTGTTCTTAAACGGTTGGACTATTTGCTCACACACTTGTTCACAAAGTGATTAACATCACCCCATCCTTTCGAGGATGCTCTTTTATACCGAATCATGACACTCACCCTGTTTTCAGTTAACCTGTGTAGTAGTAGTAGGAGTGTGTTTAACTGAATATAGACCAAAAATGACTTGCAAATTGTGTATTGTGTTTTTATTTATGTTTTGTGTTTGTGTTCCAACTTCATTGGAATTGTAGATGCTTTCATCAAAATCTGGCGAGGAGCACAGAAACCTTTGTCTGTGGTCAATTACGCCATTTTTTTATACATTTCCTGTTGATTTTTTGTAACTAAGACAGTGTGTGAAACTGGTGATGAGGATCTGAACTCCATGTCAGTCCTACCAGCTTCTCCATCAAACATGTTTGTGCAACTTAAACAGTGATACTGGCATTTACTACTTATGGCAATATGATGATGATCAGACTAAATGGTTTTTCTGCAGTATTTGCCTTTTCTTTCTATTTCTATTTTTAATGCTGCAAAACAATTTGTGCAAAACAAACAGTGCTCCTTTTCTTTTTGTTAGGGCTGCGAAGGATCATGTACAGTAAATTAAAACTGCAATCATTGTTGATATCAGATTGTAAATGATCATAAATTGCTGTATGACATTTTTCAAGACCTTTACTCAACAAATGTTGTCTAACTTGCAGAAAAAACTTGGCAATTTATGGACATAAATGGCCACAAGAAAACAAACTCCACCCCCTGTCTACTCCGCCCGCTTTGTCCTAGCATTGTCAAGGAATTTCTCATAATTTCGATATATTTCTTTAAAAAATTAGTTGAAAAACCTCTCAATTGCTCTGCTTTTTTTCTACCTTTTTTCTTTAACTGTACCAGCCCACTTGTGCAAATGAAGGTCAATTATTTTAGTACAAAACACTGCACACATCATCTAAGTTGCACCCAGTCTAATCTAATCTAAAGGTTGTCACCAGGTTTAAGCAGTTTTATCACTGATTGAAGCATATCAATATAAAAAGTTCAATTTTTATTCCAAAACTTATAAGCAAACTCTTGATACTGTCTAAATTCCACAAATAAGAAAGGAAGTTGTTGTTGCACGACCTTCAAATGCCTCAAAATGTCTTTTATTTAGCAAATTAGCATAGTGATGGGGAGGGGCCTCATCTTAGTCCTAGCCCAGGGCCTTCACATCACTGAAATTGCACCTGTTAATATGCTGTATCACGGAGGAGCAGAGGCAAAATCATCAGGCAGATTTCAATCTTGTTTGTCGGGTCATCAGTTCTCCTGAAGAGCCCTCCCAAATATGGCAATAAAAAGCAGAATCCATTCGGAGTGGAAGCCGTGCGGAGCGTCAGGCTGTAATATCATCTGACTGTGCAATGAGCCTGTTATTGTCTCGCTCCCAAAACACCAGGAAAGAGTCGGCGCTGGCGGCTGCTTGTACACAAATAGAGGAGCGAGAGATCCCCTGGGATCCTACTGTGGATTCCACGAGCGAGCGTGAAAGCCGTTTGGTACTCTCAAGACGTGAAGCTGTGTGTGTGTGTGTGTGTGCATCAGCCAAAACCTGTCTGATAAACACAACCATCACAGCAGAAATATGAGCAGCTGCTTGATAAAGACGCTCTGTCAGAAAATAGAGGAGATGGTTCTGTTCTCCCTCACATTAAAGAGCATTTACAGAACAAATCACCTCCTGTGAGTTTCTTTACTCCTCTGTCAGATCTTATATGAGAGCTTTAACGATGCTCCTCAGTGTCCGACATGTTCTCACTCATTGAACACATCACACACATGCATGTTCGTACACAGACAATGAGAGGGGATTGAATTCCACTGCAGCAGAAATATAAATTTAGACTCACAGGAACAACCAAGGAACTAGTTTCCTGGTTTCATTTCCTGTCTCTTCACAGTGGGATTTTCTCTTATCAGCAAGTGTGATATTATGTGAATAATCTCATTTTCCTGCAGCTTTCATAATGATAGTTCTGCACATTTCTGATTCAGATGAACATCCTCGCTGCTGTGAGTGTTACATTGGTGCGAGATAAAAAAGCGTCCCTTTTGAGTGAGAGGGGAATGAGACATATTCTTCTAGAAATTGCCTTTCTTTTCATTCATTTCACTGCGGCTTTAGTCCACCTCATTTCAGATTATATTGCTCCCATCTGTGCTGAACAATCAGAAAGGAAACCTTTACCAGCGGCTGCATTAGATGGCCTTTCATTTTCCTTGGGCCTCCAATCATAATGACATAATGTAGAGCAGGAGCCTCTGCAGAGCCCCTCTCTATCTCTGGCTGTAGATACTCAAGTACCCGATATGTAAAATACCAAATCCTATTATTTCTCCGGCTAAATAACACCGCTCCCAAAGGCGTTGTGTGATGTTTTAATGAGAGCCCCCGATTCCCGATGCTCGACGCTGTCTTCTCTGCATTTCCTTAAACTGCCAAGTAAGAGCCCCATTAATAATTCAGCTCATTAAAGTGTGTAATTAATCTGGAGCTGTGTAACAGGGAGAGACTGGGGCGCAGGGAGAAAACTCTCCAGGGGGGCACAAGAGAAACATTGGGCTAAGAGAAGCAGCACACCCGCTGTGATGGAACCAGCTCCACGGCACACAACCAGTCCTCCTGCATCATTTATCTGGCAGGAAGAAAGCTAGAGAGAGACACCGCCGCCACCGCCGCTGCTGCTACACGCGAGACATCTTCAGGCAGCTCAGCCAATCAACAATGCAGTGCGAGTCCACACAGGGCAGTGGGTGTGTGTGTTCCAGTGTGTGTCTGGGGAATCTGCTCTGGTGTCTGTTTACTGAAGATGTTGAAGGTCAGTTTCTGGGTTTCTCAGAAGCTGTTTTGGTCACAGCAGATATTCTCAGAATGTAAACATGAAAATGCAGAGCTCAGGAATCTGTTCATGCACTCAGCTTTATTATGATCGTATTATTTGTCTCTTACACACAAGGCATTTTGTTTTTTTGTAGGGCATTGTTTAACAAGTTGTCATTTTACATAAACACATGTAGGGGGCAGAGGCATAGGCCGTTTTCAGTGCACTAGCAGTACATACTGATACTGCCAAAATGTAGTTAACGGATGTCATACTACAAAAATTAGCAGTATGTATCGAACCAGTCTACCTTGTATCCTGTTACCAACATTGCAAAGTGCCTGCGGGTCAGGGGTCAAAATGGCCAGGGGTCAAAATGGCCAGGGGTCAAAATGGCATTTGGCTACAGCACATTTCAATAGCAACAGACTCATGATTAGGATCAGCATCAATTTTGTTCCATATTTCTTCAACTTTACAGTTTTCAAGTTGTTACACATCAGACTAACATGACATACCAGATGGACTGTTCAATATGTTTCACAAGTCCATTTGGGAGAGAGCACATAAAAGTGTTTGGGGAGGGCTGAACATTTTAGAGGTATATCTGCCAGGTGATTGGACGCTGGTTCGTTCAATCACATTCATTACAGGCCAATCAGATAATGTTGTAGGCGGGCACAATTGCCGTGGTATAGAGGACAGAATTTGAGCCACTTCATAAAACAAGCTCTCACCAAAACATGTCAGAAGTGGAGCCAAAATGTCCTTTCTGTTTATGCGTTTACAGAGTTGGTATTTGTTTTCATTTCATAAAGAAATGTGGTCCAGATCTGATAAAACTGCTACTGAGGCTGTTCCGCTTACAATCATTATAGTTTTGAGTTTGGCATGATGGATCAGCCTGATTACAGACAGTGATTTAGGCAGATCCAGCTGCACTGCAAGGTTAACATCTGACATGTCAATTTTCAGTTTTGAAAATCATCCATCCATCATCTATAGCTCTTGTATCAGAGTTCTGAGGGGCAGAAGGGGGTGGGGTACACCCTGAACCAGTCACCAGCCAATCACAGGGCCACATAGGGGGACAGATAACCATGTACACACATTTAGAGACACCAGTTAACCAAACACTATGTTTTTGGTCAGTGGGAGGAAGCAGGAGTGCATGGAGAGAACCCATGCATTTAAGGGGAGAAGATGCAAACTCCTTCAGACCAACACGGGATTCAAACCATCACCCTTTTTGCTGTGAGGCGTATGCACTACCTGCCGAGCCAGCTAGTTTTAAAAAACATGAAAATCAAAATGTACAACTCCTAAGTCAGTCAGTGCATGGATGCTAATTTAACATTGCTGATCAACTGTTTACTTGTTTCTATGACCAGAATACAAAACCCAAAACCAGTGAAGTTGGCACGTTGTGTAAATCGTAAATAAAAACAGAATACAATGATTTGCAAATCCCTTTCAACCTATATTCAATTGAATACACAGCAAAGACAAGATACTTAACGTTCGAACTGGTAAACTGTGTTATTTTTTGCAAATATCAGCTCATTTTGAATTTGATGCCTGCAACATGTTTCAAAAAAGCTGGCACAAGTGGCAAAAAAGACTGAGAAAGTTGAGGAATGCTCATCAAACTCTTATTTGGAACATCCCACAGGTGAACAGGCTAATTGAGAACAGGTGGGTGCCATGATTGGGTATAAATGCAGCTTCCCTGAAATGGTCAGTCATTCATGGTCAGTCATGGTCAGAGGATGGGGCGAGGGTCACCACTTTGTGAACAAATGCATGAGCAAATTGTCAAACAGTTTAAGAACAACATTTCTCAACCAGCTATTGCAAGGAATTTAGGGATTTCATCATCTACGGTCCGTAATATCATCAAAAGGTTCAGAGAATCTGGAGAAATTACTGCACGTAAGCGGCAAGGCCGAAAACCAACATTGAATGCCCGTGACCTTCGATCTCTCAGGCGGTACTGCATCAAAAACCGGCATCACTGTGTAAAGGATATCACCACAGTGGGCTCAGGAACACTTCAGAAAACCACTGTCAGTAACTACAGTTCGTCGCTACATCTGTAAGTGCAAGTTAAAACTCTACTATGCAAAGCGAAAGCCATTTATCAACAACACCCAGAAACGCCGCCGGCTTCGCTGGGCCCGAGCTCATCTAAGATGGACTGATGCAAAGTGGAAAAGTGTTCTGTTGTCTGACGAGTCCACATTTCAACTTGTTTTTGGAAAGTGTGGTCGTCGTGTCCTCCGGACCAAAGAGGAAAAGAACCAGCCGGACCTGTTATAGGCGCAAAGTTCAAAAGCCAGCATCTGTGATGGTATGGGGGTGTATTAGTGCCCAAGGCATGGGTAACTTACACATCTGTGAAGGCACCATTAATGCTGAAAGGTACATACAGGTTTTGGAGCAACATATGTTGCCATCCAAGCAACGTCTTTTTCATGGACGCCCCTGCTTATTTCAGCAAGACAATGCCAAGCCACATTCTGCACGTGTTACAACAGCGTGGCTTCGTAGTAAAAGAGTGCGGGTACTAGACTGGCCTGCCTGTAGTCCAGACCTGTCCCCCATTGAAATCGTGTGGCGCATTATGAAGCGTAAAATACAACAACGGAGACCCCGGACTGTTGAACAACTTAAGCTGTACATCAAGCAAGAATGGGAAAGAATTCCACCCGAAAAGCTTCAAAAATTGGTCTCCTCAGTTCCCAAACGTTTACTGAGTGTTGTTAAAAGGAAAGGCGATGTAACACAGTGGTAAAAATGCCCCTGTGCCAACTTTTTTGCAATGTGTTGCTGCCATTAAATTCTAAGTTGATGATTATTTGCAAAAGAAAATAAAGTTTCTCAGTTCGAACATTAGATATCTTGTCTTTGCAGTGTATTCAATTGAATATAAGTTGAAAAGGATTTGCAAATCATTGTATTCTGTTTTTATTTACGATTTACACAACGTGCCAACTTCACTGGTTTTGGGTTTTGTAAGATATCAGCTAAATTATTGGATTGGACAGGGGAAGTGCACAACCCTGTCCTAAAGAACCAGAATTTTTTATTTGTGTTTTATTGATTTTGTATTTCAAAAATAGTCACTCTTGCCCACACCTTGGCACAGTGGTTGGCAGTAATGCACCTTACCTCACTAAAACAAAAAGAAGTAGAAGAAGAATCAGCTCTATTGTTGCCAAGCATGTCAAGTATAACCTGAGTTATCAGCCTCTACATCAGTGGTTCTCAACTGGTCTGGCTTCAGGACCCTCTATCACCCCTTAATTTTAAGCTGCGACCCAAATCGAGGGTAATGTTCAACTTCTCAAAATTATTTAATAAAAGATGCTGCACTTTGAACCTGGGGTAGTACAGAATATCACAGTATACCTGCTTAAAAAAAAACAAGTTTAGTGAGAAACCAAAATGACCTGCAGGTGGTGATGCAAGAGAGGGAAATATTCCCTCTTCAATCAATTAGCTGAATTTTAATTTAAACAAAAAGTGCAGCTTAGGTACACAAGGTCTTAAGTAATGATATCAATCATTAGCACTAAATAAGATGTTGATCATGAGGCTGTCACAGCATATAAAACACCGCAGTAACTTCTGCCTTTTTAAAAGACTCCACAGAGCTTTAATGGACAAAAATGAAATTAAAAGGTCTAACTTCTTGGAAGCTATTAAAATAGATATTTAAAATATTTTGTTTAAGCTGAGTACCTACTGAATAAATAACAAACACCCTTTAAATAAAATGTGTGTCAGTTACTATTACAGGGTATTATTGCCGCCTATTGTTAAGGAGCATGAAGAGACGGCTCTCCACTGTTAAAAATAATACCTTTCAAAATAAAAGCACAGGACTTGTTTCTTAACACTTTTTTGCCCAGGCAAAGGCTTGCAAACCATTGAAAAGGGGTCCCACTTTTGGTTCACGACCCATCAGTTGAGAATCACTGCTCTGCATGATTGTTTTAGAATGTCAGACACACGCTCACCTTGTACGCTGGATAATATTTGCTTAACACAAAATTTCTCATATTAGTGCAACTGCGTGTATATACCATATTCACCACCAATTACATGGCAGCAACTTAATGCATTTTGGCATGTAGTCATGGTCAAGATGACCTGCTGAAGTTCACATCAGAATCGGGGAGTAGGCAAACATGATTTATGACTTTGAATGTGACATTGTTGTTGGTGCCAGAAAAGGTGTCCAAGAATGTAAGAAACTGCTGATCTAATGGGATAATCTCTAGGGTTAACAAAGAATGGTCCAGAAAAGAGAAAATATCCAGTGTTTAGCAGTTCGATGGGCTGAAAATGCCGTGTTGATGCCAGAGGTCAGAGGAGAATGGTCAGAGTGAGTCAAGATGATAGAAAGTCAACGACTTAAATAAGCACTTATTATAACAAAGGTATGCAGAAGACCATTTCTGAGCACGTTAGGTCTTGGAGCAGATGGGCTACAGCAGCAGAAGACCACACTGGGTGCCACTTCTGTCAACTAAGAACAGAAAACTGAGGCTATGATTAACTTAGACTAACCAATATAGGACAAAAGAAGAGTAGAAAAATGTTGCCTGATCTGGTGAGTCTGTTTTTAATGTGACATTCAGATGGTAGGGTCAGAGTTTGGTGTGAACATCGTAGAGCATGGATCCATCCTGCCTTGGATCAGCGGTTCAGGCTGCTGCTGCAGCTGGTGTGATGGTGTGGGGGATATTTTCTTGGCACACTTTGGGCCCCATAGTAACAACTGAGCATGGTTTGAACCCCCACAACCTACCTGATATTGTCGCTGACCATGTCCATCCCTTTATGACCACAGTGGACCATCTTCTCTTCTTCTTCTGTACTCCAGTGGCCTCCACAGTCACCAGGTCTCAATCCAATAGAGCATATTTGGCATGTGGTGGAATGTGAGAGTCATATCTTGGATCTGCAGAGCTGCGTCAATATGGACCAAACTCTCTGAGGAGACGGGTGTTTCTGGGATCTTGTTGAATTCTGCCACAAAGAATTAAGGAGCTCTGAGGACAAAAAGGGGGTCCAGCCCAGTACCAGAGTTTCTGATGAATGACTGAAGGAGCAGGAAACCCTTTTTAGATCAGAATCAGAATTGGTATTTATTGACAAGTATGTTTACATATACAAGGGATCTGTCTTGGTAAAGTGGTGCAAAAGACAAAAATAAAGAGTCAAGAGAAATAAAGTATAGTATAGTGCAAATGGAATTAGGTAGATATAAATATCATACAATACACTCCTAATCAAAGTCTTAAAACCAGTTGACAAATTGTAATAATTTACATTTTGCACTGTTGGATCTTAAGAAGGTCCTATGTAGAGCTTCAAAATGCAAAAAGAAGAAATTGGAGTGAGACAAAAACATTTTGGATTAAGCAATTTATTGCAAACAACTATTAAACTGAAATAGGCTGTTCATCAGCTGATCAAAAGTTTAAGACCATAGCTCAAAAGAATCCTGAAAACTTTCAATACAGAAATAAAAAATTTCAACAAAGGACGCAGTAATGAGAAGCTGAGCCATTCTTGTTAATCACCTCAAAAATTCGTTTTGGCATGCTTGATGCCAGTGTTTCCTGGAGGATAGTTGGAATGTTGCTCCGAGTGGTAAAGATGGCTTCACGGAGGGCGTCCACTGCCTGGAACTGATGTCCATTTCTGTAAACCTGCCTTGCCATCCATCCTGAAGTGTTCTCAATTGGATTAAGGTCAGGGGAACATGCAGGATGGTCCAAAAGAGAGACAATATTCTCCTGAAGAAGTCCTTTGTAAGGCGGCATTGTGACCTGCAGTGTTGTCCTGTTGAAAAACCCAGTCATGACCACAGGGACGAGGGCCCTCAGTCATTACCACAAGGATGAGGGCTCTTAGTCATTACCACACGGACCAGGGCCCTCAGTCATTATCACAAAGAGCAGGGCCCTCAGTCATTACCACACAGACCAGGGCCCTCAGTCATTACCACAGGGATGAGGGCCCTCAGTCATTACCACACAGACCAGGGCCCTCAGTCATTACCACACAGACCAGGGCCCTCAGTCATTACCACACAGACCAGGGCCCTCAGTCATTAGCATACAGACCAGGGCCCTCAGTCATTACCACAGGGATGAGGGCCCTCAGTCATTACCACACAGACCAGGGTCCTCAGTCATGAAGTTCACCCGCTGCAACATCTCCACATAAATATAAATATAAATATTGAAGATGAACTGGGACATTACTCGGTGTGCACACAAGCCTTAAATGAAGAAGCCCATCTGTTAAATACAATGGCTAAGGCCTGGAGACAGAAGGGGGCTGCAACTAATAAGATTCAGAAAGAAAGCTTACCATGAAGCAAAAAGCAGATGTAGAGCTTCATCTTAACTTTAGGCTGTGTCTTTATTGATGTCTTCGATTATGTCCAGCTTGTGCTCATGCATGAGCAAGCTTTTTTTCCAAGTGTCTCAAGGCAATGAGAAAGCACTGTGATAAGTCGCAACAGCCTAAGATACATTAAAATATAAATAAATACCTTTAGATTAAGAGTCAACATGATTTTTTGGTATCTTACAGCATATTTATCAGCTTCACCTCTTTCTGATTTTTTAGGAAATGAATGTTATCTGTGTATTAAACGGTTCTCACCTGTTGTAACTTGTGCTTCTCTGTTATATCCGTGTGTTTCATAGCATCCATGTTGGAATGATTCGTGAAGTGTAAAAACACCTGCTTTAATTCCTCAGGACTTCTCTCCCTGTCTAATCCAGTAAAGCAGATTTTTTCCTCCAAGGGGATATTTTCTACATCCCACTCTGCAGCTGAAACAAAGGGTGTGATCTGAGTCCCGTGTTTGTTTTGGATGCTTCAGGTAAACCTCAGTAAACGGTGGCGTTCTCACTCAGCATGCCTGCTGCCACTCACCAGCCCTCAGCTGCTCCAGATGTGGCTTAATTTACTGAGACTTGGCTAATCATGGTGATTAAGGATTAATTACTGTTAATCACTTTTACATAAACTGGTTGGCAGTGGGAGAGCTGTTCTCGCTGAAAAATGCCACAGAAGTGTGTGCGGTGGGTGAGATGGAATTGGACGGAGCTGGAGGCTGCCATTAAAACCAGTCTGGGTTTTATTTCTACGGCTTTTTTAGAGCGTTGGTTCTGTTCAGGGGCTGATTATTGATTCAAAGTCAAGCTCACAGAGTTTCCTGTTAATGCTGCTCAAATAATGAAGTTAGAGGTATGGCTGGGTAATATACCAAGATTCAGTGCTAATATATAAATGACGTATCAGGTAAGACCAGATTGTTAATATATTTTTAATTTAAAGGTTAACCAGACCATTTGCTTGTTTGTAGTGGTGGCACAAAGTGTCTGAATGCACATTGTTCAGATCTTGGACCAGCTTTCTCTTGTGATTCAAGTCTCATTTGTCAGAAGATAAGTTGTGTTCTAGTGAGAAGCTAATCTTTAGTAATGTGGGAAGAGTTTTTTTTAGCAGTAATCTTTGTTGGCTCAGTGAATTAAAAATCAAGGAAACAGACAAAATTACAGCAGATGGAAAAGCAGTCTTCCTAAATGTTGAGGCTTCATGAGGAATTATTACCTTTATTTTGATTTAGTTTCAGTTTTTTTTATTTTTAGTAAAAATCAAAGGGGTATTTAATTGATGCCACAGCTACAAAAATAATCTTAAATTCACAGCACTGGGCCCTTTATTGTCCTTAATCATCAAGAAATATTTGTAGCCAATGTTTTTCCAGTTCAGACAGTGCTCTCTCTATTTAGGTTAGAATATGTCCCAATATTGTTAAGTTGTTGTACAATTAGTTTTCTAATACCATTGATTATCAAAAAAATTAACAGATAAATGTTGCATATTACTTTATACAATTCCAGAGTTGTTTTAACATTTAAAAAAATTGCTTAAAATGGACGTCCAGGGCTTAGCTATCATCACCATGGTATCAAATAAGTTTTGATTACGTTAATTTTAAGAATCAAATCAAAATGTAAAGATTTCTGTTTGGTCGACTTCTCCTCATTTGTTTGCAGCCATTCAGTTTTTAAAACATGATCTATGCTAAGGGACTACACTGCAGCTAGATCTCTCAGGTCATCCAACCAACTGCTTTTGGAAGTGTCTAGATCAAATCTCAAAACCAGAGGTCGAGCCTTCACAATGACTGCTCCCTGGCTGTGTGTGGTTTTTGTTTCCTGTTGCTGAGCCCCAGCAGACAGGTCAAAACAATTTGAGTGAAGGGTGTGAATCCCAATTCTACCCCTTAGCTCTTCCCATTCGTCTTACCCCTTCCCCTTAGCCCTCTGTTTGAGGGCCAAGGGGAAGGGATGATAACACGCTACTGAGAAACGACACGCCACTCGATTCCCGCTACGTCATCACCCAGAGCCGCTCACTGGCTGTGACATAGGCAGATGCGACAATAACCGTAGCTACAGCTGTGAAAGCTAGCTCATTTTAAAATAAGACCAACAATTCAAAACATGATAATATTTACTTTATGATTTAATAATTACTTATAATTATGCGCTTCCTTCGGTCTCCACTCTGCTTTCTTGTCAGCAGGCGCGGTGTATTATGGGAAATTCTCATACCCCTTCCTTTCAGGTGAGGTCTGTCTTCGTTTCGAGGGCTGTGTAGCCCTTCGTCTTTGACACCACTTCACTAGACGTGAACGCGCAGAACCAAGGGGTAAGGGGTAGAAGTGGGGTTCACCCTTAGACCCTCAGACTCGCACTGATAGACGCTATGTGTGAGTTTATGAATGTGTGTGGCTGCATTGATCTTTCAGAGCTTCACTTGTCATATCATTAAAAGTATCCTTCACTTGGCGCTCCAGCAGGATTCACGTACGTGGCTGCAATTCCATTAGTCACCCAACTCATGCAATTGTACAGTTTAGACAGAATTCTCTCTCTTGGTTAAGAATATGACTAAAGAGTCTACATGTCCGAACTTCTATTGAAATACTGAAGATTCTGGCTCTGTGAAATACATGGTACTTAACTTAGGCAACAAATATTAAGATATAGCTTCAGCTCAAACATGTTGAGATATGATATTTTGCCCTCATCTCCCAGCCCTAGTTGGAGGCTAGTTTTTATTAAACTTAGATTTACATCTTTTGAGTTTCAGGGTCTCAAAGTAGGAGAAATTCTGAGCATATTCCTTGCTGACAGGAGGGACATTGTCAATATTCAGCACAGCGGTTGTCTTGTGGTCAGCTGGGACTGAACACACACCGCTGGGCCGAGCGAATGTCCTGCTACGGGAGATAAGAATGTGAAGGAGCATAACCACTGTGAGTTCCATTAACACAGACTGACAAGGGAATCACAGGGACATCAGGGGGTCCGGGATGAGGCTGACAACAAAGCCGCTGCTCTGTGCTCGTATCCCCCCCCCCCACCCCTCCGCCTGCCGCCCGCCCCCCCTCCACGAGCTGAGGGTGGCAGTGTGGTCACCTTCCCTCCTTGGCCTGGTTTCACACTGACATGCTCGTCTGCTCTCCTGAAGGAATGGCTTTAATAAGGTAGAGCGGATCAAGGAGACTGTTAATGACATGGCAGGCCCAGTCAACACAGTGCCCGAGGCCATGGATGGCCCCAGTCTGGTGCATGCTGCTGGACGCTCTCATGTGGGACACTCAGGACACTTGTCTGGATGCTCTTTAACTGCTACCCATCCTTTGTGCGGGCTGAGGAGCTGCACAGGGGGACGAACCCAACACTGCTGCAGTGAACTGGTCAATTTTTACTGCATTGTTCTGCATCTCATGTAAAGTGAAAATAGTTTTAAGAGATGTGTTTCGATGGAGCATTTTGTGTTAACATTCAGAACAGTCTGCATCAGGGGTGTCCAAACTATGGCCCTTGTTTTCAATAAACCAACATGAAACTCCAGAAGATGCAGAACATTCAGCTCTTGTTTGACTGATTAATAACAATAAAAGATCATATAAAGGTCTAATCACTCATTTTTCTCTCTATCTGCTGTTGTATCAAGGTTGAAAAAGCATTTTGTGCCAATCATTTTTTTAATAATCCTAAAGCAGCAACACCGTCAGCTTGTGCAGTTTGCTCTTTTTTGTGTCTGAATTTGGACCTAAAGCGTTACTCTCATCCTGAACAGGGAATCATCATCAAGCCAGCCTAACTAGAAATGCTGACATCATAACTTTATTATACTAAAAATGAGATTTATTTTAGTGGTCCTGACATCTGTGTTTGTCTGTATTGATGAAAAACTGAGACACCTCTGGTCTCTGGGAAAAAATCAATCAGTCAGTTAACACAACAAAGTAAATGTGGTCCAAGAATTATCAGTCATGATTATGGTAACCTTGTTAAGTATGACGATACAAGGGGAAAATAAAAGGTGGGCAAACCCCTACCTCTCAATCGGGCCTGCGAACCAGTTCAAAATACCAACACAATGTACAAACATGAAGAAATCCTGCCATCACAAATTCAATACAGCTATGTGTCCAAGAAAAAAGAGCTATATTAGTCTGTTTTTGTTTCTGTGAAACTCCCCTTCATGCATTTGTTGATTTGGGTATATAAATGACTGTAATATATTCTGTAACAACCAACAATAATTGGTAATTTATTCATGGTATGTTAGTTCATGTTGCCTATTGTTGTGTTTATCAAAAACACATGTAAGCATAATTAGATTTTTACTGGAATTGTATAAAAATATAAAATTCTGCTATGGTGACAACCTTCATTGTGATTGCATACACTGTTTTAAATTTTAAGTGTTTTCACAAAAGACCCTGGCATGGATCAGAGCACACCTTAATGTCCATATTTTGCTTCATATATTTGGTTTGGGGATGGCAAAATGCTAATCAAAACACCTTCTAGTTTTTACATACGAAGTACCCCTGATGCACCTGTACTCTCACTCTGTCTGAGACACTCTGTTGATGCTCCTGTCACTTTAAGACCTCCTTCACCACGTTAACACTCTGATTGGTTTACTGATCTACTCTGTGGTAATTGGTCAGGTTAGTGCTGCTCGGTGTCATGTCGTCAACATAGTTTGCATTCCTCAGTCTTTGCTCTGCACTGGACTAAGGTATGAGGTCACACTGGTAGGTCTATTTTGGGGTGCTCTGTAAAGAGAGCGGAGAAGGAGAGGTCCTGAGGCAGTGGTATTTGTGCACAGATGTACTCGAGCTTTGTAGTGTCATGTAAACACCAAAGTATGTAACACTTGAAAAGCAAATGTAACAAAAGAGTTGTGCAGGAAAACGTCCAGAACGCAGAAGTGAGTTCACAGTTTGAGGTGACAGCGGCCCAGCAGGTAGTGCACATGCCTCAAAGCAAGAAGGTCACCGGTTCGATCCCTGTCAGTCGGGGTCTTTGTGTGTGGAGTTTGCATATTCTTCTTGTGCATGTGTGGTTCTCTCTCACGAATGGTCATCCATCTCTCTATGTGGCCCTGTGATGCCCGACCCCGTGACCCCGAAAGAGATAAGCATAATGGATAATGTAAAGGTGGATGGAGTTCACATTTAGATTTTGAAATAGGTTTGTGATGAACCTCTGCATGCAGTATTTTAACGTTTGATTTAAAATAACAAAATGCATCTGACGTCACCCCTCTTTTGAGTATTAAAGCATTGTTGCATTGTTTTTTAAAGGACAGTTGCTCACGAACTGCTAAAAAGGACTACAGGGGCACTAATGCTTTGATTGATTGGATTGAGTGGTTGATTTGGGGACTAAGGCATCTGGCTGCAGATGTTCTGACTGATGATTTTGTTTCTTTTCATTGTCCTGCTTGTCAATTAAATGTAGTTTATTTTATTTTACATGTATTATGTATGTGTATTTTTATGTATTGCTGTTGTTATTGTAAGTGACTGTACTGCTGCCTATTTTGGCTGGAACACTCTTGAAGAAAGAGATTTTTAATCTCAATGAGTTTCTTGTCCTTGTTAAATTAAAATAAAATAGAATGCAAACATTTAAACTCCATAGTCACATCCATTAGGACCCACTTGGTCAGGTCATGTGATTTAGAGGAAATTCTCAAACATAAAGTCATAACCTGGACATATTGTTACTACTTCTAAGTTGAACCACCATGTTGTAGATCCATAGTAGCTTAATAATAGCATTTTTAGCGGCGTACACACATAAGGATTTTCTAAATCTGAAGAGATTTTTTTATCTTTTAGAGAGCCCAAACATAAAGATAAAAATCAGGCATTGATCAGTTTTGATCAATGCCTGATTAAAAACAGAAAAGACTGTGGAAAAAATCCTGGACACAGCATGAACACGTGAGCTGGTCCTCCATTTCTGAGGTCCACCTGACTTTATGTTTCAGGTCAGCCATGCTTGTTTTTATTTACGCCTGCTTCCTTGTTCCTCAGTAAGCTTGCTTCTTGATTGGCTTCATTCATGACACAATTCACGGAGTCATGACTCGGGAGTCGTCGGTTTTCCCCACACGCACAAATATTGAACAAGTTTAATATTTACAATTCTTGTCCCCCACCTGTTTCTGCCGATTATCGAGACAAATTCAGTCTTAACACCTCAGACCACAGGATAATCTGATAGGATAGTCTTATAAGACATAAAATAATCTGGCGTTTACTGTCCTTGGTTAGTAGGGGGAAAGTTGGGAAAAAAAATAGTGTTCAAGCTTTAAAACTCAAGAAAGTTTAGTTTGCAAAGATTATCACAGAGAACAAAACGTGTAAGTTTGATTTTTTTTTTGTTCCCAGCAGAGTTTCTTATCAGCAGTGATTCAAGACTACAACAGAACCCTCACAGGTTTTCAGTCAAGAGAACCAGCGTGATGCTAACTTCTGCATTGGCCTACAAAAATGTGTCATCCCTGCACCACTCTATGGCATTAAAGAGCACCACTACAACTGATAATGGCAATTAGCACTGGTCTATGTAATTTATGGTTTGCAACAAGGCTTATTAACACAAGAAAGGGGCATTTCCTCTCATCATCTTTTTTATTTGCACTCATGTTAAAACCACAGAAGAATCCAGCCCACTGTCTTTACCAGCAGTTTTTATGCCGCCGTGAACCTGATCATAATTTCCTCAGTGGTACCTGCAGATGACAGGAGCGTGTGTGATCAGTATTTATAACAAAGCCTACGCTGCGTCTTTATCGTCTGAACTGGTGGTCACAAAGTGGAAGGGCCACATAAAGGATGAGACGGCAGCAAAGCCTTTTTAATGTGAAGGCTGTCAGCTCCACTCGCCGCGGTTTTCACCCCGTGAAGAGCGCACGGCCTTATCGCTTTAATTGACTCTTTATCTTTTTGTTAATTTCCTCTTTAGTGCATTAGCTCCCATTCTACCTTTTGATATGTCATTTCACATTGCCTCTTGTGTGACTTACAGGAAGTGTCTGTATAGATTACCATATTTCATAAAAAGGCAGATTTTTTTTTTTATCAACACTGTTTAAGAGCTTAGTTTCTTCTTAATTGTCTTGATTGTCCATTAACCTCTGTGAGATGGTCTGTTAACCTCATTCCTTTTAAATGAAATACATGACTTTGACTCGCTGCTTTGAAATTGCAGTTAAATTATATTATTCTTTAAACATCCCGCAGCTCTTTTTGTGCATATCTAATAAGTGTGGTAAAATGTTATGTAGCTGGCAGGAGTTTAAAGACTGGAGACTTTACAAAGGCAAACAGAGGGGACTTAAGGGAAGCAGGATTTAACAGTTTGATGCCTGTCGTCTTCCTCCTGCTCCATGTTGGTTCTCTTTCCATTCCAGTACACTTGCGACTGTATAATGAATTATGCCGATGTTGAATTAGCATGTAGCTGTCGCTTTGGAGCTGGTGCTCGCCTTGTGACAGGACCACCGTAGCACGGGCCTGCGTCGGGAGAGGGGGCTTCCGCTGTGATTTATTAACTGCTAAAGCCACAATGAAGTGTGCCCACTGAAGCACCAGTGCAAACAAATAGGGCCAGGGCTGTCACTGTAAATTCATGCAGACAGGCCAACCGCAGCCTGACCAGAAAGGGTTAATTATGCAAAAGCATTTGGCTTTCAAGGCAAGTTTCAGAGCACGGGGTGATTATATGAGGCAAGATTACATCACAGCTGCATTTTGTACTACATGCTCTATTCAGACTGAAGTAAGACAGATTTTTGCTCATTTTGTTTGGTGTCTTTAAGGAAAAAAAATCCTCCAAAATTCAGTACACTTTTTGTTGTTTTTTTAATTCACTCAGGATGTCCTAACAGCCAAACTGACTCTCACTATGGGCTGCAAGATTAATATCCACTAAGCAATGCTTTTGGAATCTAAGTGACAATTCTTGTGTTGTTGTGCTTAACCAGACATGGTGCACACTGTAAATGTCCACAATGAGTAAATATTAAAAAACCTGTCTATAGAAAATCCACTCAGGTTTATACAGTATGTATATACAGTGGGAATATTTTCCACATCCAAATCCTGATACACATTGCAGGGGATTAAAATAATTACTTCAAAATGGCCTCAAAAATGGGGATATTATGAGATCCTCATTGGCTGTACCTCAAGAAATAAATGTTGCATGCCAAATGCTGCAGCAATTTCACATGTCTTTGATTTAATGAATATAATTACCCAATATGACTAATAAATGCTAATTCCTTTTTGCAGCTCTCTCCACTCCACATGTGCCATATTTTTCCTCTTTTTCATGTTCATTGGGTTTAAGCTTAAACGGCACGAGAGTCAGAGAATTTACAGCATAGAAAAAGTTGCAGGTTAAGTTTTTTTGCTTAATGTATATATCACCAGCATTTGCAATTTACAGAGTCAGCAAAAAGAGGCATGTTTTTGATCATCATGGCCTGATAGTTTGTTAGCTAAGAGAGCAGCAGTTTTGCTTGTAGAGTGTAAATGATGACAAACCTAATTCTTTCCCAAGTTAAAAATGAAAGGTAAAGACTTGATTGGTGAAATGTATTTATTTGTTTTTAAACCTGGGTGGTGGCTGGGTGGTGATG
Source organism: Cetoscarus ocellatus (assembly GCA_037902135.1). Classification (NCBI taxonomy): domain Eukaryota; kingdom Metazoa; phylum Chordata; class Actinopteri; order Labriformes; family Labridae; genus Cetoscarus; species Cetoscarus ocellatus. Next base: position 585,975 of record JBAMNC010001452.1, read on the forward strand.
CCAATGCGAACAACTGAAGAAGCCTCACTACCTGCACTGATCCATGTTGTGGTATGAAGAAAAGTTTTTGTGTAGTTTTTCCTCTTTAAAGTAGTTGACACAATTTGCTGATGGAAAACTTCAGGAAAATGAATAAAAACATGATAGTAAATCACTTATGCATCATAATTAGCTTTCTTGAACACAAATGTTGCTGTGTTTAGAAACTTAGATGGAGGATGTTCTTCTGTAGCTGATTTCAGCTGTAGAGGGGAGACGTTCTGAGTACCCTGATCCAACTCTATTCTCACTCTGTCGAGACGCTCTGTTGGAGCACCTGCCTCTCTAATCTGTACTTCTCTACCTGGGCCCATGATACATGCAGGTATTGACTTGGCATATGATCTTGTCTCTAAGGCTGCTGACAGTGAGGCCAGAAAGACTGTTGTTGTCGAAAGTCAGTCAAACAAGGAGCTTGATTTTACTGTTATTATTAAAACTACACTTTGGAAATAATGTAAGTGTAATCCAAAAAGATACTTTTAGTTATGTTATGTCTGTATCAGTATTGTTATCAACTGAAATACGTTTAAAAATATCAACATATTGGATGTGGTAAATCCCTTGTAAAAACAGCATATCATTCAGCCCTGATCCCACTGCTGCTGACTCATGTTTGAAAGTTTTACAGGAAGCTTTTATTTTGAAGCTTAACTTTTTTGTAATTTTTCATGTACATTTTACAATTTGCCTTGTATGGATTTTACTTTGAATTATTTTTTTCCTGATAGAGAAACTGAAATATAGAGATATATCTTTTTGAATATGTATACACAACATCAATTCAGTTTGATGATTATTAGTTCATATTGTCCAGCTCTATAGGAGAGATGATCCTTTGCTTTACATCCTCATGCCTTTGGGTAAAAAATGTGATGCTTTGAATTCATTTTAACAAGTTAACTCTGACCTTAACTATAGATTTATGCAGACAGATTTTACTTTTACTGCTGCAAAGATTATAAAAAAAAACACATCTACTTTGAAAATGGAATTTTAGAAAACCAGAGAAACCTCAAGTATGTCTGTATGAAACATGCAAACCAAGTTATGAATTCATAAAAAACAGTGAAAAAACTGTTCTTAAATAAATCAAGTGTGGCTGTAAATGAATGAAGCCCAGTTTGATTACACATAACCACTGAACACATACTTTGGGCTGTGGAAAACCAGTAAAAAAAAAACTCAGATATGTCTTTATAGAACTGAGAAATGACTTCATTAAAATAACTTTTGACCAAATGAAATCAGTGAAACCTCAGGTATGGCTAAATAATTTTAGGGAAGCCCTGTTACACTACAAAAAAACCATCAAAAACACACTTTTGGCATGTGGGTATGAGTTTACAATATGAGTAATGCCCAGTACAACTACACAAAACCATTAAAAACACAATTATAGCTTATGGGTATGGCTTTATAATGTGAGTGATGCCCAGTTAGACTACACAAAGCCATTAAAAACACAATTTTAGCTGTAGGAAACCAGTGGAAACGAAAATATGTCTTTAAAAAAATGATGAAAACCCATTTTTTTCTAGATATAATCTGTGAAACCAAAGGTATAGCTTTAGGATATCACTATTTTGTGGCTCTTACCAACAGGAGATTTTTCCTTATAAAGACAAACCCGACACTGGCAGAGTTTAAATGAGATGTCCAAATACTGAATGAGTTTGGTTGTCATAGCAACACAAGTGAAAAACTGCTGTGAAACTTTCCAGATTGTATCATCAAAGATTTTCATCCTTTCAAATCCACCCCTCTGAACGTCAGCTCTGACTCTTGCTGATCCGCCTGGACATGTTATCACCTGACCGGCGTCGAGTGTCACTTTTGGCCGCCTCTCCCCGAGATTCCCTCTGTGATGTAACACCGAGGATCACATTTCAGCATCTGGGTGCAGAGCGGGGGGCGGCCTCTAAAGGTGTCTGCCAGTTTGAACCAAGGCACCCAATCTCTGTCAAAGGCCTTTATGTTTGAGCGTCCATCCTGCTAACTGTGACAGAACAGCCCAACATCATTAATTAAACATCAGCCTTTCCCACAATCAGCGGATCGCCATGACAAGCTGCCATGCCACAGTCCCCATCGACATGCCTCAGAAATCTAGAAGGGGATTACATATGGTAATGGTTTTTGACAGGCTGCCATTTGCCTCTGTTAATCTGATAGGAGAAGATATCTGGTCTGCAGAACATGGTGTGTTGTAACTCTTTGAGTCTGATATTGTTGCCCCATGAAAAAAACGGATCATTTTGAAGATGCGAGCACTGTCCTGGAAGAAATCTTAATCCCTTGACAAGCTTTTGATGGGATCCCAAATATTGTAACTGACTCAAACATGTATTTTTAGACCTGGGTGCTGCTTGTATTTGCTGTCAATTTCAATATTTCTCACATTTATGATCTCCTGTCATGTACGGCGTGATGATGTGACAATCTATAACAGACCCTGGTGATAACGTTTCTCAGAAGAAGCTAGCAAAGATGCTCGCCCCAGGCTGCCAACCCACTTTTGTTTGTGCATGGTTCATTCGCCCTCAGAGAGAGTTTATTCTGGGGTCTTTGTTCAATTAAGACTCACCCCCAATTCAGAGCTGTTCTGAGACTCTATTTCTCTGTTTCTAGTTCAGTTAATAGTAATTCAAAACCAGCACGGGTCTTCACACGAGGCAATCTTCTGCGATGACTAATATATGGGCAACAGAGATGTTACACATGCTGAAAACAAGCATCCAGCGGGAAGAGGAAGGGGGCTTAGACAAGCTCCTCTCCCCCAAATAGGGACGTAAATCATCTGAGCGTCATTTTTGGAGCTTATCCTAAAAGAGCAAAGCTTTCTTCCCTCTCAGCTGCGTAGAAATGAAATAAATATTTCCAGATAAACAAGCAGACAGTTAAACATCCACCTGCCCCCCGGCTTTTATTAAATATCGATTTGATTTCTAAAAGGCCACATGCTGCGAGGTTAAATAAATGTCACATTCTCCCGGTCCAGTTTACTTTTCTCGTCTGTTCAGACGGTGACATTTTGTCTCCCTGTGTGCACACAACGCTGTAAAAAAACAGCGGCCATCGTGACCCATCCATCCAGAGATTCATTTACAGGGAAGAAGACATGCATCATTCCCTCCAACATGACACTTGAATCTGCGTTTTATTGGTAAATTTATTTGCAACCAAAGCTGATCATAGATTTTTTAATTCATATTAATTAGAATTGTCAGTGTCAACATACGAGGGATGGTTATTAAATACTGATCCTGCTCCTCTGAGGATAAACCATGTGGTTCAGTCTCTCTGTTGTATGTTAAAGGTTGTATTTTCACGCACAGCTGCTGAAGGTTTACAATAAGTGATGTTTTTAGTTCACTGTTACCTGCTGACTGAAGTGTTTTTGCTAAAGTTGAGCATCATTAACTGTAAATTTTGGTTGAAATGGATCAAAATATTAGCTGAATCTTTTGGTACATTTACTGAGGTGTTTGGTGAACACTGCATTTCACGTGTGTTTGTATGGCACCAAAGATTTAGTAAAGGCAGAGCTGATATTCAAAACGATCAACTTGGTGTTCATGACCATCAAAAACTTCAGGAAACATTCAACAAATTGAACAAATGGTTGAAAATGATTAAGCTGGCACACCAGATTGACCGTTCAAAATATTTCAGTAATGCATCTTAAGTGAGCCAATGAAAGTCTTTGGGGAGGGCAGAACCTTTCAAAAGCATATCCGTCAGGTGATTGGACAATCGTTCCGTCAATCATATTCATTACGCGCCTATCAGATAATCTGATAATGCAGTAGGCAGGAACTACTGCACTAAAGCATGTGAGCCACTTTGTAAAACAAACTCCCATCAAAACAGAAGGGAGCGAAAGTATCCATAGAGAAGTTTGTAGTGTTGATGTTTTTTTTGTGCAATAAAGAAATGCTGTAAAAATCTGATAAGACTCCTACTGAAGCTGTTAGCATCTATGCTAATCCCCGTACGTGCAGTCACTTCCTGTTGTCTCGCTCTTTCCTCTTCCTGCCCGATTGGACACAGATTAGACAGTGATGCTTTAGACAGCTCACAATCGTTGATTGGAGCTTGGCAGGACTGATCTGCCTGAGTACAGACATTGAATCAGGCAGATCCAGCTGCTGTGTAAGGTTACCTTTAATGGCTTTTGTAAAAATGTAGTTGATACCCTGTTTTAGACTTTCCGTTTTGGAGTCTCGAGGTGTCCCAGTCTGTTCTGTTGTTGGTCACTATGGCACACTACACGAGATGAAACGACCGACAGGTCTCCAAACCATACGCCTGTTGGGTTGGGCCCCAATTGTGCATAAATCATGTTGCCTGACCTAAGCATGAGTCATGGTTTCAGACCACAACAGTGTCGTAGTGCAGCACTCGTTTACAATGTCCAAGCATCCGAACCAAACATTGATTTGAATGCTTAGACCATGAATTTATTTTTCCATCACCTTTGATTAAACATTTCTATTCATTTAACGTAAGTTTACGGCATTAACAGCCCCGCTCTTCTTCTCTTCTTTCTCTGTACAAACTTAACAGGGGTGTGTTGTCCCTGATGTATTCGCTGCATCTTTTCATATTTTAACATTTTTAAATTTAGCGCACATGTTTTTGGTTGTTTGGTTTTAGGTTGGTGTTTCGATCCCCTAGTCAGTCAGAGACTTTCTGTGTGGAGTTTGCATTTTCTCCCCGTGCATGCATGGGTTTTCTCTAGGCACTCCAGCTTCCTCCCCCAGACCAAAAACATGCATATTAGGTTGACTGGACACCATAAATTGCCCTTCGGTATGAGTGTGAGCATGAATGGATGTGTGTCTCTCTATTTGGCCCTGTGATTGGCTGCCGACTGGTTCAGGGTGTATCCCCCTCTTACCCAATAACAGCTGGGATAGGCTCCAGCCCCCCCGTGACCCCGAAAGGGATATGTGGCATAGATGATGGATGGATGTTTTAGGTTGTGGTCATTGTGTTTAATGATTATAATTAGCTGATACAAACATTAAAAGAACATGAGCTGCATGCTGCACTTTTTTGTTTTTTTGTTGTTTTTGCTTTTTTAAAGTTAATCAGATTATAAATCCTCTTAATGCCCTGCAGAAAAAAGATCCTGGAATAAACACCTTTTTAACAAATCGCAGATGTATTGTGAATCATGAATCAATTTTAATCTTAAATGAAAGTGTGAGCCCCAGAATCAGAAACAAATTGAATCATAATATTGAAAAAAGATTGACTCCTCATATCATTTATATATTAAATCCAAGGTAAAGATCATAACATTTAACTTTTTGACTTGATTCGATTCCCTTATTAAGACACTGACAAGTATTGCTTCACATTGTCAATATATATGTCAAATTTTGTTCTTTTGAGTTTATGAACTCTCAAAATTCAGCTAACCATTGCGATCAAAAATATGCATTATTTGACAGCTCCAGCATAAACTAGCTCACAGGAGGAAAAGGCCACTGCCTGCCTTCTTTGGAGAATTGCTTGTCAACAACAGCAGGAAGGAATACAGCATTGTCTGACAACAAGCCATCTTTGAAACGCCTCCAAAAGGGAAATGGCATCCATTAGAGACATACAGAAAATGTGTGTTCACCAAGGGGGGAGGGCGGGAGCGGGGGTCCGAATCGCACACAGATAATTGTTTATCCCCGGGAGAAGCTCCAGTGTTTGTCTGCGGGTGGCTAAGTAAGTTCAGCAGCACTATTGGACAGGGAGTGCCCGGCAGACCCAAGGCACGACAAACATTAGGATGAATCAATTAGGCCGCCATTAGCCAATAAAGTGGCCCTCACTGAGTCGTGTAATTATGACCCACAGCAAAGCCGATTTTATGGAGCCACATTATCCCTTTCTTTTCTTTATTAATTTTATTTGTTTGAGATAATCCCCTCCATGGTTTTAATTATGTGCTTTAGGTTCATGCTGGAATAAATAAATCATGGTTTGTCTCTGCTGTTTCCTCTCGTAGCACTGCTGGTACTGTTCTGTCTGTCATCTGTAAAGGGATCACGCTGATCAGTCCCGTAAATTAAAGATGAATACAGTCACATTCTTTCTGCCAGATCCACGTGAACCCCACTCACAGCAGCTTCCCAGATTAGATTGTACGATAAGCGACGGCAGGAAGAGCTGATATTATAGGCAGCAGCTACTTAGCTTGTTCCCAGCTCGGAGGACACAGTGTAACTGTGACAATGTGCTGTCAATGAGGGATGACAGTACACAGCCAACATGGCGTAATGCATTGTTCCTTCCCGGGTCCCTCCTGACAGATGCTCTCCAAGACAGCTGGATCAGCAGCAAGAATGGCGCAGGGATCTGGGGCTGAGGCGAGGGCGATGTGATACGCAGCTGATTAGCGAGGGGATACATGTGTCAACAACCGCAGCCTAGAGTTTGTGTTAATTGTCACTTTGAGGCACACGTACCTGCATGTTTTTGAAAGTGATTCCTGTTACAGTCAGTTTTGGCAGCTATTTTAAATTCAGCCATAGTCTTGGTCTTGAGACGTAAAAGTGTTAAGTAGCAGGTTTGCAACACACTAGACAGTTTTCAAATCTTAACATTAACAACATAACAGTACATTCACATTCACAGAAGATTCACCAAAACTAGCAGGGATAGAGATAGCGATAACTTGGGTATAAACCCTTCACAACTGGTCCAGCATATTTGAGAACCTGAAAATCAGTCACATTGAAGCCAATTAGTACTGCTATGGAGTGTCATGTTCCTCTGAAGCAGGGTCATATGATCATGGCACTAGCAGACAAAAACATCAGATCCTAGGGATGGGGGGCATCAGCTCGGAGCACGTCAGCATTGTCCAAAAACTCAGGAAGCATGCACGCACCAAACACTGGCTGCAGCATTAAATATTTACTTCATCCCTTCAAATCAGCTGTAAAAGTGCTTAAAACCTTACAACATGTCTAATTGGTTGAAAATGTGAATCCACTTTTGAAATATTTGGCAGGAAAACAGTTTTTTAGCTTGCGCAAGGAGTGGATGTGTGTTTATTTTATGATGTGCTCAGGCTGTTCAGTAAATTGTATTTTTCATATCTGCTGAATAGTGTCGGCATGATGTGTTTATGGCACAACTTGACTTTTTTGTAAGAATGCACATAAAACTTCCATCTTGAAAATACTTCTGATGGTTTTTAGTTTTATATTTTAGTCTTTATATGTATAATAATGCACATTCTGGTTTTTTATACTTTGTCTGTTTTTTATCATTGCTGTCTCCTTTGCTGCTGTAACACTGCAAATTTCCCCGTGTGGGACAAATTAAGGTTTATCCTATTCGATTCTATTCTTGTAAAGCACAATCGCACAAAGAACTCTTTTTTGTTTATTCAAGATAAGCTGTTGTATTATGTTACACTGATGTCAGATTAATGTGTCAAAAGTTGTATGACAATGAACATAAATCAAAAAATGTTTACAGATCACACAAATCAAGGATGAACTCATCTTTAATCGTCTATTACGGTTTTCTCAGGCCCTGGTTGTTATGGGAAAAAAAAAAAAAAGTAATATAAGTATGCTAAGAATGTCATCGCACAAAAGTTGGTGTTTGTTGTGTTGTAGATGTGTGTTAGTGGAAATAACGTTGATACCTACAGAAAATCAGCTTCAGGCAGGAAATATAACCTGTTGCTTACATGCTGCTCTTCCTGTTCTCTTGTGAACTCTGGTTCTCGTGGTCTTTATGATCCAGTGTTTCAAGCTTCCAGGGTAGTGCAGCACTTCAAACACAGGATAGAAGCAAAGCTGTGTGCCTCTCAGTCTGCTATGTGATATAAACATAAAATAATGTGATTTACATCAAACTTTTCAGCAAACAAACAAATTGAAACATCATGGATCTTTAGTGTCTGACAGCCTAAACCAAACACTTTAGTCTTTATTGTCTTGGTTCTGAACAGTAAACTTATATTTTGTTATCATGTCTTTATTGTCAGTGAAAATGGTGGTAGACAAACATTTTCCATTGTTTCTTTTCATTGACTGTATGAACACAGCCCTGCTGAGTGTAGTCATTTGCTTTATATTTGTCCATGACCTTTTCTTATTCCATTTTTTCTCTAAAAAAAAACCTCAACCTCCCTAGTTTTTCCCTTTTCCTTCCAAAAGATCTCCTAAGAAATGACCTTCTCTGCTGCAGTCGCTCTTATAAGACTGATGCTGGAGGTGCTCGAAGCCAAGTAAAATAAACACACAGTGAATGTTTAAGCTGGAACTTGGCAGAATCCAATCGTTTCTGTGGACACGGGGAATTTTTATGTTCCATTTTGCATTTGAGAGTCTAGACATTTTATGGGTTCTGAGTGAAATTTGGCCTGGACTTTTACTGTAGAAACATCTCAGAGATACTCGCCTTACAGATGCAATTCAGGATATCAGAGCATGATATAGACGAGTCTTAAGAAGCATCATAGATATAGACAATAGGTCATGTTAATGAAGTTTGAGTAAATGGTGGTAAAAGGAAGATGTTCAGTAAAATGATGCTTTACAGTAAGAACCACTTAAACATGATTATTGATTAACACATTTAGTCGTATTTTCATTAATTTATGGAGCATTTACATTGTTAGTGATATTTAAATGAAACTGATACCAATACAGTAACATAAACAGAAATCCACTGTTTATTTTGTTGATAAAAATAACGGGCATCTCCTTCTCGCTCTTTTAATTGCACCAACACATTGGCAACATTTGGAGAAGTGGCAAGGAGCAAATGCTTCCCTCATCCTCTGCCAGCTTCACCCACTTCCCCAAATGTTGACAATGTATTTGCTAGACAGCTTTTAGTGTTGCTGCACAGATTATGTGGAATAGTTTTCAAATGATTGCTGAGCTCCCCTCCCTTGTTTCATACATTTTTAAAGAGCTAATGTCATAAATACTCAAGGAGGGGAACTGCAACGAGACGTGGTTTGCAAGTGTAAATGTATGACGTGACTGTGAAATGTAATATTTGCAGTACTAACTGTTCTTTAAGTTGTGTTTGTGTTTGTATTGCTGCAGGGCAATACTGCTTAAATAATAATACAAAAATAAAAATAAGGACAGTGAACTCTCTGTTTTGGTCACAAACTTAACTGAGAAAATGATTTGGTTTTGCAATTTTCAAGAACTGATCATTAAAATGATGGAGATTTGATCCCATTAACCTCACTTCTTATAAGTTCCATCCACTTTCCAGATGTTAAGACTACTTTTCAGTGTTTTTAAGGAGGCTACCTAAACAAGATGCTCCCGTCCATCTTTATTAGAGTTTAAAAAAGGAAATAAAATGTTGGCTCATGTTTTTGAAGTAAAAAGAGATCCTATGCTAAGGTCAGAGTACATGATTTTTTCACGGGTAATGATGGTTGGTATGTCAGAGTTTGCGGCCACGGAGCCATAAATTCGTGCAGTGACGCCCGACGAGCATGACAGACTACACGACTGAGACCGACTGAATGAAACAACTGATGTGATGTTGCTGGAAGGAAGAGGGGCGACACTGAAGACCACAAACAAACACACTGTATTCAGAGAACAGTTCTTCTGTTTGTTTTTACAGACATCATGTTGGACGATCTGTTAGTTTGCAGATAAATGTAAGCAGTCACTCTCCATGTTGGATCTGCTGTTTCTCGACAACATTTCTCTGTTTACAGTCTGTAGTGGCTCCTCTTCAACACATCAGCAGGGCAGGGATGCTGTTTTTCAGAGCTTTGCAAACTTTTCATTGGTCAGTGTCTCTGACAAGGAGGAACAGATCGTAGGAGGAGGGACAAAAATCAAACCTGTTAGACTTTGTGTTGCAGAGTTGTGTGGCGTCCCAGACTGATCTGTTGTTTCTGGTCATTATGACACATTTTTGTGGCCGACAGGTCCCGAAACCCTCTGACTGTTGGGTCGGGCCATAATCATGCGTAAATCGTGTAGCCTGACCCCGGCATTAGGCTGTCTCGAAAACAAATTGGAATTTGGGCCCCATCTCCAGCTCCTCAGATGCACATGCACAGGACTCCTTTTTGTCATTAACAAACAATAAGAACATTTAAACCCTGACGTCTCGGTGAGTGTCTCTGAAGTGTGGCATGTTCCACTGTAGTGTTGTTGAAAGGAGGGTCAGCAGATAGAGCTGATTTTAATCAGAGCAAGGCTATTGAACCCTCAACCTTAACTGGCAGCTGTCCTGCCAGAGACATAAAGACTTAACAGATCTTTAATTAATGGAGATATTATTAATTATACTTTAAGTGGAGGGAGCATCATGAATCCCAATTTTTTGTTCTCTCATGTCTTCTCCGTTTTTATCCGATTGACATTGTGTGACATTTTTATCAACAACGTCCTTGGCTTTAACAAGTTCACCTTCGCCCCCTCGGCTCCACTTTCACTCATTTCTTACCTCTTTTCCAAATTCACTGATCTCAACCCAAACAAACTCTCGCTGTAGTAAGTGCGTGTAACCAACATGCAGACTTTGCCGTCTTTTTCATCTGTTTTGGCGACCACATAGGTTGGTGTGTGTAGCAGGATAACTACACCCTTGAGAAAGCACTACCTGGCATTTTTTGCACCTGATTTTTGCCGCGCTGTATCAAGTATATACGCTCGTCGTCATCATGGACGTGGATTTTATCACAATCCAGTTTCAACATCCTTTCACTGCCCAGCTCTACATACCTATAATAAAGGATATTCATACCATTTGAATGTTCTGGAATCATGTCAGAGTTTATTATCTGGTATTTTGAGAGCCATGTAGTATTTTGTTGCTTTTAAAAAAAAAAAAAAAAAAAAACTGAAAGAAATGCAGCCCTGCAAAAGTCTAGGCAAGAGTGTTTGTCTATTTTCAAGTCAGAAATATCTAAAGCACTTCTTCTAATCCACAGTCACTCAACAAGTCAAGAACAATATCGTGCTTACAGTAACAAAAGGCAAAAATAAGGCATTTAATTGCTTGCAATGATAAGAAAATATCTGCCAATGATACAAGGAAGGTTTGACTCAGTGAGGGTCTTCAATAAAGGTTTAATATCTGCTCTGGAGAAAAAAAATTATTTCAAGACTGCCTTTAAGTTAAATTTATCTGGTCTCATTGGTAGATTATTTTACTTATTACAAGCAACTCAGGGTTTATTTTTAGTCTTTATATCTTTAATGTCTTAAACCAGACATGTCAGGAAATTGTGGCTTAGATTCAGTCTAGTGAGATTTTTTGGTCTTGAAATTGGACAAATACTCTCATCTAGATCAGAGTTTTTGCAGTGAGCATAGGCTATTGGGTATCCCATTGAGAGAAGAAGATGAGGTGATTTGGTGAGCACTTCCCAAGCTGCACATCTTTCTTCTAACACTTTCACCACTTTTGTCCCAGAGTTACACTTCTTAAAGCTCAAAACCTCAATCAGAAATGCAGATTTTAGGGCCATTTAACCCTTTAAAGCCTGAAAATACAAATTATAGCCAGAAAATTCTATTTTTTTTTGGAGCTGAAATGTTTATTTCACTTTCTACTGAAATCCAAAAAAATCCAAATTTCCATAAAATTTAAAATATATATATTTTTTGTATCTCATTGGATACATTAGGTGTCTTTGCAACTGACAATCCACTTGAGGACATTTTTATCATTTATCAGAATTTAGTCAGATGGTTTTTTTTAGTAATTTGTTGATCATATTGATTAGATAGAGGTATCATAAAAGTATGTATCAGATATGATACAACAGACTTTAAGGGGTTAAACCCCACTTCATTCAGTCCTTGCTGTAGCATACTTTTCTTTCCTTCATGGCAGAAGTCTTCTAGTATCAGCTTCCTCTTCTGACTTTCGTTCCTCCTGAAAATGACTTGCAGCGTGTTCGGCTCTTTTTCCTCCTGTGGATATTGTGGCGTGCTCTCTCCTTAACACCCTCTTTCAGTCTGGTATTTATGAGGTGGTAACTGTAGAGAAAAACAGCCCCTCTGTACTGGTGAGAGTTCGGGTGCCGAGGAGCGGTGGGGGTCTCTGTTGACGTACATTAACTACAGCGGACAGGCGGGTCTCAAGTTTCTGATGCGGCGGGTCTGATCGGGTCATAGCTCGGCGGCGTGGAGGTAACGTGGGTGTGAGAGTTTCCCCTCGGAGCCCATCCATACATTACAGGTGTGATGAAGGAGCCTGGGTAATGAGATAGGATGTTTGTACAGTCCTGATACCCCAAGAGACCCCCACCTCAGCCCCCACCCATAACTCCACCCATTCTCAATCTACCGCCCGCTGAGCCCGTGCCCTGAACCTCTGACCTCTCCCACTCGCCATCAGTTGCCATATTTGCATTTCCAGTCCACTTAAGGGCAAGAGGGGGTTACTTAAGGAGCCCCCACCTCCTTCCTCTACACATGCAGCAGGCCTCATTCTCATCCCAGTGACCCCCTGCCCAGGCCTACCAGCCCGGACAGCAGTCTGGGGTTAATGCACCAAGCACTCCTATTGTCTCTGAATTAATGAAGTGCTCCCCGTCTGTCCCTTCTCATTCAATGACAACGAGACAAATGACGAACGGTAACGTTTTAAATGGCTATCGACACTCGGGGAGGCAGGGGGGTAATGTCACAGAGTCACGGCTCCTGTTAGCACCGTGGCCCCCCTGATAGGAAAACACCGGAAGGCGTCAATTCACTTTCGATGTCCACTCTGGGATCAATTTAGAGTCCTCTCAGCGGCTGGCTGGCCCGTGCTGGAGAAGGTGTTTTAGATTGAAATGGATGTTTTCTCAGATGGAGGAGGAAGAGTCAGAGCTGAGGAGTGTTCGTCCCACAGAAAATGGAAGAAGGAAATGTGATGGCGTTCAGAATGGCAAGGGAGCCCTCTAGTGGAAGGCAGGAGTACTTTCCCAATGGTTTTTTGTTTGTTAAAGACTGTAAGATTCATGTACTTTGGAAAATGGAAAATAGGTCACTCTAGATAACATATTATTGAGCTCCAAGTTTGAAGATATATTTTTTAAAAGGACAAAAATGACTGAGGAAAGAGGCAGACCGAAGACATTTGCTGTAACGAGATCCATCCACACTGAAAAGGCAGCAACAAAACAATAATCTATGCACAAAATTCATTAAAAAAAATAGAAATATCCCTTAGAAATCCCAGATCAGGGCTTTCCACAAAAACCAGCTGCCAGCTAAAACAGCCAACGTGGACTCAGTTGCAGCTGGCTGGTGCTGATTTAATTTTTAATTCCCTTTAAGGATGAAACATGTTTTATTTGAACATTGCAATGTGCTTATATGAAATAATGACATTGCAGGACATTCAAAGCTCGCCATGCTACCATTTGTTTGTTGCTGAATGGAAACCAAAGCGATCAACTTTCTTCTTTCTTTGACTTTCCATAAGAAAAGTCCATCTGGTGTAACGATCCATAGGCTGACCTCGGTTTGTGAGAATCCTGCACAAGCTACATACCACACTTCTTTTCATGAGAGTTACAAAAATCCAACCCAAGTGCTTCAACTGCTCTTAAAAAGTCATAACATATATTTCTTTCTATGAAGCCCCTGTTTACAAAACATAAACACTTTAAAATCATGTTTATAGGATATTGTACTGCATTATACTGCACTTACCGTGCTGTATGATCATTTTTAGAAGCACTTGTGATCATTTTTATGTTTTATAATAGTAATTATTACAAAAAAAAAGAAAAACAGCAGAGCATCTAATGCAACGGCAGATTGAATTTTGGTTAAAATAAAAACATAAAAAATGTTAGGACAAAATAAAAATCACAGCAAAAAAATCAAAAGAAGAAACAAAAACAACAGGTTGATTAAAAAAAACAAAATGAAAGAAAAGAAAAACAACAAATAAACATATGATTTATTTTCAAGCACAGTAAATAAAAAAAATTAACAGTGTTTAGAAAAACCTAGCATGTCTGTGTCAGGTTTTCTGGCACAAAGTTCAGCGCTCACAGACGGTGAAGAAGTTTCCAGGATCACTTGTAGTTCAGGCGACACTTTTATTAGACGGCGTGTCTTTGACCTTCATACAGTTTAAAATTAAAATAGTAATGTAAAATCATCAATTTCTCTTCACACTTGTACTTTGTTTTATTTCATTTGTTTGTTTTTTGTTGTTGTTGTTCCATATTTTTTCATTAGGCTTTTGAAAAAACAAAATTGTCCTTTTGTCGTGTCATGTCATGTTCTTTTGTTTATCAGGTTCGATCTTTAGGCCCATCACACTCAGATACTTTTATTTACGTTTAGGTGTTTTGATAGAGTTTTATAGATTGTATTTTTTGTTTGTTTGTTTGTTTTCATTTATTTTACCGTTTTAAAGTTTTTATTTTTAGATTTCCTTTAAAATAATTTTATGTCATCAGTTATTTTAAATGATCTATTTATTTTATTTTTATTTATTTATTTTATCATTTTATTTTACTATTTTGTTTATTTTATTTTTATTTATTTATTTATTTATGTTATTTTATTCCTTTTTGCCCATGATTTTATAACCCACATGTTGAGTTGAAGTGCTTTGCTGTGCTGTTTTTATTTTTGCTGTCTTTGTAGAGCACTTTGTAACTTTGTTTTTAAAAAGCGATTATAAATAATGATGTTATTGTTACTCATGGAGAGGCAGCAGCCATAAAAGTTATTCAGATGCTATATTTAGCCACGCAAGCGTCCACAACACCATCAGATCACGTTTCCATCTCTTCTCCACCATACTGCCTCCCTCACCACGAGCTGGTGGATGAGCGGGTGCAGCCATGTCAGCGGCCGCGCTCTCAGGCTCCTCCACAGCTGACAGCTCGTTACGGTGCATCACGCCGCTGTAGGTGTGACCTTTATGACTGACCTCTGACCCCCTTCTGTCATTGCAGTGCTGAGTATCCGCGGCGCCCAGGAGGAGGAGCCCCCGGACCCCCAGCTCATGCGCCTGGACAACATGCTGCTGGCCGAGGGCGTGTCCGGCCCTGAGAAAGGTGGAGGCTCGGCGGCGGCTGCAGCGGCGGCGGCGGCCTCGGGAGGAGCCGGAGCGGACAACTCAGCGGAGCACTCAGACTACAGAGCCAAACTGTCCCAGATCAGACAGATCTACCACACGGAGCTGGAGAAGTACGAGCAGGTGAGAGTGTGAGACACACCCAGCTCTGAAATGACACTTACTGGTTTAGGTCTTCTTTGTGGACACAGTTTTTCTAAAGAAAAAACAAAAAAGAGCTTTAAAAGAAAAACACCAGCGGTTCAGCTTTTGACCTAAACTTCAAGTTTCATTGAAAGCAGTGACGGTGGGCAATCCGAGACCTTTTTATGGGAGCTGAAGTGTCCCAAAATTTACTCTCAGCACCCATAAAATAATGACAAGAGAAGCAAAGTCAAAGTCAAAGTCAGCTTTATTGTCAATTTCTTTATATGCTCTGGACATACAAAGGAACTGAAATTACGTTCCGCGCTATCCCATTTTGTGCAAGTGTAGCAAGTGCTCCACTAAAAGTTTTCAGCTTGTCATAAATATCCATGCTTCATGTTTTAGTGATCAAATCTCTGAGTTCTGATCAGTAATTCCATGGCAGGATGCAGATGATTCATCCCTTCCTAAAACAAAAAGAGACGAAAGGCTGGAGCAGTGATCCCCCTCTGGTGCCCGGGGCCACATTGAGGCCTTCACAGCTTCCTGTACAGACCCCAGAATATGATCAAATTCAGAAAAAGGGAAAAGGAGGAATTTGTTTTGGTTATAAGGGAATCTTTTTGTTGTTAAAGGGATATGCCAACACAGGACTGTTTAGAGTTGCTGAAGAGTTTATCTGAGAACAAGATGTTGCATCTCAAGAGGCTAACCTCTAACAAATTTGTTTTCAGCAGAGACAAATATGATGAAGACAGGTCTATGATTGGTCCATGGATCTGTCTCTAGCTTTAGTTCTTACTTTAGTCCACTTGTCTCCACTTACCTCCCTCCCTTCGCCCACACACCCAACACAGCATCGTGTGGATTTGCTGTTCATCATGAGACTGGGGTCCACATTCAAGATTTCCTGCTGCTTAACAGAAGGTTTTTTTCTTGCCGCCATGATGGAGGGATTCATGATTGGCTATATGGATTCATGTTGGGTGTTGGATGTATATATTTGTGTATATATATATATATATATGTATATGTATATGTATATTTTATATGTATATATGTATCAATGCATATATGTGTATCCATAAAATTAAGAATTTTATGCTCTATTGTAAAGTGTCTTGAGATAACACTTCCTATGAATTGGCGCTATACAAATAAAGATTGATTGATTGATTGATTGATTGATTGATTGATTAATTGATTGATCTGATGACTGTAGGCAGAGACAGGCTAACACTTCCCTTTGACTCCCAGTGTTTGAGCTAAGCTAACTAGCGGTGAGCAAGCTCCACCCGTCTCTTTCTTGTTACTGCACGTACAGTTGAAAAAATGGTGTCTATCTGCTTGTCATGGACTCGGGAGTGAGGCAAGACAAGAAAAGAAAAAAAATTGGCACATCCCGTTAACAACAAAAAGATTCCCTTATGAAACCAAAACAAATTCCTCCCTTTCCCTTTTTCTGAATTTGATCAATGCAACCCCATAACAGTTGGGACTGAAATGCTTTTGTTAGGGATGACTTCCTGTTTTATCTGTTCTACAGACCTGCCAGACATTTTAGTTAACATTAGACCAGGAAGACAAGTATTTTAGGGTCAAACCTATAAATAGAAACCATGAAAGCCCCAAGATAAACAGGCTTGCTATTGCAGTTACACCACGTGGCTTGCAGCAGAACGGGTGATAGAGACTGACCTCACTTTTAAAGGCTAAGAGACACATACAGTTTGGAAAAAATAAAGACATTGAACTTATTATATGTTGATTGGATGGAAGTATTAATATATTTAATAATATTTATCTTCAAATAAAGTCCCAATAGTGCAGGTCTGGAAAAACTAACCCTCTGGGGTCTTGTTCTTAAACTGTTGGTGTATTTGCTCTCACATTTGATCACAAAGTGGTGAACCTCGCCCCATCCTTGCTCATGACTGCCTGAGCCTTTCAGGGATGCCCCTTTTATACCCAGTCATGACACTCACCTGTTTACCTGTGGAATGTTCCAAACAGGTGTTTTCTGAGCATTTCTCAACTGTCCCAGTCTTTTGTTGCCCCTGTCCCAGCTTTTGTGGAATATGTTGCAGGTAGAAATAGAGCCACCTCAAGTTTCTCTGATTTCTTTGGCAGAATCTCGGCTGGTCCATGACAGGAAGGTGCTCGGACCTGTCCACCCTAATGGTTGTAATTAGATCCCCCACACTGACGTGATAAAGATGTAACCTTTACCATAAATATGTATTTATTTTATATAGTATATAGATAAATAAAAATGTTGCTTAGCATGGAAAATGCCACTATATACAGAAACTGAGAACAAAAACAATAAAAAAAAACTTGCTTAGACTTTCAGTGGCTGTAGAAGTTGGCTGGTAAGTGGCTGGATCTCAGATGGCATTTGACTGGGAGGGTAAAATGAAGCAGCTTCATTTGTAGTTCAAAATGAGGGATAATTTGCCACAAAAACAACACAGATTACCAGTTTAATCATTCATAACTTGTCTTTGTAGGGTTTTTGATTGAATGTAGGTCAAGGAGGATTTGTAAATCACTGTATTCTGTTTTTGTCTCAGCGTTTCAACTGTACATGAATTGGGGTTTGTAAACAAGAAGGAGGACAATTGTGAAAGACAGAGGAACAGGGCCATTTGCTTTGGATTGGTTTGTTATCTAATTAGTGTCAGTCTTGAGGTCTTTGACATGAAAAAGATGAGAATCACGGAGCTGATAGATTGAGGATTATTTCTTATTCAAAAAAATCTCCTCTTTGAAGAGCAGTGCTCCTGAGCGCCTATTAAAAGTCTTTAAATCTTAGATTTGACTTTGAGCGTTCTTAAAGATGATGTGATATGTGCCTCTGTCTGTACTCACAGAGCAATGCGCCTTAAAGTCCTGTAGTGTCAGTCATGTCGAGCATCAAGACCTGTTTCCACTCGAACAAATCAGTGTTTATATAAAAGCAGAAACACAAAAAAATTTAATGAATATAATGAACCACACCCTTGCAGATTCTAGTTGGTTCTGCAGATCAAAAACGTTTCATCTTTTCTGAGTTTGAAGAATTGAGGTGGAAACAGGAGCTGTCTTCACGCTAACAACAGGACAAACTGTCTTTGTTTACATATCGGGTGTCGTGTCCTTGTGACAAATGATCAGTTTTCATTTTTTTTAACTGGAGCTTATGTTGAACTTTAAAGGCAGTATTTGTTTTGTAATAAGAAGCAACAGTTAGTCATTACAGACTTTTCAAAAAATATTTTCCCTTTAATAGGGCTGATAATATTCAGACACTCTTCTCATACATTTGTCCAATCATAACACCCATCATATTTATTCTCCTTTAAAGATTTGAGGTCTTTAATTATTACCAATGTTTGTATCATTTTTGTTATTGAAGACACTTTTAGATGTGATGATTTATTGTTTGCAAGAGGTTTGTGTATAGCCTAAAAAAGTAGCAGCCATCTCAGAAATTAGAGCATTTTGTTTAAAGGAACACTACAAAAATGTTTAAAATGAGTGTCTATGTAATTAATTTAAATAATAAAAAAACAATTTAAATAATATTTGATTTCTAGGGATGCAAAACATTATCAGAGCAATATTGGTATCATTGCCTAGATAGTTGACAGTTAATACCAGCAGATATGAAATTTCTTGCCAATATTTACAGCTGATATTTTGGCCATGCATTGGCAGCACGGTGGCGCAGCAGGTAGTGCATGTTCCTCAAAGCAAGAGGGTCATGGATTCGATCCCCAGGTCAATCAGGGCCCCTGTGCATGCGTGGGTTTTCTCCAGGGACACCAGCTTCCTCCCACAGACCAAAAACATGCTCATTAGGTTAATTGTCCTTAGGTATGAGTGAGAATGGTTGTCTGTCTCTCTATGTGGCCCTGCAATTGGCTGGTGACCAATGTCATCTGGGATAGGCTCCAGCACCCCTGCGACCCTGAAAGGGATAAGGTGAATAGATAATGGATGGATAATGGCCATTTATTTTAACTTTTTGTTTTTAAATTTCATTATAAAATAGATATAAAAGAAGTTGGAGGTAATAAGCAGCCAAAAGTGTTCTTCTCTAATGTGTTTTTATATCATATATTTATGACAAACAAAGAAATCGCTAAAGCAGCAAGAACAGAAACTTTTCCTCCCCAAAAATTCCTCACTGTTCTAGAAAATGATGTGATGTATTTGATTTGCAGTTCATGAAGAGCACATTGAAAGGAATTGATAAGCAAAAAGACCAATGATGTTGATTTCTTGAGGGAGTAGTTATCCATTCTCAACTGGAATTGGTTTTGACTCTCATCTCTAGTCATGATGTGATTTTGGCTTAAATATTTGACAGATATGGTCATCATTTTCTCTATCTGTACTGACAACTATCCAAATTATTACCTCTGCTAAGGAGGTTATGTATTTGCCAGGGTCTGTCTGTGTGTTTGTGTGTTTGTTTGTCTGTTAGCAAGATAGCGCAAAAACTACTTGATGGATTTACATGAATTTACCAGAGGTGAGGTTTGGTCAAAAGAAGAAGCCATTACATTTTGTCTGGATGCAGTAAACTCTCAAAATTTGCAAAAAATCCCATAACATAACATTGGGCCGTATTTTAAAAAATCATATCTCTGACAACACTTCAAAATTTACACGATAATATGTATAATATAACTCTATCATCACGGTCAATTTCATCTGGATCTGGTCCAGAATGACGTCACAAAAAAACATTGACGTTTATAAAGGTAAATCCCATTCATTTCTCATTGGCTGCTCTGAGGGTTCTGCCAGCAGGGACTCGGCCGTCATATCGAAGCGTGTGGTGATCCAGAGTTGTACCTTGGTGGAGGTCTGCGCTCTCCAAAGGATTTTCTAGTTCGTTACGTAGAATTATCACTTTTTCCTTTAACCTCTCTAATTGGCCAAGGCTAGGGATGGGCATTGATACGATTTTATTGATACCAGTGCCATTAACAATTCTGCTTATTGATCCAATTCTTTGAGGATTCCCTTGTTGATTCTGATTCATTCTTTGTGAGGGAAAGTTGGCCTACAAAGGATTTTTAGTAAGTGTCTGTTTTGGTCAAAAATTAAGACAAAATATTGATCCTTTCTGCCCCCTTCCTGACATGATTTTTGACTTCTTTGTTGTCATTTCTGCTGACTGCTACTGATGATAGTGTAACATCTTTGATTTGCAGTCCATGAAGAACACAGTGGAAGGAAATGATAAACAAAAACACCAATGAAGGAGTTGCTCACAATTTAGGAGTAATATTTGGCAGCTATTGTATTCGTTTTCTGTATCTGTATTGACAATTCTCTCACTTCTCTGCTGTATTAAATTAGCATTTTTTTGCTAATTTACCCCTCTGTTGCTCGACCAAAACACTCAGTCAGACCTCAGCGTATGAGGCAACGTGCTGGTACACTGAAATCTTTCCTGAATGTACATCACTGTCAGGAAGAATCCACTTTGTCTTGTGTTTTCAGCCCAGAATAGTCCGACATATGCAGCACGTCGCGTGTCTCAGTGTGTATTCCAAGTATAGTCTTGAAAGTCTATGGTGGGGGGGTGATGATTTCCTCTCATTGCCTTGATAAGCGATGCATCCCCGACAATAGCATCGCGCTCAGATGAATGTGAGTAAGACAGATGAACAGGCAGATAGACAGACACAGACAAAGCCTGACACGGCTAAATCCAGAGAGAGATCGACAGCAGGAGAACAAATAAAGACGAGGAGACAGTAAGAGACACCGAGTCGCAGTGTAATATGGTGGCAGATTCACGCCTCGTGTCACACGAGGGGGATGAATGAAACGTTGTGGCGTGCTCGTCTCTCAGGGTGGCTGTGTTGTAGAAAGTGTGCGTCTGTGAGGGGAACAGCTGTCATTGGCTCCTCAACACTCTGCCATCACCACTTGTGTTAAATATGAAATATATCAGCGCTTATATTCCCCCTCGGCTCTGAAAGAACGCTCGGCCCAGAACTACGCTGAGAAGAAAAGAGCCATCCTCTTTATTTCTTAAGATTTCTGTCATCTGTGAGTTTGAGTATCATCTGCTCTGTGAGTGTTCGCATCTGCTTTCAGTGATGGTGAGTTATGTGTGGCCTCAGGCTTTATTCAAGTGGCCAATATATCGACTTTTTGAGATTATCAATAGTTCTTCAAGGGAGAAACAGGCTCAGACAATATCATCTGGATTAGTGTTTCTGCTGATTTAATCCAGCTCAGGTGTGAAACGATTTTTCAAAAAAGAATCATTATTTAACTTTGTCTAAGAAAAATGTGCTTAATGGGAAAATCATAGTAGGGCCCGAAGGATATGGAGTTTTTGAGGCCCATGCCGATATTTGGCAGAAAAAAAATACAGATTACCGATTAATCAGCCGATTTATTAAAAAATATAAAATTAATTAAAAAAATGTAGTCCTTTAACACTAACAACAATGAATATATGAATTACAGGCAGAACATTTTACTGTTTTACAATACTTTGTCCTTTAGTATTTGTTTAACTTTATAACAGAGAGGAATTTTCAAGTACAAAAATATGCAGAAAAGCATTAAACCTATGGGAAATTAATTATATAACCCTAAAAAAGGGTCAATAAGTTATGAAATACAGTTATACTGATGAATTTATCCTTAGATTTAGGCCATAGTCCTCTGATGCCATTTAACGTTAAATCAATTTTTCTCTTCTCCATTATTTTCTTTGCCATGAAGTCATGACTCCTATGAACCAACATAAAAAACAGGGACGCCTTTCTCAGATGTCAAAACATATCGTCTTTGACAGAGTATATTATCTAAATAATGGTCACAAATAGTCTAATGTTACTTATAATAGTCTAGTGTTACTCCATAACACAGTGAGCTGCTGTTACAGCCTGTGGTCACTCAGTGTTAATCATTTTAACTTTTGGGGCCTGCCCTGAATAAACCCCCTCCCCTCTACGCTCACATCGCTCCTCATTAAATGTTCAACAGCAGCTGAAGGAGTGATCAACGGTCTAATCTGTACTCTCAAATATTTTTGCACTTATATTATTTCTGCGGTTACTGGCTGGCTTTTAAGTTGTTAGCTAACGCTATGCTAGGTTGGCATAATTACAGCGATGTCATTGTTAACATAAACAGACAGAGAATACCTTACGCTAGGTTGGCACAACTTTACCAATGTAACGTAACTGAAAAGCATGACCGACGCAACCAAGCACGTGTCACTTGTCATGACACATGGCAGAGAGAGTTAAATTGAAACGGGAGACATTTTGAGTCACTGTTAATTTCACAACGTCGTGATAAACATACCTGTCGACAAGTTCAGTCCACACTTGTACTGTTGCCTGGCTGTGTGACTGATTAGACAGTGATGGGAAGGGAACTGAGGATCGAATGGAGTTAGAGCTCCATCTGTTGGACTAACAGCACAACAACATCATTCTGTGCAACTTGGACACTGAACAGCATTTACTGTTTTATGAGAAAGTAAGAATATATCGGCATTATATCGACAAAACTCCCACCGATGTTAAATATTTTGAAAATGGCTATAATCGGCCGATATATTGGTCGGGCCCTAAATCTTAGGTTGGCATGGTAGCGCAGGAGGTAGTGCGCGTGCCTCATAGCCAAAAGGTCACTGGTTTGGTCAGGGCAATTCTGTGTGGAGTTTGCCTGCTCTCCCTGTGCATGTGTAGGGCACTCTGGCTTCCTTCCACAATCCAAAAACGTGCTCATTATGTTGACTCCAAATTGCCCATAGGTTTTGAGTGTGAGTGTGAATGTTTGTCATTCTCTCTCTATGTCGCCCTGTGATTGGCTGGTGACTGGCTCAGGGTGTACACCGTCTCTCCCTCAATGTCAGCTGGGATGGGCTCCAGCCCCTACAACCCTGAAAGGAATAAGGGGTAAAAATAATTTAAGGGGGGAAATGTTTTTAATACCCAATTTGAGACAGAGGTCAAATTTACTCTTTTCAAATCTATTATCAAAAATTATATTCAAACCTGATTTTAAACTTTTTTTCTTTGAACTTTCTCTTGACATTTTTACTTCAAGCTTAGTACTCTCAACATGATTTTCAGCATTTTTACTGTTTCTGTAATTATGACTTTTTTGTTATGTGCAAAACTAGAAAAAGTGCATAACTCCTCATTTCAATGTTTGTTTTTTTTATTTATTGGTGAAATAGCAAAACAAGACACTGACATTTATGACATTTGTAATTGTGGAAAACAAAACAAAACAACAATAAAGGTTACAGATGAAGTCACGTCCATTGAGGTGCATTTTTTGGTTTATTTTTGTTCTCTGCAGTCCCTCCTCTTTCCCCCTCACTCCTCATTTGAATTCTTCAGTTCAACTTTGGGAAAGCTGATCAGTGAATGATTTTCGGTCTATATCGCCAAGCCCTACTTCACACTTCTTCTGACTGCAAGGTGTTCTTCTGTCTTTTTCACGGCCTCCTGTGTGTTTATCTCCCTCACAGGCATGTAACGAGTTTACCACCCACGTCATGAACCTCCTGCGAGAACAGTCACGCACACGGCCAATTTCGCCCAAAGAGATCGAGCGCATGGTGAACATCATCCACCGCAAGTTCAGCTCCATCCAGATGCAGCTCAAGCAGAGCACCTGCGAGGCTGTTATGATCCTGCGCTCACGCTTCCTCGATGCCAGGTGTGTGTCCTTTTGTGCGCATTCTGCAAACCATACACACCCACCACGCTCGCTGCCGCACATAACCCCTGATTTAACAACAGTACAGATCATATGGAGCTCCTCGCAGCCTGATATCCATATGAATGGCTGATGTAGGAGGCCCATCATGCCATAAACATGCTGTAACACATGCTGCTTACCACACACACTGGGCTGGTTTGCATGTATGGGTGCCATTTGGACCAAAATACCCAGCAACACTGGCCAATGAGAGTTCCCTGCCTGCTCCATAACACTAACTATTTCCCTTTTTTAATGTAATCGCTTGTTCCTTTTGATGCGTGCTCGGGATTTGCATACATTTCTGCGAGGATAAATGTCGCTCAAAGTCAGAGTTGGAGGCAAAACATTTAAATGAGGCATGCGCTCCCTCACAAAGCTCCCTATCTATTCTCTTGCAAATGGTTGTGGTGGAGCAGCAGCGGCAGAGGCGTGGAGGGGAAGAGGGAAAGCTTTCACTGGTTGAGAGGCACTGCCATGTTGGGCTCGGCTGATTAATCTACTGGCTGCTGCCGAAGCCCATGCTGTGAACATTTGCATATTCTCAAGCAGGCTTTTGGAGTGCGGGACAGAGATTTTAGTCCAAATCTCCTCACCGGTGGATGCATGCATGGAGATCTTACAGGGCTCCCCTCCAGCTTATGTAAAGCCCTCTTTAGATGTGGCACATGCAGACGTGACCTGATATGTGGAGGAGATAAAGGGTCAGGAAACTCGTGGGCACCACAATGTGACATCTGTCTGAGTTCAGGTGTGTGTGTGTGGGGGGGGGGAGCTTCTGCAGGGTGTATTTAAATGTGGAGAGCAGCTTCCTGAAGCACGTTTTTGATCATTTAAATATTCACTTCACATTTAGAGTTCCTCTTTGCTAAGCTCAACAGTGACGTTCCACTTTTACACAGCTCTGGCTCAGGAGGAAAAGTCCCGTCTTCAAATCCCACATGAACGTTTCAGAAAATCCGTTCATCAATAATTTTAATCCTGAGCCAAGCTACCCAAATACCTGAATATTTGCAACTGTGAAACATTTGATTTGTCGCTACAACAGGATTGGAAATGTAGAAAAAGCAAAACTACAAGAGTTTGTACATTACGGTGACCATATTCTTAAAACCCAGAAAGAAGATGCCCTACCTGGCCGTTGGAAATACTGCAAAAATCGGTGGCGATGTAGTTTTCAGAGTCTTCAGAACCTTTATTTGCAACTGACACATTTGCCTTATTTGTTAATAAATGTGTCAGAAAATGCCATTTGAGTAAATTACTCTGCACCTTCTTTACAGGGAAATAAAAATAAAACATTCGAGTATATATTTGTCATTATTATGTTATAAACGCTTAAAACAGGGTGTAATTACAAGAAAAGAAAAACAGATTTGAATTTTCAACAGGATTCTCTTTATAAAAAATTCTAAATGAACATATAGAAGACTTTAGGAAAAACAAAAACAAAAACTCAACCTATTTTACATAAACTCAGACGTCTGTGTTTGTCTACAGCTTTCAGCTTGTTATATGAGACCACAGTTCCTGTCCAGCTGAAGACAGAGTCCCACCTCGCTCATCCAGGGAGTGCTTTTTCCTGAGCACAATGCACTTGTGCCTCCCCAGGCTTGCCTTCTGTCTTTTTCTCTTTTGTTGGTGGGGACAGGAAAGTGACCTGGAGTAGGGCTGAGGTGGGCCAGAGAGCGGCACCCTGAGCAGCTTTACACACAGCTCCCTCCCTCCAATATTTGCAAAATGACTATCTATGAAATCTATAAAACACAAACTATGATGAAAAAGACCATCAGTGACAAAAAAGATGAAGTATGGCGGAGATTACGGCAAAACACGGCGAAAATACTGCAGAACATGGTAAAAGAACAGCAAGAAAACACTCCAGAATAATAGTAATGTTGTTATTTACAATATTTTTATATTATTTACACAGAAAATACCAATAAACCACCAATAATTCACTCATAAGTTTTGTTCTGACTCCTCTCGCTCTGCTCTCCAGCTCAGCTCACTTCCTTCAGGAAATCCAGCCTTTACCGTAATGCACCATATCTCACTGGAAAGCTTCTTTAGAATCTGTTGAAATTATTTGGGTAGTATGGAGACTCGAGGAGTTATGGTAGCTTGAATCATGCATGTTTTTTTCTTTCGCTGGCAACAGCTTCATCTGTAGAACAAGCTGAGCAAAACCAAGACATTTAAGGGCATTTTATAAAATCCCCCGAACATAATTTTATGACCAAAAAAGAAGACATGTCCAGGCAAAAGAGGACGTATGGTCACCATACTGTACATGATGTTTCACAGGAAGGAAGAAACTATGCATCCCACTCTGCACTAAGGCTGTCCCTTTTACCCAAAATCAAACTCAAATGGCTTTCAAAAATACACGCAAATAACCAAAGATATTCGGTTATTTTGATGCACAAAACGTAGTTTTCAAGTTCCCACGTGTCAGAAAAGAAGTGAGCCATTACTGTCATGTAAGTATGGGTAGTCAGTGATGTCCACCTGTCAGTAGTAAGGGAGAGAGTCTTATCTTTTAATAAAGCCTCAGTGTTGCCTGTGTAGTGTCGTAGGGTTTTACAATGAGGCTTGAAATCCTGGAGCGGCTTAGAGTGGTGTATCGTGGCTCCAGTTCAATCATTAAATCCCCAAAACCCTCTCCCGTAACCACACTAGTGAGCCACATACACGTACTCTTTGTCTACACGTAGACTTAAGCATTGGCCTACTCTCATTTATGACCTTAATACCTTAATAATCTTGGTTCCTTCAATAGTCCATCTTGTTGGTTTACTGTATTTATTAGTTTTTCATTGTACTTTGAGTGTTGTACATGTCATGTGTACTTGTATATGTGTTGTTGTTATTGTAAGTAACTTCGTTAACCGTGCTGCTATCTTGGCCAGGACACTCTTGAAAAAGAGATTTTTAATCTCAATAAGTTTCTTTTCCTGCTTAAATAAAGGTTTAATAAAACATATTCTTGCAAATGAGTCTCACAATCTTATCCGTGATGGCTTTTCGACGCCTCTGGTAAATTCCTTTGCTGGAAAAAACACAGTCACAAGGGGTTGAACACTCGACGAAGCACCACTGCACTTTGGTGCCTCCTCCTCAACTTCAGGGCTTGGGTGAAAAGTCGACAGGTGAGCCCGCAAATTTGTTGTGGAGGACAATTTGCTGCTTTTCACATAACCGACACACAGCCCAGTCTTTGATTTAGATTTTGGTGTAGAACCCAAAATACTTCCACACAGCACTCCTCAGATGATTCAGTGTTGTTATTGTCCACCTGGACGGGCTTTGTCCGTCCTCCATTTTATTAAAATGTACCTCTCTCTTTGTTTACTGAGGTCAGGAGAGCAGTGTATGTGACTGAGAGCGCCCTCTCTTAATATTTTACATATGAATATTTATTTACACTTCTAGCACAGACTTTAATCCCCATGCTCGAACGGATATTCGAATATCAAGTATGAGAGGACAGCCCCATATGCCCTGTGATACCTTTACAAAGCCAGGTGACGTCAGCCGTTTGATGATCAGAGGAGCCTTTGAGGCGCTCTGGAGGTCTTGTAATGGACGCTGTCATACTGCACACGTGCACCACAAACCTTAGCCCACCTACTCACAAACAGAGGCCATGTTGAGGCGGGACTTAAGCCCCCATAACAACTCTGTGTTTCCAAAACTGTAAATCCTCAATAAATCCTCAGTAAAAGCAAAACAGACAAGATCTAGAAAAATCACCCCTCTCCCTCAGCGAGACCACAAGATGTGTATTAATGTGGTAAAATTTATGCCGCACACAGTCATTCAGGTGTCATGTTTCTGCAGACAGCCCCAAGTGGACACTCGGGGTACTGCAGGTTTTGGCACTTCCTCATGGGCCTCCATTTACAGCCCCAGAGGTTGGTGCCTGATTCATAGGTACGGTCAACTTTGCATCAGTGGGTCTGGACATCAGTGCTGGGGATAACAAATCTGTGGCCCATTTTGACAATACGTACTACACGAGCAATGCATACTGAATTTACCAAAATGTAGTATTCAGTAGGGCAGCACGGTGTCACAGCAGGTAGTACGCATGCCTCATGACAAGAAGGTTGCTGGTTCAATCCCTATGTCGGTCAAAGCCTTTCTGTGTGAAGTTTTTATGGATGGGTCCTCCCTGGGCACTCCGGCTTCCTCCCACAGACGAAGAACATGCTCATTAGGTTGATTGGTGACTCCAAATTGCCCTTAGGTATGAATGTGAATGGTTGTCCGTCTCTCTGTGTGGCCCTGTGATCAGTATGGAAACATTAGTGAAATTTACAGTATGCCAAAAACAGTTGGATGTCAGACAACTTCAGAAAAATAATCAGTATGCATTGGACCAGTGTACCTGTTCTTCTGTTACCGACGTGCGAACAGACAGGTACAGCATTTATTCACTGGGTATCCAGATTTTCAGACCTCAAAATAGGGACACTTTTATTTTCTGCAAACCCAAATGGACCTTTTTACACTGTGCAATCAAACCATTAAAATCGATCTTTATGGTTTTGCTATTGCAATGTTGTCTATAATTTATCATTCTTTTCACATAGTATTATAACATATTCTAATTTGAGAGATTATTTTTTAATAGTGTTTTACCTGCATAAAAATGCACCTTCATGCAGAAATCTAAATTGGTCTTAACATAAACATATTTCAGTGTAGTATTTTTTTTATTCTTCTTAGAACATGCATATAATCACTGATGAATGATGAAGACTGAATATCCAGACTGCACACGTTTTACTTTCCTCTGCGAGTGTAACCGGACACAATATATTTATATATTAATATATTTTCACTAGTCCATCCGGGAAGGAGCCCATAGAAAGTGTTTGGGAAGGGTTGGACCTTTCAGAAACATATCCGGCAGGTGATTGCACGATCATTCAGTCAATCAACATTTATTACAGGCCAATCAGATAATGTAGTAGGCGGGCACTACTGAGCTACAGAACATAAGCCACTTCGTAAAACAAACTCTCGTCAAAATATGTCAGAAGTGGAGCAAAAATATCCTTACTGTCGGGAAGTTAGTGGTGTTGGTATTTGTTTTTCATTTAATAAAGAAATGTGGTCACAATCTGATGATTAGCAAAGATACTAATCCCTGTACATGTCACTTCTTCTCTCGTCTCGCTTGTAACTTGTTCCCCTTCCTGCTCTAATGGACTCTGATTGGTCCGTGTAGGTTGGAGCTTGGTAAGCTGGATCTACCTGATCACTGACTTTGAATCAGGCAGGTCCAGCTGCTGTGCAAGGTTACAGGTAATGTCTGTCATCTGTAACATGGCGATATTTGGCCGGTTTCCTTCGTAGGGACAAATAAAAAAGGGGTTCTTGCAGTGTTTGCAACATTTGACAGATTCATTAATGATTTCTCATGGAGCTGCACCTCACATGTAGCTCTGTAGAAACGCAGGTGATTTGGCTGTTGATGCCAGACAGGCTGGTCTGTCAGAAAGTTCTGATCTACTCGGATTTTCAGGCACGAGCATCTCTAGGGTATACAGAGAATGATCCAAAATTAGAGAAAAATTCCAGTGAATGGCAGTTCTCCAGGCAAAACAGACTCAAATGACCACTCTTTACCACCAAGTTATGCAGAAGACCATTTCTGAATTCACAAAAAGTTTGGTTTTGAAGCAGGTGGGCTACAGCAGCAGAAGACCACACAGGTGCCACTCTTGTTGGTTAAAAGCAGGAAACTGAGGCTTCAATTTGCTCATACTCACCAAAACTGGACAATAGAAGATTGTTAAACTGTTTCCTGGTCTGAAGAGTCTGGATTGTTGGCTAAGATTGGGTCCCTCAGTACTAATAGAGCATGGTTTACACACCACAGCCTGCCTGAGTATTGTTGCTGACCATGTCCATCCCTGTATGACCACCATGCACCAACGGTCTGATGGATTCTTCCAGCAGGATATCACACTATACACTGCAGAGTTTATTTCACATTTTATGACAATAACGAGAATTAAAGGAATAATGACAGCACTGCACAAAATTAAAAATGATATAACATCAAGAGTGAAAAAGATTGAACGATGGGCAAATTCTTAAAATGTGTCCCAGTTTAATCTTTTACTCTATGCTGCTAAAAACACCATGTCAGAAAAAAATAGATATATAGATGAAAGAATGCCCTGGAAAGGTATTGCGACCTAACGGTGAGTATCAACACCAGCTGTTTGCATAAGACGCTCGGTCTTCACCCAATTCAGGCTTTTTTAATCAATCTGATGATCTGATTGGCTCAAACTGTAACAAGTCTCCTGTCTTTAACTCACAGTCTAGAAGTCTTTTGGTTTTAGTGGATTTTGAGTAGATTATAATGGCCCTCTATGTGCTATTATTGCCTCTGCTAATTCTATTTTCAGTTGGTCATAAAGCGAGCTGCAGTGAGCAGTTCTGAGCCAAATTGTTCCCCAGAGTGCTGACAAAGTGTCTCAAAGCAAAACTACAGCTAAATTTAAAGTTTCTCATGAGCCAAAAGGTTTTCATAAAGAAAGTGAATCTGTGTCAGGTTCAGGGAGGCCTGATTTTTTGCGATCACATAAGA
The DNA here is from genome assembly GCA_037902135.1 of Cetoscarus ocellatus. Lineage (NCBI taxonomy): Eukaryota > Metazoa > Chordata > Actinopteri > Labriformes > Labridae > Cetoscarus > Cetoscarus ocellatus. The sequence goes on from JBAMNC010001452.1 coordinate 616,546, forward strand.
TGACATGTGATGTGCATGTGTGCGTGACCTCTGTTGCTCATTGGTTGTCTTTAACAGACTCCACCTAGTTTAGTTTACCTACTTTACACACTTGCCTATATTCAAATGTCTTCTTTAAATGCAGGAATTTGACCTAAAGAAGGAAAAAAAGATTTTAAAGTTTCACAAGATCTTTGTCTTAAGTGAGGTAGAGGCTTGCAAAACACGAAAAGTGGGGCCAGTTTGCTTTTGTGGTGATAACAGTCTCATAATTTTACACTGATATAATTTTATATGATATAAAAGTGTTAAAACTTCCATGTTTTATTTATTTCTCATGAGTTGACATAATTTTAAAGTGTCTTGCCTGTAAATCCACTCACATACTGGATTTTGGCACACTCATACACCCCTCTGTTTCAGCCCTGTTCAGAACAGGCTGTTTTACAGCAAATCCTCCAGAACTGGATCTTGCTTTGTTTTTCCAACACTGTGCTCGTATGTTTACTGTGGCTTGGATGTACTCCTTCCACTGGAGCCTGCTGTGGTCAGAACAAACACCTGGCTCAGGGAATTCCTCTCATTTGAGAGGGTTGCATATGCCCTAATGACATCATGAGGGAATTGTTTTCAAACAGACATTTTGGGCACACGTTTTTGTTTTTTTAAATGTGGAGCATGGGACCTTGACCTGAAAGTCAGTCCTTTGGTGTGTGTTGATGTTAAACAGTTTCAGTTTGTGAAATTATCTCCCTGCTTGGTTTATAGGGACAGGAAACAATTCCAGCTGAGAAATAGTAACAGTTAGCTAAAAGAATTGATATCATTACCTCCGCCAAGGAGGTTATGTGTTCCTGCGTATGTTTGTCTTTTTGTTTGTTAGCAAGATTACGCAGAAACTACAGGACAGATTTTGCTGAAATTTTCAGGAGATGTTGGTAATGGTCCAACTTAGAAAAAATTAGATTTTGGTGGTGATCCAGATAACCACCATTAGCAAACAATCGTTTCTTTCTATAACTGTCTAACTAATAATGATATCAACATGATCCTGAGTGCTAGGTGTGGGTTTTCAGGGTCATGAATCATATTATGATGGTAACTTTATCATTTAACTATTGCTTATAGATGTAACAGCAATATGTGAGCTACCTTTGTGGACGTTTGTGCTCTCTAGTTAGTTTTTTTTTGCTTAACAATTCCGTTATCAATTCCTTGGATCTGGCTGCCTTGCAAATCAAGGATGTTCTGGTCTCATCAGAGGCAGTCCGATGAATGCAGAAGCAGTCAAAATTGAGGCTTTATTTAACACAATGTGGCACACTTTGGACTGCTGTGTGATTTCAAGCCAGTGTGGAAACACCTGCAACATGCTGGAATATTTCTCTTGGCAGAATTGCAATGAATATCAGGAGAGAGAGTCTGTGGTGTTGTTGAAAACCTTCAGACTTGCCTTTTTTTGTGCAGAAAATCCACAGCAGTCAATAAGGAATCGATTAAGACTTGGATTGATTAGCAGAATCAATAATGGCACTGGTATCAATAAAGGTTTATAACAATCTCAGCACTTTGTGTAGCATACATTAAATCATATATGTAAAAAAAAAGTGCACAGTCCATGTTGCCAAAGTCTTTTTTAGTTCCAGATAAAAACAAAGATGCTTTATTAGTCTTTATTCTATAAATCCAAACTGTATGCTCTGCTCTTGTAGCATCACACTTTAAAAACTCAGATCTAGGCAAGTGGGTTTGTCTATTTTCAAGTAATAAATATCTAAAACACTTATTCTAATCCACATTCACTCAGCAAGTCGAGATAAGTATCTTACTTTAAGTAATAAAAGGCAACAAAAGGTATTGAATTGCTTGTAATGATAAGAAAATATTTGACAATGAAACAAGGAAGGTTTGACTCAGTGAGGGTCTTAAATAAAGGTTTAGTATCTGCTCTGGAGAGAAAATTTCATTTTAAGACACCCTTTAGGTTAAATTTGTCTTGTCTTACTGGCTATTTTTTTTTTTTTTACTTATTACAAGCAATTCAGGCTTTATTTTAGTTTTTATATCTTCAAATAATACCTTAATGTCAGGAAATTGTGGCTTAGAATCAGTCTAGTGACATTTTTTGGTCTAGAAATTGGACAAATACTCTCACCTAGAGCTGGAATTTTGCAATGCATAAAGAAAATATGTTTGAGTCTCTGTTTCTCAGGTTTTCATCTTCTTATAACTTCTTGTAACTCTCACTTTTTCTGCAGACGGAAAAGACGAAACTTCAACAAGCAGGCCACAGAGATCCTGAACGAGTATTTCTACTCACACCTCAGTAACCCTTACCCCAGTGAGGAGGCCAAAGAAGAGCTGGCTAAGAAGTGTGCCATCACAGTCGCCCAGGTAAACCACAGAGCCGTGCCACCAGCACAACAACATCTGCAGGAAAACAGACTTTCAGATAAAACTGAGAGAAAAATGATTTATTTTTTCTGAAGAGGCAGCATTGGCTGTGTCTTGGCAAGCAACCTAATAATAAGTTTTGTGACTGTCATGGGTACAGACAGCTCCTCTGATCTTTTAGAAGTACCTTTCAGCGAGACAACAAAGGTACTCAAAGTATAAATATGCCATGTCATAAGTTTGTCATCATGTAATTCAAACCAGACAAAGCTATTTTGGACCAATGGCTCTTTATTTCTATTGAGGAACACAAGCTAAAGACGGCACTGCTGTCAGAGCTCCTAACTCATCATATGGTGGAACAAAATGTCTCATAAAGCTCAAATCTGATTCACTAAAAGTCTGTGAACCAACAGCTGAATACAAAAGCTTTGTATTCTTGTTTTATATGATGATAAATTGTGAACTAGGGCTGGGTGATATGAACCAAAAATATATTTTAATATATTTTCAGCTGAAAAGCAACATAAAAGTAGATGTCTTCATAGGAGTCCTAACTCAAATGTGTTCATTTTTTTTAATCACTGGAAATAGCAGATAAACTTGAACACTGTCTAAAACCCTACACCTGAAAATCTCCTGGATTTACCTCACTGAGCTGCATGTGTAGATGCAACTAGCAGAGTTAAACCTTCCACCTTTCCCTCATAGTATTTTAACCTTTCCCACCCACTCATTGTCTGGGGCCCGTTTTACACTTCAGGGTCACTTAGCTGGAAGTTTCCCCAACCTGAAAAAAACAAAGATTTATTAAAGCACAAACAAGATTATGAGGACGGGTTGCCCCATTGTGAGAAACTGTGTTAAGAGTATTTATTTACAGTGTCTACACCTACACATTATGTTCACAAACTAACATTAATTATCATATACTCTAACCCTGATTTTAATTCTTAAAGAGTAACACAAGTATAAAGGCTTCTGGCAGCCTGTTCCTAACAAACCCACAGGTGAAGAGGTGAATTTAGCATTAATTTCACCTCTTTAAGGCAAATAGCCAATCACAGTGAAGGATTTGGGCTTGTACCAATCAGATTTCAAAGTGTTCAAGGCTCATGCCCCTGCCTTCAGCCACCATGCACCCCCTACTCCTGTAATGCTGCCCCCTGCCCCACCATCGCAAGGCAGGCACCAGGTTTTTATCTTTTTACCTGACATTAGAGCTGCCTTTCCACCAAGCAGTCCAGTTCAGTTCAGCTTGGAAAGGCACACATTTACTGGTGTTTCCACTGTTGGATAAGGAGAAAAGGTATCCAAATAAGTGACCCGTGCTGCCCCATTTTTTTGCACCCGTCTGAAGTAGGGGCTGAGTGTACCAAACCGACTCTAAATGGTGGTGCTATAAGCGCTGCAGTCTGTTGATTGGTCACAATAAATCGTCAAACCTCACCATGTTCAAATAAGTCCCATTGTGAGTAACTAAAGTGATTTGTCCTCTGTTGTTGTTGTAAAGATTGTCCTTGACTGAACCAAACCAGACCCCTCGTTGCAAACAAGGCATAGGTCTAACACAGTGAAAGGCAAGTTTATGTTCAAAGGGGGGCCTCAATAATTTCGTCCCAATTGCCAGGGGGCCAATTCGTTGCAGTTTGTTGGATATTTTCAACTTTTCAATAACAGCTTCTCATATTTTAACAAAAGAGACAAATAAATACAATAACAAAAAAGTTATTTTATCAACATTCATGAATTTAAACTTCATTTTAATGAGCCAAACAAGCCAATTTCAGCTAATTTAAATGCAAGTTGCCAATCATTTACTCATCATTAAAATGTATTTTACATACATTTTTACATGTGCCTTGACAAATATATTTAGTGATCAGTAAAATGTAGTTTTAAATACCAGCTGCAGCAATCTATATCTCTTTTTTTCTTGCTGCTATCTTGTTTTTTCAGGCTTGCACATTTTTGTGATAGATTAAATTCACTGCAGGACCTGGGCTGCCACTTGCCCACCCCTGGTGTAGCACCCTTTTTGTTTGTTTTTTTAATCCACATAAACTATATTGATATAAACCGTATTGTCTTACTCTTTATCTCCATGGCAAATATGTTGACATCATTCAAACTCAATTTATAGCCCAGCCCTACTTCAAGCTATCTCAAAGATTCATAAAACTATAAATTGATTCATAAGAGAGATCAATGGGATGGTTTTTGTGAAAATAACATTTTCAGCCCTACAGTGTACAGAAGTAATTAGAAGGACCATTAGCCTCTGAAAATTAGCACTGCAGTTATCTGACACTCTATAAATCCCACAGACGACCACCAAACGTCCAAATAATCTTTAGATGTTTGCACCAATAATGCTGACGAACAAAAAGAGTCGAATAATCAGACAACTTGTTTCTTCATGTTTGTATTCTAGCATTCAAGTTGTTTCAGTCCTGTGAGAATTGATAATAAGGAAAAGCAATGACAACACCAAGGTAAACAGCAGTCTGTGTTTGGGATCCATCATTTGGGAATGGATTGTTTTCTCAATTGGTTTCATTAATTTATTCGGAGTGATTTGAGGATGCATCTGGGTCTGATTGTGAGAGCGGCTCGCTGACTGAATGATTTGTGGAGTTTCTGTTTCTCGGCCATAATAAAGGGGAATGTTTACCTTCTCTGTGTGTTGGAAAGTTTGCGGGATTGATTTGGTTTTCATTTTAATGTTGTTTATCATTAGTGCTGGGATTACCCCCCTGGCTTCATCTGGGAGTCCATTAGCGGTAATGGGTGTTAGCGGATGTTGACTGATTGGTGCTTGCGTGAGTTCTGATGATAGCTGCAGTCATGGTGACATAATGAGACTCTTATTGGCAATCATTCCATCCTGGCACTAATGTGGATTCACAGCACCCCTCTATGTAGCCCCTTCCTCTTACAGAGTCTCTCTGCAGCGTTTCACATGCTATTACAGCCATGCAAGCTAAACACCACCCTGACTCCCCCATAGCAGTGGTTCTCAGCTGGTCCAGCCGCTTAATTCCTGAACATTTTCAACCACTCCGATTTCAGAACTTATTTTAGATCAGAGAAACAGGACAACAAACGCACACGAGCCCAGTGTGGACATACATGCCTGCATTTTATTCCATTTGTTTGCCTGTGGACATTTTGAAGAATAAACCTGTTTTTATCACCGATGACCAGTGGTTCCTAAAGTCTCATGTTCTAGAGCAGGGCTAGCCCACGAGCACCTGGTAGCCCTTAAAGGGATACACCAACTTTTTTTTTTCCATGTCTAACCTCACTCCCGAGTCCATGACAAGCAGATAGACACCATTCTTTAGACAGTGCATACAGTAACAAGGAAGAGACAGGCACAGCTCGCCACCGCTAATTAACTTAGCTCAAACACTGTGAGTCAATGGGAAGTGTTAGCCTGCCTCTGCCTACAGTCATCAGATAAACTCTTCAGCAACTCTAAATGGTCCTGTGTGCTTGTTGTTTTTTACCGCGTTAAGTTGAGCTACCTTCTACTATCATCGTATTATCTTCTTCTATTCTTAAACTTGCAGGCAATTTGCATTTAAGAATGGCTCACAAATGAACTGCTCTCTCACAACTGTGAATCGGTTCTCATCGTTCATTCAAAGAGCCATTCAAAAGACTCGACTCGTTCTCTAACGTCACTTGCCAGCACAATGGTAGTAGGTCAACAAAACAAAGCCTTAATAGTAGAAGAAGATAATATGATGATAGGAGAAGATTACATTACACCATAAAAAAAAAACGAGTCACAACAGGCACACAGGATCGTTTCGAACTGCTGAAGAGTTTATCTGATGACTGTAGGCAGAGGCAGGCTAGCTATACCTGTTTACTCCCAGTGATTGAGCTAAGCTAGTGGTGGGCGAGCTTTGGCCGTCTCTCTCTTGTTACTGGAAGCACAGTCTAAAGAATGTTGTCTGCTTGTCATGGACACGGGAGTGAGGCAAGACATGAAAACAAAAAACAGTTTAAGGAGCCTCTGAGGTGCCCACAGGGACATTGTAAAGAGAGCATAAGTTCACTCCACAGAGCCTTTAATTTCCATTAGTTATGCAAATAAATCATAATACATCAATACAAAAATCAACTAATTTAACATGTGTTACGTTTAATAATTGCCTTTTTTCTTTTAAACCTTGGCCTGTGTAGAGTCAAAGTTTACTTTAATGCACTGACGCCACACCTTTATCAGCACTGCTGCTAGCTAGAGCCCTTACAGTGTCACTTCTACAAAAACAAGTCAAGAAAAAGTGCTGTACATATCAGCTACGTTTTACATAGATTAGATGATTAAAGACACGTAAAAGTATAATATTCTCATATTGTTTCTTAATCATGAGTAAAAATTATTGTCATTTACAGTAAAAAGCGAACATTCAGTGTCACATGTAGCCTCCTAAATGCACACCATGAATATTTTGAGGTGAATTATGCAGAGAGGTTTGGGACCCCTGGTCTAGAGTCTGGACTACATGTTTCCTTCTGCTTGGTCAAAGAAGAACTTTAAAAAATCATTAACATTATGTCTGCATTGAGGGAGATAATTGGTATAAGAATCAGAAAAATAACAGCAAACAGTATTGGTGTCATATCAATTTGAAAAAGACATATCGCTTATCACTACTGTGCTGTAGGGACGCACAATATCATTTCAACAATATCAGTATTAGCAGATAATTGCCTTAAAAGTTGATTATCAGTTCTGCAGGTAAGGAAATCTTTACAGCCAAGATTTTGTCTGTACAAATTGGCCATATATTTCTCATTTTCTGGCTGTAATGTTGGAAGAAAGTACCAATGTACCATAATGGCTTACCCATCAACACTGAATGTCCACTTTTACAAATCAAAAGTACCATTTGTTACAAAATATCTTGTTTTTCTTGTGTCACATGTTGTTTGTTACACCAATAGAATGTCATCATATAAGTAACAGGCCAATTCGAATAAGGTGGAGGCTGTGAGCTCTTGAGAAAGTCCAGAAGTATTAGCATATTGGCTATCAACAAAACTCCAACCTTGTGCATCGCTACTGTACAGTTTTATTGATTAAAGTCCTGGGAATGGTTTCCAACATTGTAGGTTGTTGCTTTGGGAAAACCAACCTGGTTAGGTTATGAGATAAAAAGTTCAAAATCTTGAGAAAGCAACCAGAATGTAATTATATGAATATAGTTAGATATAGCTATACATTCTACCTTCAAGGAAAAGCAGAGCACAATAAAAACATGCATGTATGTCTGCTTTGGGCCACCATGCATCACCGACCCTTTTCTCCAGACTTACCGTAAACCTCTCCTTGACCCACTTTGGGTCCCAGCTGAAAACCACTGCTCTAAAAGCTTGCCCTTTAAATGTGGAGAGGCTCTGTGTATCAGGATTTCATGAGGAATAAACAACATTCTCTTGTTTGTCTGCTCAGGTTTCCAACTGGTTTGGGAATAAACGAATCAGATACAAGAAAAACATTGGTAAGTTCCAAGAAGAAGCCAACATGTACGCTGCGAGAACTGCCGTGAATGCGGCTAATGCATCCTCACATGGGAGCCAAGCAAATTCACCCTCCACTCCAAACTCTGCAGGTGAGACAGGAAGTCCCTGGCTCTGCTCAGCTTTTAGCCATGTACCTCCTCTCTTTGCAACACTACGACTAAAAGACTATTTCAGTACATCAGTTTGAGGTCATTTCACTGCTGGTGATGGTGATTTGTAAGGAAAAAAAGAGTTCTTGTGCAAGTACGTGCCTATCACCCTGGCTAGCAGCTTCATTATAAAGAACAGGTCCCTATAACAAGAGCAAGAACCCCATTAGAGCAACGCTGTGTCAGAGATTAGCCAACCTGAGCCCCATGCCAAGTCTCCTTTCCTCCTTATGCAAATTAACCATTTTCTTCATGTATGACTATTTTAACCTAACCTTCATCTTGTTCTGCCTAAATGTCATTCTAATCTCATTCTGTACTCTTTTCTTATTGTCAACAAATGTCATAAAACACAAAATCAACTAGAAAGCACTCGGAGAGCACAAACGTCCACAAAGGTAGCTCACATATTGCTGTTACATCTATAAGCAATAGTTCCATGATAAAGTTCCCATCATAATAGGATTCATGGCCCTGAAAACCCACACCTAGCACTCAGAATCATGTTGATTTCATTATCAGTTAGACAGTTATTGAGCAAAAAAGATTGTTCGCTAATGCTGGTTATCTGGATTACCACCAAAATCTAATCATCATCATCTAAGTTGGACCATTACCAACATCTCCTGAAAACTTCAGCAAAATCTGCCCAGTAGTTTTTGTGTAATCTTGTAACAAACAAACAAACAAAACAGACAAACAGACGAACACACACTGGCGAAAACATTACCTCCTTGGTGGAGGTAATGATATCAATTCTTTTACAATTTTATTATTATTATTATTATTATTATTATTAATAATAATATTGTTGTTATTGTTAATTGTTTTTGTCTATTTTTGTTGTTTATCTGTGCTGTCAGTTGTTGGTTTAATGTATAATGTTATCCTTTTTTCTGGTTCTTTTTCTCACATTCTGATTTTGCCACGATAGGCAAAAATGATAAGAAAAAATAACAATAGCTTAAATCGCTGGACAACATGGTTTTTGTTTTGACAATTAGTGATTTTAGCACAAAACAGTTTGGATGTGGATACCTATATCGCCTCCTCTTTGCATCAAGGTTGATGTTTCATGTTTATAATGTGTATTTGTAATAGCAGAGAAATCCAACATTTTTATGGTTAAGTACGGTCATACTCCTGATGTGATCCAAACTCCAAACGTATTAAAAATACATTAGGACTGATTTAGGGATACACAATATTGGATTTTTGCTGATATTATTCTGATATTTCTGAAGTCATTTAATGTGACAGATTATTTATGGGGCAAAAAAGCTGAAAAAATTAAAAACAACAGTAACTCTTAAATTAATAAAGCATACATATATATATACACACACACACACACACACACACACACATATATATTTATTTATTTATTTATTTATTTATTTATTTATTTATCATACATAAAGTGCAGTGGGAATTTCAAAATAAAGCTGTGTCAAATGATCAATAATCTACTTTCTAATCCATACTCTGACTTTCTATCCATCTGACTGGATAATTGATCAGCCAGTCAGAATTCATTCATGTTTATTTACACCTCTTTGGACTAATGAAGCTGGATGAAAGTTTTAAGTGGGCTGGAATTTGTTCATGGCACAAAGGTGAAAAGAGCTTTAATAGTGGAAACAAACCATTGATTTAAATTTGGACTACTGATGCATATTTTTGGATTTTTGCTGATATTTTATATGCTAATATTTCTCACATCAACACATTATCACCCGTAATGATTACTGATATTTTTGGTCAAAAGCACAAAGTCTTTACTTTATGAGTTATCAGTTAAACTGAGTTGTTGCTTTCAATCTAAGTCTGTTTGTGTGAGAAACTAATGCAAAACAAGAAAAACATTTGACTCTTGATATTTAATGGTACATTTGTGTATTTTGCTGATATTCTGATATCATACTGACAATATCGTGCATCCCTAAATTGATGAAAAGTATAGGCAGGTATTGAAACAGCTTACTCCTGAAAGTTGATTTTGGGGTATTTTATGATTGTTGTTGACAATAAATTACAGTCATAACATATAAAACTACATTCTAACCTTCCTATCTACAGTCCCACATTCTGTTTGCTGTCTCTCCAGGATGTTATTAGCCCTTGACATGAAAGTTTGAAGACTAGCATAGCTGCTTACACCAATGAAATGTTTTCATGCAGAAAGTTTTCTCTTTAGTATTCACTTTACGTATTGTTGGGCACAAACCCCCTATCTCCAAAATGTCTACTTTTCAGGAAATAAACAAAGGATCTTCTACTAAATGAATTACTATTGTATTGTCTTGATTAATTTGGTCAAACGTGTGTAAAACCCACTCACCAATGTGAAAGGTGTCCAGTAGCGTTGTTGTGTGAAAATAAATGTAAGTTATATAAGACGGAGATAGGAGATTTGTGCCCTCCAGCGTTGATTTGCCCTGTTGACGTTTTTGCAGTGACATCAGTGGTAAATACTGAAAATGCTTTTGTCACATTGGAGAACGTAAGGCTCGTAGTTTCTCAGTGCACTTTTTCAGTAACATTTCTGTATTAATCCTAAAGATAAATCTGATGCCTACATTAAATATCTTCATGAAGGTGCGCTTGAATTATATGAATATATTATTATATTATTATGATTGCGTCAGTTGTTCTCTATTCCCTCTGCCATCTTGGTCTAGGCTTGAATAACCTCATTAAGAACACTAACAAACTGACTCTTATTTCTTTGACAAAACCTCTTCTGTGTGAAGCTAAAGATTCATATCTCCTGTTTCCTTCACTTGTTTCCTTCACTTGTTTCCTCTGGCTCCATCCTCTGAGCTAACCGAGCCTCTCGGGCCGCTGATTAACCTGTGCATGCTGCTGAAAACTTGCTGTAGCCCGCTTGCTCTCTGTCTCTCTGTGATCCGACTGCTCCCTCTCTCCTTCTAGGTTCTGCTGGCTCTTATAACATGTCAAACTCCGGGGACTTGTTCATGAGCGTGCAGTCTCTCAATGGGGACTCATACCAGGGGGCTCAGGTGGGAGCCAACGTGCAGTCACAGGTAGGGCGGGTTAGCAACCCAGCAGATATAGAGGGGAAGAAACAGTTTCACAGACCATGTTCTGCACTGTCACCATGTTTGTAGGATTTCACTCACTGAAGGAAGCTCAAATATATTTATAATGTGATGCTGTTGTATTTCAGGTGAGTCTCACACATGTGAAGAAGATGTTTGGTTTTTGCCAGTATCCTGATATTTCTGAACTCATCATCGTAGATACCGATATTGTTACTGATAATTTTTGGACAAAGGTTTGCAGTCTTCACCAAACGAAAATTGACCTGTTCCTTATTCTTTGACATTTTAATTGCATTGAAAGCAGACCAACAAATAAGAAAATCATTTTTTTTCTCAAAAAACGATAATGCTGGGATCTTAATGTAAGCAGTATGTGAAATTGAGGTGAAGCATTATGTTACGTTAAGACATCGTGCTGATATTTCAGCTGATATAGGGGATTTAAACACCAATACACATGGCTGATATAGAGTTAGATTTGAGTCAGTATTTTTAGACACTTTTCATGAAGAAAGCAACACTTATTAAGGAGCTAAAACAATTTAAGATTTGAGTAAACCAAAATTAAACATCCAAATACACAAACTGCAAACTAAATATCAATATTATGTTTCAAATTATTGTCTTTTATTAGTTTAACAGTTGTTTTGGTTTTAATTATTAGAATTTTGGTTGCTCAGAATTTTTGGGGTTTTGTATTGCAAAGTTGTTCTTTGGTCTCGGTTTTAGTTTGCAATTCTGACCCATTCTGACTGTGCCCGGGCTTTGGAGGCTGCCCGCTGATTGGCTACAAAGTTTTGAAGCAAAAGCTTAATGGCCAGGAAGAAGTCACAGGTTTGGAGTTTTTTTTGTAAAATAAGGTTTTTCGTAAAATAATTGTAAGTATGTAACGTTTGTCAGGTAATCTGAGACATATGCTTGTCGATTGTATAATACTTTTCTGATACATGTGTGAAGTTATAGTGATATTAGGTCTTGCTCTGTAATGCTAAGATAGTGTTCACGTAACGCTTGTATTAGCCTGTGTGCTATGGGAAACAAGTTTCAGACTGAAAGTGACTCCAAGCCCTTGACTACTTCAGATCCATTGAGCTTTCACTCCAAAACTTAGTAGCCAAACAGCAGGCCGCTTCCTAACGCCTGCCCATGGTCTGGATGGGTCAGAATTGGAAACAAAAATCCAGAGAATGCAAACAAAAGTATATAAACAAATAAAATACAATCATTTTAAAAGATTGAACCAATATTTTGTTTGCATTTTTTTTATTTAGATTGTTATGGTTCATTTTTGTTTGCTCAATTCATGAAGTTTTGTTTGCTTCTTAAAAGTGTCGCTTGAAAATTTTGACACAAATTTAATTCTATAATATATCGGCTGTAAATATCAGCCAAATTTTTCAAATCTGCAGATACTGATATTTAAGTAAATCAGTGGGTAAAACAAACAGGCTAAATCACTCAAGTACAGAGAGCAGAAAACAAGCAACAGTACAAAAGGTCACTTCATTCAACATGAACTAAAAGCCTGTTAAAATGAACTGTTTTCAGCTGTTTCTTAAAATCATCGGTAGATTCAACGCAGCGTAAAGACAAATGACTCCATAACTGAGGTGCTGCAGCCCGGAGGAGCGTGTTTTAGAGCGTCTGCAGAGATCGTTCATACAATTCAGTGTTTTTATTTCTCTAAAATTTGAGATCAAACATTAAGCTTTCTGTATCAATTTTTATTTTAACAATGACATTTGTCTAGATTTGTTTGTTTTTTTCAAGTTAACAAAACTTTTGGTCTGGATTTAGCTCCATACACTAATCTTTTTTAACTCATTTGCAGTCAGTTTATCCTCAGTGCATCAGATTATTATCCCCAAAAAAGTCAGAGGACGTCACAGCTAGGCCAGTTAGCAAACTCGAAGCTCTCTTGAGGGACAACTTTTGTTAGTGCTGCTTTTTGCAAACTCTGTGGACAAAATTGTGCCCTTATTTTTCTTTCCCTCCTTTCTTTTAAAAGCAAATGTATCATCCACTCTGAGTCAGTAATGCAAGTATCTATGCTCAGGCTAAATGAGTCTACAGTGAGGTAGTTTCACTCGTAGATCATTTGGGGAAGTTGTTCCGGTACAAGTGGGCGTTCCCCCTTCGGCGCAGGATGTTTTACTTTATATGTGCACAGAAATCAGTCCCTGTTTTGGTACAAACAACCACGCTGAGCTCGCCTGAAATAGGTGCTCTGGGTCTGCTTCCAGTGGGAGTGGTTTGTTGCAGTGAGGACACATTGAACCCAGGGAGACGAGTTAAAGATTTTCCACACAGACAGTTGTTCCAACATGGACAATATGTTCATCTGCGTGATCGTTCATATGACATTTGACCTCCTCCACACGGCTCAGCCTCCTACAGATGGAGCCACTTAAATTTCCCCCACCTTCCATGACTGAGTCTTGACTGGTCTGTGACTGGAGCATGCAAGTCCTGGTGTGCTGTCATGACTGTTATGAGATCCCCGCAATGACAGAAAAGTAGTGACTTGTTAACAATGACCCAACTCCAATAACGAATAGCCTAGTGGATGTGTTCTTCTGAGGGAAGCATCATCGAACAGGCATGTTTATGGTGGATGGATGTTGGCTGGAACTCGGTAGGCATTCAGCTGGAAGGGGAAAATTGAAGCGGCTGCATCTGTAGCTTCCTTCCCAAAATGTAGAGAACAACTTGTAGTCATAGCAACACTGGCTGTGACTCAGTGGCGTGGCACTAGCGCTGCTTTTTTAGCCCACTTGAAAATACTGCCGTGCAAACATGAGAAATAAGAAAAGTGCAAATTTGCAGCAATATTTTTTCAACTCAACTGGAAGAAAGCAACAGCGCTGCAGGTGTGAAAAGTGACCGAATATACATTTTGGTACTGATGTTTGTTTTATGCCTAATCAAGAGACTTTAGTGTTTATTTTAGATCTTTTCATAACCAGTTAAAACTCCTCACAGAAGCTTTAAGCCGGCATTAATGTGACTGAATGTACCTTTTCAAGCCAAATCAAAATGTCTGTCTTTAAAGAACCAAACAGGCTTCCGCCAGCTCCATCATAGTTACATTCTCAAGGGCAGCATGTCTGAATATTTTTTATTTCAGCCAGAAAAAAACACATTTTATCCTGAATCCCCCTTTTGTTTGATGGACCTTGTTTTCTCTGAGGATACACTTGCAGCGGTGTACTCTTTTTGTCTCTCTTGTTGTCTTGTCACTCCTCCCTCTTTTCTCCCGTCTTTCTTTTGTGTTGGCTCTGACCTTGCTTTGTTTGTTGTTTCTGAATGTTTCAGGTGGATACCCTTCGCCATGTTATCAGTCAGACAGGCGGATACAGTGAAGGACTCACAGCCAACCAGATGTACAGTCCGCAGGGCATCAATGTAAGGATTATTTTTTTTTGTCTTTAACTCCCTACCAATTATTTTGAGGCCATAGGGCTCAGAATGCCACTTAGTAGGACTTGTCTCTGCTCCATGGTCACCTAGTTGATTGCTTCTGTTTCGCTCGTGCCATGGGCAGCACACTGCCCGGCGTACGCGGGCACAGGGTCGGGCGCACACATGCGGGGCCGCCATCTGAGCCTGTCACGTTAGATCAAGTCTGGCGTAGCACCTGCAGCCACGTACAGTCAGCCCTGAGCCGACTCCACGAACAGGTGACACCTCCTGCTCCGGACTTCAAATCCCTCTGACCACCTGACCCATGATTAGCGGCCCCGGGGCCAGAAGCTCCCATTAAAGCCTCCCAGGAGACAACGCTGCTGTCCTGCTAAAAATAAAACCCCACGCCGCTGGAAACAAGTCCTGGTGTGCTATAGGGGCGTGTTCCTCTCATGTTTATCTTATTTTGAAGCAGAGTTCGGGTAAAAAGTGGGGGTTGTGAAATGGCGCGGGGGGGGTGGAGGGGGTTTGCTCGCTGGCGGCAAACAGTAGGGAAATTCACAGCGACAAGCCGTGTCGTAAAGGGGAAAATCGATAAGACAGACACAAGGAGAGCAGAGTGTGGACTTGGGACAGCAATCCAAGCGCATTGCTCAGATCATGTTCCTGCCACACTAATGGCCCTGACAGCGAGCCGCGCTGAGAGGACGAGGACGGTCACAGCCGCGGCTGGGTTCCTCCGCTGTCGTCGTCGTGCCTCAGTGGCCATATGATAATCAGATGAAATGTCTCCCGTATAAAAACATGTATGTGTATTCAAATAGGCTTCCTGGCTGCTCCGAGCGCATCCCACAGCCAGCTGTGCTAACCCTGAGAGGCCGCTAACGTATTCAGGCCCTGTTCTTTCTCAGTCCTTTGACCTCACAGATACGGTTCTCCTTGGACGCCTGCTTGCTCTACCACATCTTACACTGCCACAATATGCTGTGTTATTCACTTTTATACCCTGTAAAGAAGCACCGCAATGCATAATGTAAGAGCAGGATATCTGCCTGGCAGCCTGTTTGCCTGTGATTTATGTAGCTGGGGCGAGTGAGTTAGAATTTTGGCTCTTTTACTCATTTTTTTACACAATATGTGCTCCTCAGAATGGTTTGATTTATTTTTGAGGGTAATGGTGTTTTTGCCAAAGTGTTTAATCTTGTGTGGAGAGCATATTCATCATTTTCTGTCCAGTTTGAGGTCCCAGAGAGGCACCAAGTAGGTTATAGCACAGACAACTACATTTGGTTTTCTACATTGTGTACAGAAAATTTTATTCAAAAAGCTGATCAATTCTGTGATTTCTTTTCTTATAGATATTTTCTTTGTACTTAGATAGCTGATGGTCAGTCACAGTTTTGTTTCCAAAGCAAAATCTCAAGGCACCTCACATTTAGAAACTTACAAAAAGCCATTTCAATGTGACGTCATCTCATCAGTCTGTGCTTATTTCTGTCTTTTTGTGCCCCATTCAATTCAACAATGAACTGTTTACTTGGTCTGCAGAACAGTTATTACCAAAATTATCTGAAGCTTTATTAAATATCAGCTATGCAACATTCACTTAACCTTCAGAGATCACATTTAGTTTGAGTGGCAGTTTGGTAAAGTGGTAACCCCACACAACCCATGAACTCTTCGGACCGACCCGGGTTCGGTTCTTGTTCTTCTTTCTCCCCCTTTCACCGGCATATCCATTATCTCTTTCTCCACTATTAAATAAAAGCAATAAAATGTCCCCAAAAAGAGAAATTACAATTATTAAAGCAGGGGAACTAAAATGGAAGAGGGAGAAAAACAGTAATGGCTTCCTCCTGAATTACTGATAGAGTGATTAAAAACTCTCGTTAGTTGTCAAAGAGTTTTCATTTCATTCATTTATGGTTTTAAGTTCCTAGGGTAGGTTTGGCATCACTGGCAGAGCAGATGGGTCATAGGCTAAGGACAGACTGTAGAATAGAGTGGGAAATATACTTAATAAAATAGATTTTAACATTTTCAGACACGATACAGGGTCAAAAAAAGTTCATGAAACAGTTAATGTTGATTAAAAATGACAGGTGTCATTAAGAGAGAATAAAACAAAGGGTCAAATTAATCTTTTTTATGAAACTCATGGTCTGCGTGATGACGGAGCATGATGCTGCGTTTGATTACAGTCGTGTTTACGATGCAGAAGTGGGTGAAGTGAGACATTCCCCAGCCCAACCTCTCTGTCTCTAAACACACTCTTCTGCCTGAAATAACAGGCTTTGAAATGAAAGGCTGTCAAAGATCATTCCAGTTTTTCTCAAGGCTTTAAAATGATTATAAATATCCTAAATGCTCTTTTGCAGCTCCCTCTGCGATCAGGCCTCATGTTGCTTCTTATTGTACGTTAATTTCTGCTGTCAGCTGCATGATTAGTGCACGTGACGTTGATCGCTGGTGGTTTGTTTTGGAGGTCCTCCCATTGTGCTCTCCATGCTAGGGCTGGGCAGTATTCACCTAGAAATATGTCTTGATATTTTTTGGCAGAATTATGATACATGGCATAGATCTCCATGATCATTGTTTGGTTATATATTTCTACGTGGTGCATTTCCTTTTATGGACTGTATGAATTGTTATAGCAGTCATTTCACAGGTGGATGTTTATGTTAAAATAAAAATAAAATAAAAAAGAAATTGAAAAAAATTCCATTGAAATTTGTTCATAGCTTTTTTGAGTTTTTCCATTAACAAACTAACAAACAAAAGCAAAAACTTAACCTCTTCGGTGGAGGTAATAACTACTTATTAGAGAAACTTTTGGATGCAGTGAGGAAGCCATAACCCTCAATTGGTTGTGCGCTGATCCTCCAACGACGGTCCAATTATGAACAGAATTCCCAAGACTTACCTGTTTTCAGGTTGAGCTTGAAAAATGAACTGAACTACTCGAAAAATAAATGAAGTTTAATCAACTTAACTGCAGCTGTAACACCCATGATGGCCTGTTTTGACTGTTTTTCTTCTTCAGTGAAAAAAATGTATCAAAAAAAGAAGTGACAAAAAAGTGACCTCCATGAGCTAGTATTAAATTCTAGAGGTGCTCAGAGAAAACAAACCTCTGCCAAAGCATTTCTGACGTTCTTAGTGGAGTTATTAGTAAAAATGTGAAAAACTGCCTGATCCTGCAATGTTAAAAGACTCTTTTTGACTTCCCAGTTAGCTTTATTGATTTATTTATTTAACGTGTATTTATACAGAGGCAGTATGAAGCCCTTAAAGACATATCAAAACATAAAAGCATAAAATTATTAAATTATCTTGTAACAATTCCTGTCTGTGTTCACATACTTCAGCTGTTTTGTTACTTGTTGCTTTGTTTTGTCTTGTGTAACACCTTTCGCACTTATTGTCACATTTTCTGCATAAATAAAAAAAAATATGCTTGTGGCCTCAGATATTAGCATTAAGTTTGTAGAGTTCATTTTAATATTATTTTTAAATTTAAAGAATACTTTATTAAATGGCTGATTTTCTGTCAGCAGTCTGTTTGTCGCTCTTACAAGTGCAGATGAAGCTTGATTTTGCTGTTATTGTAAGTGAATGAATAACTGAATATAATGTACCTGTAATAAAAAAATACTTCCAGTTGTTTCTTTCAAAACAAATCAAATAACTTCTTTGGTCTTAGGCAAATAGTTTCAAACAAACCATCGAGAACCTTTTGAGTTGTCCTGCTTACAGACAGACAGACACATTTTGAAGGCAAAGATTAAACCTTGGCAAAAATAATAATACAATTAATAAAATTATATTTTTCCATTCAGCCTCAATAATTAAATGGATTATCTTGTGGTTATTTTTCACAATGCTGCCAGTGCTTCTAACCATGAACCATTTTTTACTTTTCATTGGGTTTAGCATCTTTTTTCTCCAAATTTTCAGAAAACATACCAACACATATGTGACTATCATACCTGGGCCCGTAACATATCAGTAAATCATAAATCCCAATAAACTGCTCGGCCCTTGGAGGCCGTTCTTTCAGCAGTAAAACCGTGTTCGGGCTGAGTTCTCTGCTCTGTATTTTCTTCATTATAAGAATTTTAGGGTGCAGTGTGTGACGGGTCGAGGCTGTAATTCACTCCACTTCTGCTTGGTTGAGAATTTTATTTTTCACGTCAGCCTTATCCTGAAATATTAGCTGTAATTTGAGCTGAATTAGCTTTTCCTGCAATCCAGGAGGCAATTTAGCTTAAGGCGGTGTGGGGAAAGTATCCCAGCGTGCACACGGCGCTCGCAGACTAGCTCGCCCTGAGGACTTCCATTCGTTGTACCTCGGCTGCAGTGAATAATGAATACGAGCGTAATAGACTCACCCCCTCCCTCCTTCTCTCTTTCTTTTTCTCTCAGGCAAACGGTGGCTGGCAGGATGCTCCGACCCCCTCCTCAGTGACTTCGCCCACAGAAGGACCCGGAAGCGTTCACTCTGACACCTCCAACTGATCCCCCCCGCCCCCCTTGACTTCTTCTTCATGTCCCCTGCTTCCCTGACTCCCTCCACCACCGCACCCGCAGACACATCTCCAAAAACTAAAACCCCATCGGGACTGGATGTGACGCTCTGTATGTGGTCACTCGGCCGGACACAGCTGGGGTCTGGGACGACTTTTTTCCCCATAACAGACAAATACTTCACTTTTCCTATCCGGCCCATGGCAGCAGCCTGCGTAGGGGACTTCAGACCCACTCTTCACAGTTTGTACAGTTTCCACTTGATGTCCATGTTGCCTCTTTGTATTTTCTTTTACATGATATATTCACACAGTAGGCACACAGCTAGCTTAACGCCCCACGTCTTGTAAATTGAGATGCTTTCACTCTACCTCTCTTCAAACGACGACAGAAACAGAACATTTGAAAAGCTTTGGTTTTTAAAGTTTTATAGATATTTGGATTCTTCTGTACATCACACCGGGTCCTGTAGTACAGTTCAGCTGCAGTCCCGGGGCAAAACCTCCTGGAGTGACAAAGTCCCTGACATTAAGGGTGTGGCTTGTGTGACTTTGTTTCCCGAGGATTTCGATTTGTTATGCCTCGATAGCCTGTAAATAGGATGCTGATGTTAGTTAAGGACATAATTAAGCTCGAAAGCATTTGGAGAGCGCAAACCTCCGCCAAGGTAGCTCACATGTTGCTGTTACATCTATAAGCAATAGTTCTATGATAAAGTTACCATCATAATATGATTCATGACCCTGAAAACACACACCTAGCACTCAGAATCATGTTGATATCATTATTAGTTAGACAGTTATTGAGCTAAAAAGATCCTTCACTAATGGTGGTTATCTGGATCACCACCAAAATCTTATCATTTTTAAGTTTGGCCATTCCCAACATCTCCTGAAAATGTCAGCAAAATCGATCCAGTAGTTTTGTGTAATCTCGCTAACAAACAAACAAACAAACAAACAAAAAATCCTCCTTGGCAGAGGTAATAACAGACCGTCATGCTAATCAAAGGCGAGTTTAGGATTCAAGTTTAGGGGGGCTGAGTTCCTAAAATATTGTGGTATGTGGACCTCCCTGAAAATTTACTGTTATCATCTTTACTGAACTGACACAACATGATATGACATGATAGCCAAGTTTATGCCAAGTTTAAAAAATTCTGATGGGATGTGTGCCCCTGGTTTTAATTTTTTAGGGCTCCTAGGATTTCAGTGAGGACGGTTTTTAGCACATATGAAATGGTTCAATGTTATTCTTTTATGCCAATGGATAAAATTTGTCATTATTCAAAAAGTCTCTTTAGATAAGATGGTCAGTAGTGTGTTGCTTTAATTTCCTGAAAAACGTGTAAATTTGGGCCTATGGCTTAAAATAATAATTTTTAGATACTAATGTGTTACTACCTCCAATTGTAATTAATTATTTTAATCACAATATTGGCTATTTTACAGATGGCACTACAAAGAAATAAGCAATAATAATTTCTTGTTTATCTTTGGGGTAGCTGAGAGTAATTTGGGGTTTTAAATCTGTTTTTGAATTTATTATTATTGTGTATCATCTGTGTTGAACACCTTTTGTCACACAAGGGGCTTTTGTCACACCAGGGGCTTTTGTCACACCAGGAGCTTGTGCTCCATGTCTGCAGCTGATAGTGACTATTCCACATCCGTCTTTATTTGTTTACATTTTGCTTATCCACCGTGCCAAAGTTCAGCCATGGAGGTGAATTTTGATATCATATCACACATTTTTACATCTTGTTCTTACATTTTTTTCATGCATCAAACATAATAAGGATAGATCAGTCAGATGAGTCAGGTCTTATCCCAACAATCAACCTCAATCTCCAGTTCTTAGTATTCAGAACTTCTGCAGCAGTCAGTGAGACATTAAAGGCTTTTATATTTTATGTCCAGATTAATCAGTTTCCTGGTCATTTGCAGTACAAAAATGTGAAGGATTTACAATTTTTACTCAATAACAACATAAGAGCAGAGAGAGTTGGAGGTCTGACATGCATGTTGGCTGCAGACACAATATTGAAGACAAATTGAGTTGAAATCAGTTCAGCAGGATTCACAGCACGTCAGTCTGTTTCAAAGCACAATAACACCGAATGAGTGGAGTCCCGTCTGTAAATGTCAAAGATAAAACAACACAGGGGATTTTAAAATCCACCGTAGTGATCATATGTGGAGGAAAAGAGAAAGTGTACATATGAGGCATAGTCAGAAATCAACATGTGTGCAACAGTGAGGTCATTATAGCCAAATACTGCTGGTAACCAAATCCAAAACAACAATTGTATTTATGATTTTAAGCTCCACTGTTATTGAGTAACACTGGCATGCATTTTCTCATCTCACATTTCACGTATGGAGTCATAATTGGGTCATAATTCTGGGGATGCAGTGCACACATAAAATTAGTCTTCACATGTTAACGTTTCATCTAAATGACATAAAAATTCAACTAGTAGTTCAAATATTTTTTTTTTTGAATTTTGGTGTATTATGTGACCCTGCCTTTATTTGGGACAGATGTCAATCATCAATCAAACTTTGTTTTTATAGCACATGTCATACAAGTTAAGCTGCAGTTCAAAGTGCTTTACACAGAGGCAGAAAAATGGTTGACAAAGCATATAAATAAATGAATATATATATATATATATATATATATATATATATATATATATATATACATACATACATATAAAATGCTAATAATCATTGATTTGTCTTACAAGCTTATTGGCAAATAAACCCTCATCGAGGTCCATCTGCTAAGTAGTGTTCCACTGTAACTGTAATGATAGGATGCCAAATTAAATCAAAGTTTATTCAGTCAGCACTTTCAAATATCAAACCTTAACAAATGTGTCTCAACCTTAATGTCTTGATGTGATTTCAAAAATCACATCAAGACATTAAGGTCGAGACACTTGGGCTTATTTGGAAGCAAAAGTTACACAACAAAAAGACAAAAAAAAGACATTTAGGCATTTAAGGGCAAAAATACAAGGAGTCAAAAAAGCAAAGAACATAAAATTTTAAACGATTCATAACCCCAGAATAGTTTTAATCTTTTCACATGTCTTTTTGTCATATCTGCTCGTTATAACTGTATATCACTTTATTTTTAAACCCTTTCTAATGTATGAAGTGAACTGCACTTCTTACAGTCATTATCACAGCTGCTCCCTTTAACTGAGTCTCTGCTTCTCATTTATTCTGCACAAAAAACATTTTCTCCCCTCAGTTCATGTGGACTTTCTGATTTCAAACAGCCTCTGATTATGTAAATTATAGTAAATTATATTTTGTCTTGCACATTATGTGTGCTGTTTTAAAGTTAATCAAATCATAAAATTTAAGGGCAAATAATTCAGCAAAAAATATATTGGTTGTTCATGGTAATGTGATTGTTTATTAGTTTTATTGCTCTCCTCCATAACATAAGTATGTCAAGAGGATCTGGAGACTACTGCTCAACAGGATTATGAAAGTAAAACAATGATAAAATCAAGATGACTGTTAAAATATAAAAGAAATGGAACATACAAAACAATAAAACCAATAATCATCAGATTGGAATAAATAAAAACCTAAAATATATCCAAAAAAACATGTAAAAAAAAAAAAAATGTTTAAAAGAAAGTCTAACATGATTAAGTGTAAAAAGGTAATAAGACTATATAGTCATGAAAGACATACAAATCCAAAAAATATAATGAAACATAAAACAAAAAATGTAACTCTTAAATTTACCAATCAATAAGGTAAATAGTGAAACCCGCAATCAAAACGAAAGTAATAACAGTCATTAAAATTAAAAGTAATGCATAAAAGCCAGACTGAATAAATGAGCTTTTAGACTGCATTTAAATGTAACCATAAGTCAAGCGTTTACTTTTTAAAAAATGCACAGCAAAGATGCTAAAGGACAAAAATAACTTTTTTAATTTATGCTGTCTTTCTAAAAGGCTTGGCAAAACAGGGAAAAAGACTCACCTCAAGATTATATTGTTAAAAATGTTATTTGCTTGTGTCTTTCTGTTTTTTCTAATTATTTTTTATTCTACTTTGCTGTTATTTTGGCCCCAAAATGCATAAATGACCTTTTGTTGAGACCTGCTAGATCTGTCACAACATGCAGCAAAACAAGCCTCCAAACAGAGAATTAACATTCATTTCCAAAAGAGTTTATTTGAGGTTTAAAGTGTTGGTTTTGAGAATATTTTTACTGAATACTTCACTGCGTGCTCATGAATTTTGGCTCAAGTGTGACTGCATATGTTCAGCTGAAGATTTCCTCTGATCACATCTGTGGATTCAACTGTATGTTTTAACTCTAGTTTTTTATCTCATTTGAAGCATGACACCATTCATCACAAACCAATCCAAAATGTGAAATTAGATTTGTTGTATGTACAGTATAGTATGTGCTCTAATATGTATACATAATGACATTAGTCTTCATTAGGTTTCAGCAGTTTCATTCTTTGATACCAAAAAAAGTCAGATTTATATCCTCTACATTGGGATCAGCTTTACTTACTTCATTTTCCTCTTTTTAGTAAAATTTTATTATCTCCTGTACTGACGGGCGTGTCTTCACGCCCTGATGCTCTGTATTCTTTGCCCCAAAAATGCAGTTTGAATACGGACGTGTTTATATAAATTAAGATGGAAACAAATACTCTGATGGCACACAAATCCAGATACTGTTTGGATATATTTTTATGTCTTCATTTTGTGAATAACTCATCCTATTTTTTGTTTTTATTTGATATAATGTTGCTTTGCTACTCTGGACTATGTTTCTTACTTTATGCTACCATTGTATGTGAATTAGCCCAAGAATGCTCTATATACATGATGTAGATATGCACCTTTACTCTTTTCATTTTTATTTGGACGGTATACATTTTAGCACAGTCTAATGGAGTTTCTGTGGGACTTAAGGTGATAAATGTGTAATTATTTTGTACTCAGACCACCCAAACAAGCCTGCATTCAAGATGGCTGCTGTCCAAGTCAGTAACAGTAGTTTTGTGTTACATGAACAGTCACCAAGGGCCAGATCAGACTGCATGGCAAACTATAAAAACCCTGCTCTACCATGGCTAACAGACCGGCAACACCACCAATTTACTCTGACCAATCACTGTAGTCATGACGTTCACTGCATTTTTTCCAGCTTTGTTCATCGGTCTTGTGTCCTGCAAAATCAATTTTCTCTGCTTTAATTGTTGTTAGAAGGGGACTGAGGAGCAGAAGAACATGGCACCTTTTACTAAACTCTTAGTCCACAGAGAAATGCTATATCCCTCCTTAAAAGGCTCTGTTTATACTTCCTGGTGTTAATGATATCATAGCTATACAGCCTCCACCTGTATGTGAGTTCCCTGCTCATCACAGGCACACGCCATGACTGTTTGAAAGTTCATACTGAGGCCTCCTTTCCCCTGCCATCAGGCATCATTTGGGCAGCCAATCAGTGCAGAGCTCATTATCATAGCCTCCTGAAGCCCCGCCCCCTCAGATCTAACTGTTTCTAAAGGGGAGGAAAGGAGAGCTGCATCTGATCCTCTACAGAGATTACATTTTTTAATTTTTTTAACTGAACTTCAGTCAAATTCTTGCTTAATAGACACCCAAGACATGATGTAGGCTCAAACAAACCAGGACATGGACCTTAAAGAACGGGACCTGATATCCTTCAGATAGAACTTGAGATGAAAACCTCAACATAATTATCCTGATTGATCCTTTGTCAAGCCCTGCTTCTAATGTTTACAGTCAGTGTGTTAGACAAAATCATTTGTCCCTCTCATTTAGAACAGTTAAAAACAGCATTTGGATGAACTTTCACTCGTGTTTTAATGCAGGTTTTCTGCAGGCCTTAATTTCAGGTTCGCTTAAATATCACTGATACCTGCTGTCAGTAATGTTTGCAGACATTTGCTGCCATCTTATCAGCATTGGACTTGTTTCATAAAAACTGCTGAACAAGATGCAGATCATCTGCCCATGACCAGCATTAATGTGAAGTTATATACTGAAGTTAACACTAGCTAGTTAACAATGAAGAATCTATCAATCCACAAGTCCAATATCTTGGACTTGTGGATTGATTGATTGCACTATGCAGCCCACAGTGAAGCAGATTTAACATTAAGCTACTGTAAAATTACAAGCAATATCATCAGTTAATAAGTAATTATAGAGTGTAGGAATAAGTCCAAAAAAATGCAGAAATGAGTAAGCAATTCCTGGTTCCCAAGCCAAACTATATTTATATTTTTGGATAAATGCAGATAAAATGCAGTTCGGGATGAGCACATGGACAACATTTTAGTGTTAAATCCAAAAAAATAAATGAATCTAAAGTTGCCTACTTTTGAATCTTAACCATTGTTGTGTGTTTAAAACTACCGTTGCTAATGAACCTCTAAAAAGGACTACAAAAATGGCCGGGGACTTGACTTCAACCATTTCTGATAATTTTTAAATAAACGTATGTGTGTGTAAAAAAACAGCCATGAGGACCAACTTGATCAGGACATTCAATTAAGAGGAAACTCTCAAACAAGAGGTAAAAAAAAGTCATTACTCACTGGAAATATTGTAGCCGCATCTGAGTTGAACTGCTATGTTGTAGTTCATGTGGCTTAATAATAGCTCTTCACTTTTGTCTATTAAAAAGTAGGTTAGTTTGTTAAGATTATAACAAAGAGCAGAACATGCAGGGTACTTTTTTCAATGATTTTGTTGACATCAATATCTTAAATTTGTCTTTTTATCTTTGAAAATCCAAAGAAAACTTACAAACACTCAAGAGGCAAGAGAAAGCATCTTAATACTGGTTATATTCTGTATTAGTGGTTGAAATAAAAGGCCATTTGTGGACATCACAAAGATCATACATCAGTTTTATTTTAGAGTTTTTTGACCTTTTAAAAAAGATTTGGAGTCACTGTCATGCATCCTTCTGTGGTTTTGTTTTCACTCTTTCTACGAGGCCAAGTTTAAATAAAACAAATGTCTTAACTGAGTCACAGTTACTAACTGTTGAGGGCAGGGCTTGACAAACGGTCGATCATCATTACCAGAACATCACGTATAGTCATTCTCTTAATTTCAAGCTTGCTAAAGTATTCTTTTTTACTATATTTGTGTTAAACTACCGGTGTAGTCGCCCACAGAGCCAAACCCATATTTACATAATTATCAATAACCAGGATGAAAAATGCTTCCAGATTACAGTGTGCTTATCTTGAGTTGCTCTTCCCGACAGCCCAACCACACCTTTGAACCATGCTGATAAATTGAGATTGAGGTCACAGTTTTATTCTCCTGGTGCATGTGTAAAAGAATCAGCCTCAGTAAAAGTTTGTACAACAGGAAGTAGCTTAGCAACTACTTCTTTAAGAGGTGCAGGCTGATCAGAGAGCTGGCGAAGGGTCAGTAAGTATTTGGGAATTTTTATGACATCACTCTGGTAAATGAAGATGCGAACTGTGATGATTCAGTTGGTCAGCATCAGGGTGGAATTGGCAAAGAAAATAAAATCTAAAAGCCAGTTTTGAGTATTTTGGGTCATGAAGCATGCAGTTTTTAACTTTGATTATATTACACGACTGGAGTGTCTTCATCACCGATGTTCATGTTCAGGCCCAGCGTGTGAAGATGGGAAGCAGGTCAAAATGAATCTATGAAGTCTGATCCGGCCGTAAGAGTGAAATATAACCCCAAGATTTGAACCAGAACCAGAGGTATTTTTAAATGTTTGTATTTATTTCACATGTATAAATCATGGAGGTTTCAGAACTTCTTCTGGGAGGACGACGACACACTTACAGCAAACAAAGCCCTTCTGGATCATTCAGAGCAGCTCCTCCTCGGCCCCCCTGCTCTGTATTACAGTGGTGGGGCTGAGCGTCATTGAAGTGAACACAGAACCTGCCTCAGTCGTGTCTTCTGAAGTCATTGGAGTGAACTGACAGCAGCGGCCATGCAAGGCATCACACAAGGATTGTTTTTGCACCCCTTCAAAAAAAAAAAGGCTTAACTCTACTTTCTCACATTGCCTGTCAAATATTATCGAAGCTTCATGTAATGACGCTTTTTAGTTTTTGAATATAAAAGGAAAAGAGACATGAAAAGAAAAATGAACAATTTGTAAAACATAAAATGTTTTATTTGTTGCATGTCTTTTTGTTCTTCAATAAAATAACGTACTGCAGTGTTTTGAATGTTAACTTCTTTTTTATAAGGATTTCTGAGTGAAATCGTGGAGCCTTTTTCTTGACAGGTTTTAACTTTTAAGATTTCTGCATATGTAAAAAGGTATCAAATGGAAACTATTGTCTTTTTAATTCCAATACAAACCTGTTTTCTGTGGAGAAAAAATAGCTGAAAGGTGTAGGTTTTATGGTCTCTTAATTTGTACTGGCAATGCGTATCCCAAATAAATAGTTTCTTTTGTTGCATAAACTGCGGTTTTTGTCATTTTTTTTATGTCAAGTTTCATCTTCTTCTGTCAGGTTTGGTCAGTAATAAAGTCAGTTTACATGAGCTCTATTTGGGACAATATGGAGAGTGTTTGCAGTGACATATTTAAGTAGCCAAATGAGTTATGCCTTGCAAGAATTTATCACTCTTTTCATCCATTATCCATTCTGTTTATCCCTTTGTGGTAGCTGGGGACTAGATCCTGTCTTAGCCAACGTTAAGCGAGAGGCAGTGTTCACCCTGGACCGGCTGATCACGTGTCCGACAATCCTGAAGTTGTACAAATTTAAAATGGTCATATTATTCCTCAACTTAAGTCACTTTCACACCTCAAGTTTGGTGGACTCGGTTCGTTTTGGAGGTTAACCTGCAGCATTGTTTAAGATTTTTGGTTTTCTGGTTTGGTTTTCTTTGTCAATGCACCTAGTGAGGAAGAAAAAAGTCTATCAAATGTTGTGTAACCTAGCCTAGTTGGGGCCTCAAGTAGTAACATTACTGAGCTCAAAGCAGTTCGGAAAGATTCTGTGCCATAAAGCTGCATTTAGGCAGCAATGTGTGGGATGTGAAATATATTCCACGTGGATGTGCAGACGTTAACCTGTAAAGAGGACCAGAGGCTAGATATATTGTCAGTGAACACTACACTAGCTTTCCTGTTGTGATGTTCTACCAAATCAAACCAATGCTTCACTCCTTTTTTGGTTTGCTCACCTTGTTTGATTGCTTTCACACCCATTTTCCTGTGTTTTTCAGTCCTGATCCGCACCAGTTGAAGTGAGCTTTCACACCATCCCAAATGAGCCAAACATTCCAAAAGAGGAGACCGGAGTTTGTTTGGAGTGGACCAAATGTTCAAGGTTTGAGAACAATTAAACCTTAACATCCTAAGATTTAGTTAGTCAATGCTCTTAAAATCTAGTTTTCACACACTGAGTAACCCCGATAAAATTCTATTCTACCTCTGTCTGAGATGCTCTATCAGAGGTCTTGTCATTTTATGGCACACTTGGGCCCAGTCCAGTGTTCATTTTAACAGCACTTTTTAATTTAGTTTTAGTTACAGTCTTTTGCCTTAAACATCTTTTAGTTTTAGTCATTATTTAGTCATCTAAATTGTTTTAATTTTAGTCTAGTTTTAGTTGATGAAATTTCACATTTTAGTCGATGAAATCTACTGCAAATTAAGTCGACTAAAATATGAAATGTAAAGGGTAAGGCATCTTTTATGTTTCCTTGAATTTCTGAAGTCATGTTTTACACTTGGATAAAATGAAACATCTAATAACCCTTTACTGAATGCTCGTAAAGTTTGAATGTATAAATGAACAGAAACAAATTGAACTTTTGTGTGAAATGCAGTCACCTTTATTTAGGCTACCTGGCAGAGCATCTCAGTTACAATACCAGAACTGACAACAAACAGTGAACCTGCTCTACATGAATATATCAATTCATAAAGAGAGGAGCTCTGATTGGATCGCTCCACAACTTATCCCACCACCACCAACCAAAGTAGCTGTGATTGGATATATTCCTAACTTGTCCCTACTTTCTACATGACCAAATTAGGTCTGATTGGATTAAGTCTCTGTCAAACATTTTAGTCTAGTTTTTAGACAGGGTTCAGTTCTGGGCCCTATGCTTTTCACTATATACATCAATGACATTGTCTCTACCCTTATGCAGATGATGCTATTGTTTATTGTGTCGCGGACACTGTACAATCTGCCATTGATAACCTGCAACTTGCTTTTAACACTCTACAAGAGTCTCTTATTAACCTTAAACTTGTACTTAATGTAAGCAAAACAAAATTCATGCTATTCTCCAGGGCTAGGTATATTAAATTTGACAATATAGAAATATCAACTTCAAATGGATCAAGAATCGAGAGAGTCACTGAGTTTAAATACCTTGGGATATGGCTTGATGAAGAATTTACATTTAAACATCATATTAACACTCTTGTCACCCAGTTGCGACAGAGAGTTGGCTTCCTTTACAGAAACAAATCTTGTTTTCCAATATCATGTCGTAAAAGAATTGTAGAAGCCATGTTCTTATCTGTCTTGGATTATGGTGATTTAATATACAGGCATGCTGCAAATTCAACTCTCAAGCCCCTGGACTCGGTATACAACTCTGCTCTCCGATTCATTACTGGTGACAGGTACAACACTCATCATTGCATCCTCTATGAGAAGGTTGGTTGGCCATCACTTGAGCAGAGAAGGAACAAACATTGGTTTTTGTATATTTTCAAAGCCCTTACTAACAGGCTACCATCCTACCTCACAAACCTGTTAATGTTTTATGATTGCTCCTACATGACTCGTTCTTCTGGTTCACTCATTCTGAAAGTTCTTCGTGTCGTCACTGAACTTGGTAAATTGGCATATTTCGTTGATGCCCCTCACTCATGGAATTCCCTCCAACAAACCCTAAAGCTAACAGCCTTTTCCTCTCTTACAGAGTTTAAGACTTTGATTACTGACCACTGTTCATCTGTTTGTAACTGTTTTAATTGATTCCTTTGCTGTTGCGATTGATTGTGTTTGTTTATTGTTTTTATAAAGTCTGTAATCTCAACGACATTGAAAATGAGGGAAACCTCAATGTCTTTTCGAGAATAAATAAAGGTTTGAATGAATTTGTTGATGAAAATGTCAGTTCATTTAGTTTTAGTTTTTGACCATGTGCACTTGTTTTTATTAGTTACTGTCTAGGTTTTGCCAGGGAAAAAGGGTTGTTTACGAAAACTATGACGAAAAATAATAAGTCAACAAAATTAACACTGGCCCAGACTGTTCTGATTGGTTGACCGCCTGGTCTACTCTATAGTTACTGGTCAGGTCAGTGCTTTTTAGTGTTTTCAGCAGATCTGTCTTCTACAGCCTATGCTCTGCATTGCACCAGTGGACTGTAACTGCTGATGAAACAATGGTAGGACGTCACACTGGTAGATCTAGTGAGCAGGGGCCTGGAACAAGCTATTTCATGTGTCTAATGGCACTGTCCGCATGGGAAGATGGAGAAGTCCCAATGTCACAGACTTTTTAGCTTAGAAGTATACTAACATGAGGAGGAGACGTGTAAGACGGCACAGGACATACAAAACTCGACAAAGCAAATTATGACTTTTTTTAGAAACTGGTAGCCGCTGTAGCTGAGCTGCCATGAAAAGACGCGAGTGTAAGTGGTACGTTGGAGACACCAGATGTTCAGTCAAAGAGAGCTACACCGGGAAGCAGTAACTGCTGCTGGAAGCTTCTGTTCTGTTTTTGTACTTCACTGATGTTTGTGCTGCTTATTAGCAAAGAATGATGCTTTTCTTCACATGAGCTGCAAGCCTTGTTGCCCAAGTTCCCATGTACCGTGTTTTGATCAAGGCAAAGTCATATCAAAAGGGAGATTTTATTTACTCATGTCTCGGGATGATACAGAATAAAGAGTAGCAGCAGCTGCACTCACAGGGCAACATGAGCTTATTTTGATTTGGGGATTTTTAGCAGGACAGAAAATACAAGAGGGGTAGTTTCTCAGTGCGATGTGAGGATGTATGTTAGTGTGTATCACCAAGTGAAAATAAAAAAACAACAGGCAAAGTGAGGCCTGTGTGTGTGACTTGTTTTTTTACTGCAGTATGTTACGCTATCTTCTACTATCATTGTACTATCTTCTATCATTGTTCATCGTTGTATCTTCTTCTACACGTAAACAGTTACAACAAACACACAGGACCGTTTAGAGTTGCTGAAGAGTTTATCTGATGACTGTAGGCAGAGGCAGGCTAATGCTACCCATTGACTCCCAGTGTTTGAGCTAAGCTAATTAGCAGTGGGCAAGCTCTGCCCATCTCTTCCTTGTTACTGCACACAGTCTAAAGAATGGTGTGTATCTGCTTGTCATGGACTCAGGAGTGAGGCAAGACATGAAAACAAAAAAAAGTTGGCATATCCCTTTAAAGCAGCATCATAGTGAAGGTGCAACAGAAAGTTTGCAACAATGATAATGTTGCAAAGTGCAGCATCATCTGCAGAAAGATTGCCATTTTCCCTGACCACGTGGAGACACCCAAGATGCTGTTTTTATAGATCTCCACCTTGGCAGGAGTTTTCAAAATATGAGTTTTCAGTGACCTTAACTGCCACTTACCTAGACAGAAGGACAAAATGCACAGAAAAACTTGTTTTTTTAAATTTTACGCCTGCATGTGGACACTGCCAAAGACACTTATGATGTCACAATGTCATTAAGCAGATAATTTTGTCCAAAGTGTACATCTGAGAGTTCGTACAACACAAGCAAGAATCTAAACCTGAGGGAACAACAACATCAGTAATAGCAAAACATTTTTTTTTTTGACCAAGCAATCAACAGAAAACCTTGTCAAGTTAAACAAATATCATCATCATAAAGCCCTCATGTCATTGACACCAACATCACATCAAGCATCATCATACCCAGTGCTGAGTTGTTCACAAAGAGCTGATCTTAAACCTTCTGACTTGTTCTACCACAGGAGATTTAGACTAAGAGCATCAGTGTTTCCTAAACAGTTGAATCTTCAACTTTCTCTTAAAGTAGATAGGGACTCGCAGATCGAATGGAGTTTGGTAATTCATTCCACCACTTGGGAACAAGAGAGGAGAAGAGTCTAGCTGGTGATTTTGAGCCATGCTGAGATGGGAGCACCAGGCGTCTTTCACTGGCAGAGTGTAGCAAGCGAGAAGGGGTGTAAGGATTCCAGGTGGGCATAGCTGTTCTTGTTACTGTTTTGTAAGCCAGAGGTGGAGCTTTGAATTTGAATCAAGCTGCGACTGGAAGTCACTAAAGAGAGATTAACAGCAGAGTGACGTGCTGTTCTGGTTAAAGACCAGACATGCTGCTGCATTCTTGATCATCTGTGAAGGTTTAAATGTGCACACTTCCTACCTCCTATGCAGCTTTGGATCCCTTTAACAAACAATTCAAACAACACCTCCACCAGAGAGCAAAGGGCCAGAGAGCATGTGACCCAAACAACCCAGGAAACACCCATCAGTCATAAAGGGGGACCCTAAGATTAGGTTTAGGACTCTGCCAAGGACTCTCAGGTGCCACCCAGATCCCTAATATATTAATGGTTCACTTAGGTTTTATACTTTCAGCTCCTGAAGCTTTTTGGAGAAGAGGGGAAAAGTCTTCAAGACTCTGAACAAGTCTAGTAACCACTATGATCAGTCTTAAATAACCATGACCTGGATGACTGAGAACCTACAAAGACATTTTTCTACTTTGTCCACAACTACAAGTTTGCCACAATTCCTGTCCTGAATTTCTTCTCAAACTTGTGTGCGTTTTTTCCTGCAGACTTTTGTAACAGGGTCAGGGTCAGGAGTCACTGTAGGACACGAGTTTACACGTTGTTGACTTGTCAGTCCAACACCTCTGGATAACATTGCACATCTCACTTCCAACTATGTTACGGCACGCAGGCATTTTATCAACACTAGCATGGCGCCGGAGCCGGGGCCGATCTGACGAGGGTGTGAAGGGGACATTTTCACAGTTTTCGAAGTGAGTGAAAGCTGTGCGCTCCCGGCAGACAGACGCCCCCCACTCAACCCCCCCTCCCAACACCCATCGCTCCCTCCGAGGCATGGTTAATGTGCGTCCCCTGAAAGAGGCGGGATCCACACTTATCTCTCTCTTACAGATAAACCAGACAGGATGTCTGATTCTGCCATTCCTGCGGAAAAAAAGAAAACAGGAGGAAAAATGGTTGAAACATTTACTCGTGGATTATAAAAAAAAAAAAAGGTTCCCAGGAGCCTCCAAAATCAGAGAGCGTGACAGAGACTGTGGGAGTGACATATGCAAACATGATCAAGTGTAATTACATGGAGGAGCCTCCTTGTTTCTATCAAAAGGCTTCTTTTAGCCACTGTGTGTGCAATGAAAGGCAAGAAGTGCTGGACGTGTGTAATTTATTCATGCGCTCCTGCAAACCAAAAGCCATTGTGAGGCTGATTCAGTCATTACATGCTGAGAAGGTGTAAATCCCATTTTGAGGAAAATCAGAAAACACGCTTTTGAATTTCTGATTCCTTTTCACAAACGGGCTGGTTAACATGCTGCACCATGATGAACGCAATGTAGGATTTTAAAGAGGAAATTCTGATCATATGCCACAGAATGAGCCATTTCCCTGACATTTTCTTTAAATTCATTCACTCTTAAATTTAACTTCACGTCAAAAATGTAATGGAGGTGTTGGCAGGTGCAATTTTATTTTTTGAATGACAGAACTAAAACATGATCCAAAAATCCCTGATTCCGTGATTTGCAAGTCAAAGGCAGCCAGCACATCCAGGATTATTGCAGCTAAATTTGGGTAGAAATTCAAGGTTTACAAATGTCAGGGTTACAAAGCTGTATTTTAAAAGCATTTTCTCAGCATTTTTCGAAACGAAAAATTCGAAAAATTAGAAACCAGTGTAATCTGAGATGTCTGGTGTTGAAAATAAAGTATATCTTAATAAGCTGAAATTAAAAGATGGAAAAGTAAATATGTTTAGCTTCATTGTCTTTGAGGGAATCTGAGGAGGCTTTGTTCATTTACTCTGTCATGTATGTTCTGACGTATGTGTTGTTGCCCATTTGTTTGTTGGTTAATTTGTTTGTTTATGAGCAAGAAAACTCAAAAAGTTCTTGACAGGGCTTGATTAAGTTTTTAAGAAATGTCGGTCATGGCACAAGGAAAAAGTGAGAACATTTTGGTGGTGATCTACATCAGGATGTGGATCCAGGAATCTTTTTTTGTACTGATTTTTTCACATTGCAATTTAGGGCAGTTTTCCCACATTTTTACTAATAACAGCAGAACTTTTCAGCGGATTCTGTCGAATTCTCAGGGAATGTCGGTCATGGCACAAGAAAGTAGTGTTTAGATTTTTGGTAGTCAAGCGAGTGTGGATGTGGATCCAGAAATATTGTAGCAGGATTTGTTAAAGTTGCACCATAGAGCAGTTTTCCACATTTTCCGGAATAAGGAATGTCAGCTCAGAGGGAGAACGGATCAACTTTGTGACTGAATGAGAAAAAGGTCGCCTGCCTGATTTTAAGTTTTATTACAAACTCCAGTCCTAATATATCTTTAAGCATCTTTTGTTTTACATTTAAGAGTAGATTAAGTTGCTTCAATCAATGAAACAAAAGTTTTTGATTTTGTAGGCCCAGGCTTTAGAGGTTATTGTAACTTGACCTCACACTATAATACAAAACCCAAAACCAGTGAAGTTGGCACGTTGCGTAAATCGTAAATAAAAACAGAATACAATGATTTGCAAATCCTTTTCAACTTATATTCAATTGAATACACTGCAAAGACAAGATATTTAATGTTCGAACTGAGAAACTTTATTTTCTTTTGCAAATAATCATCAACTTAGAATTTATTGGCAGCAACACATTGCAAAAAAGTTGGCACAGGGGCATTTTTACCACTGTGTTACATCGCCTTTCCTTTTAACAACACTCAGTAAACGTTTGGGAACTGAAGAGACCAATTTTTGAAGCTTTTCGGGTGGAATTCTTTCCCATTCTTGCTTGATGTACAGCTTAAGTTGTTCAACAGTCCGAGGTCTCCGTTGTTGTATTTTACGCTTCATAATGCGCCACACATTTTCAATGGGGGACAGGTCTGGACTACAGGCAGGTCAGTCTAGTACCCGCACTCTTTTACTACGTAGCCACGCTGTTGTAACATGTGCAGAATGTGGCTTGGCATTGTCTTGCTGAAATAAGCAGGGGTGTCCATGAAAAAGACGTTGCTTGGATGGCAACATATGTTGCTCCAAAACCTGTATGTACCTTTCAGCATTAATGGTGCCTTCACAGATGTGTAAGTTACCCATGCCTTGGGCACTAATACACCCCCATACCATCACAGGTGCTGGCTTTTGAACTTTGCGCCTATAACAGTCCGGCTGGTTCTTTTCCTCTTTGGTCCGGAGGACACGACGACCACACTTTCCAAAAACAATTTGAAATGTGGACTCGTCAGACCACAGAACACTTTTCCACTTTGCATCAGTCCATCTTAGATGAGCTCGGGCCCAGCGAAGCCGGCGGCGTTTCTGGGTGTTGTTGATAAATGGCTTTTGCTTTGCATAGTAGAGTTTTAACTTGCACTTACAGATGTAGCGACGAACTGTAGTTACTGACAGTGGTTTTCTGAAGTGTTCCTGAGCCCATGTGGTGATATCCTTTACACAGTGATGCCGGTTTTTGATGCAGTACCGCCTGAGGGATCGAAGGTCACGGGCATTCAATGTTGGTTTTCGGCCTTGCCGCTTACGTGCAGTAATTTCTCCAGATTCTCTGAACCTTTTGATGATATTACGGACCGTAGATGATGAAATCCCTAAATTCCGTGCAATAGCTCGTTGAGAAATGTTGTTCATAAACTGTTCGAAAAATTTGCTCACGCATTTGTTCACAAAGTGGTGACCCTCGCCCCATCCTTGTTTGTGAATGACTGGCCATTTCAGGGAAGCTGCTTTTATACCCAATCATGGCACCCACCTGTTCTCAATTAGCCTGTTCACCTGTGGGATGTTCCAAATAAGTGTTTGATGAGCATTCCTCAACTTTCTCAGTCTTTTTTGCCACTTGTGCCAGCTTTTTTGAAACATGTTGCAGGCATCAAATTCAAAATGAGCTAATATTTGCAAAAAATAACACAGTTTACCAGTTCGAACGTTAAGTATCTTGTCTTTGCTTTGTATTCAATTGAATATAGGTTGAAAGGGATTTGCAAATCATTTTATTCTATTTTTATTTACGATTTACACAACGTGCCAACTTCACTGGTTTTGGGTTTTGTAGGACTAAACATTGGTGGGCAAACTTGCCTCTGCTTTACCCACAGTAATAATGATAATGATAACAACAACAACAACAACAATAATAATAATAATAAGACGAAGAAGAAAAATGGCAGCACTGTGGCGCAGCAGGTGTGCACGTGCCTCACAGCAGGAAGGTTGCTGGTTCGATCCCCGTGTCTTTCAGGGCCTTTCTGTGTGGACTTGCATGTTTTCTCCTGTGCATGGACCACAAACAAGTTTATAGGTTAACTGGTGACACTGTATTGCCCTTAGGTATGAGTGTGAGCATGAATGGTTGTCTGTCCCTCTATGTGGTCCTGTGATTGTCTGGCGACTAGTTCAAGGTGTACCCTGCCTCTCACCCCAATGTAGCCCCCCCCCACACCTGTCCTCCGTGACACCACATTGATACCCTTAGTGTATTAATAAAGTCAATCCAATGTAGGTTAAGAAATCCCAAGATACTTAAAACGCCTAATGAAAAAACAGCCTACACCACATCTTTCCATGAATGACTTAAGGCAAAAATCCATTACTAAAGAGATGGACCATTTTTGAGGTGGCTAGTGAGTTTTCCAGGTGCCCAATTTCATTTAGGCATACAGCACAGATGTTGTCTCTAATTTCCGCTTGGCGCAGGTGTCATTTTTACATCCAGCACTCAAGCTGAGAGTTTTTCTGCTATTTTGAGGATGAATCAGAAAGATTGGCATCCATGAGATTAAAACACACTTTACTGAGCTTGTTTCAGAATGTACAACAGCACACATCTATCGTTGGCCAATTATGCTCATTGATATTAAAATGGGCTGTCCAGTGATAGATAACAAAACGGGCTGTCCAGTGTATTTTATGCAAACAATAGAGAACATAGGCAATGTTTCAAGCATAAAAAATGAGAAAATAAGTTGTTTAAAGCCTAAGGGTTTTTGATGTTCAGAGATTTTTATGCATCAGAAAGATCAGCATCAATGAGTTCAAAACACACTTTACTGAGCTTGTTTCAGTCACAGAGAATGTACAACAGCACACATCTATCATTAAATATCAGAGCACCTCAAAAACAGCCTGGCTTTTTCACAGCACTCCTCACTGTGCTATTTCCATGTGCTAAAGTGTGCATATTTCTCCCAGAAACGAGAAAAACACACAAATGATTAAAGATTTTCTCACTACACAGAGCTTCATTTATAATATCTATAAGCTAAATATGAATGTCATGGACAATTATGCTTATGCTCATAGATATTAAAAAGGGCTGTCCAGTATATTTTATGCAAACAATAGAGAGCCCATGTTTCATGCATAAAAAAATGAGAAAATAAATTGTTTAAAGCCTGAGGGTTTTTGATGTACAGAGATGTTAATGAATAATGAGGTTTTTTTTACATTATCTGAAAGTTTCTGACTCATCTTAATGATTGTTTTTAATGCTTTGGATGCATCAATGAAAAAAAGTATTTGAATATGAGCATTAACATATTTCATACAGTGCTGTTTGTATGTTCTCTGAGTATGGTGGCACTGTAAAAGGAGAAGAATTAATAATCCAGCTGAAATTCAGACCCAACAGTGAACTCTGCTGTGTGAAAAGACACTGCCAGCCACCTGAAGCACACAGATCTAAAGGAAACAAGAGCTGACACTCTGATTGGTTTGATCCATGTTACACCCAAAACACACCAAAGAACTTTAATTTGTCCTTGTCCCACTGGGCTTTGTGCAGAGAATTTGTCAAAATAGCAATCACACCATCAAAATAGGGCCCATACAGTCAGAGATGTTATTTTTTACAAACCTTTCAAGTTCACTTTGATGGGAAAATCTTTGGTTTGTTTATGTCCGTGATCTAAAGCAGGGCGCTTTGATCTCATTGGCCAACATCTCTGATGTGTTTGAACAAATCATAGGATGCAGGACAAAAATCAAAGAAGCTTGACTTTCAGTTGTGGAACGTCACAGTTCCTGATAAAATGATAAACTGTGGTAAAATTCCTGATGGTTAGTATCACCATTTCCTGTTTTAATTACCGTCAAAACTGTTTGATTATCTCACTTTGTCAATAACTCATGATGATACTGCCAGGACTAAGTGTCTGCTCCTCTGCAAAGCAGCAGCGGTCCCTCAGACGCAGGCGTGCATGTGCAGTTTGAAATGTTTGGCCTCTGAAGGCAAAAGTACAAGAACACTGTACAGGAGATTTTTTTCCCCATCGAAGCTGACAAAGTCTAGTCGCATTTTGGATTTTACAAGGCTGCCGAGGACAGTCACCCTGGCTACAAAAAATGCAGAAAAAAGTCTCCGGGAAGGGAGGCAGGGAAGAACCACAAACACCCCCACAGCAGGATGGGAGGGGATGGCCTGGCTGGACTGTTGAGGAAGACCTCAGAACCAGAGAGGGGAAGAGGGTCAGGTTCTGACCACTGCAGGTCGTTCTTAAATTCACATTATTTCATCTAAATAAAACTTTGTTAGATGATTTCAGTGTATGTACAAGTAGCCTACTTTTTGAACATTTTGAGCACATTGCAACAATACTGCTAAACTGCAGTATTTTTGCAACAAACTGCAATAATAATAACCGTGAGAATTTTGGTCACAATAACCGTGATATGAAATTTTCACACCCCAAAGCCCCAGTCACACATTCCCGTTTCTCATGGCGACTGTGCATGACTGTACATGATTGGCAAGGCTGGTTTGATCGGCATGATACGGGAAGAAATGACTTTTTCCCCTGGACACACCCCGTACATACACTGTCAGTAACGCTTCTTTGGTGCTTCTGCAGCCCTTCAGGGGCGTTCGTCCCGCTTCAATTAGGTCAATACAATGATACGACGAGGATTCTATGAATTTCCATCCCACTGACAGGACATCAGCCCCGTTCGAGCCCAGTTTGCGTCACGTAAGCCCCGACTGAGCCCCGACTGAGCCCCGTCACTTGCGTTTGGTCGCATTCACTTCCAGTACGAGATACGTAAGAACAATGTTCAGAAAGGATCACATGACGCATTCTGAGGGTCTGTAAATACAAGTCACAAACACAGGCATTATGATTACAGTCGGGGCACAATCAGATACGTCCTTGTCAATCGTCCTCAGAAAGCTTTCTGGATTAAGCCACGATCAACCCGATTGAGCCCCGTACTAGCCACGCCAATACAGTTCGCCTTAGGACTGCATTCGACTTCCATCCAGCTATACTGAGAGCGGCGATTCTCCACAACAGTTTTGAACAGTTCAAAACAACCGGGACCCTCCCCTGTTCTCCGGCGTTCATCCACGACTATACAACGCTGATCCAGATCAAGTAGTGCATGCACCACGACCAAAGCACATTTCATGAGGATTAATTTAATTCCGAATAAAACCTAAATCCTCTTTAAAAAGATTAAAAATGACCTTGTAAACACTTAATTCTAAATGAAAATGATAATTCCAATAAAATTTAATTCAAAGAAGGTGGCTGGTTTATTCTGAATTTAAAACCAAATTAAATAATTCCTCGATCATGTATACGTTCATTCCGCTTCAAATGAATTCCGGTCGTTCTGCACATGCTGGTTCCCTTGTCCTGTCGCGATGATGCATGGGACGCTGACAGGACAGGAAGGCCACCCGAAGCAAGCGTTGGACTCAAGCTGGGACAATGTATTTAATTAAAGCCTTAGAAGATTTGGAAATAATGAAAAGAGAGGATGGACGCAAGCATAAAAATGCGGACCTTTTTAAAGTTGTAGCGTCCAAATCGGACCAGATTTCCCTGACAGTAGCTGTGTTCGAAATTGTTCCCTATCATGGATATAGTGCACTATATAGTGTGTTCGCCATTTTGTAGTGCTCAAAGTCTCAGCGATTAATTTCATTCACTATATAGTCCACTACAAAATACCCACAACGCACGGCAAATATGAGTGTACATACGATGTACTCTATATTGTACTCCCATATACCACAATGCAATGCGTTCATGTTTTTCCAGAGAAGAAGAAGAAGAAGAGAAAGAAGGCTGCTAGGGCACAAATGGGCGCTGCTTTTGTTTATAAATGTAAGAAACCTTAATGTATCTGTAACACGTTCGTAGCGTAGCTATTTTACTTCTTTTAACGGTTGTAAACAGCTGCAAAATTTGCTACTCATTCTCCTGAGTGCCCGGTTTGTTTACGTGATTCTTGGTGCGTCCACTTCCGTCACAAGAATATCAAGCTCATCTACTCACGCAATGATGTTCAGAAAATTTCAGTGTAGTGTCCGAAATCTCCTTTGGTCATTCCCTATGTAGTTCACTATTTCATTTACACTACATAAGGAATAGTGAGTAAGCGAAGGAGTGGACAGTTTTGAACACAGCTAGTGACGCTGGAGATGCTGAACTGGAGTTTTTCTTCCGGTAGACGTAAATACGTCACTACGTCATGTCCGCCTTTCCCAACCCCCAGTCATTAAGCAGGATTAAATAAAGGTGAATAAAGGTGTTTTCCATGTAAACCTCAATTTGGAATAAATGTTTCCATGTAAACACGAAGGGGAATACTTTAATTCCAAAATATTTAATTCTGAATACTTAATTCGGAATTAAAAAACATCACGTAACCGTGGCCACTGTCTTCTTTGAGGAGAAAAGTAGTGAGCAGTTGTTTATTTTAGCTTTCTTATTTTCTACAATTCATATCAATCATCCTGAACCAGAGCAGGATGCATGTGGTACGTACGTTGGGGCGGGGGTGCTCAGATTAGATCAATGACAATAACAAGGCTCATAAACAGGCCGGCCTCATACAGTACGTGTTTCTGTACGCCAACGCCTGCAGCATGAAGCACACAAACAAACCAAGGTTACACTCATGTGCCTGAGGGGAGGGCCGCTGAAGCAGACCATGAGGATGGAGGGGCTTTGTCTCAAGACCCCCCACCCCCTGCTTTAATAAGATGAAAAAAGTCCTCTTCTGTCTTACATGAGACACAGAGTGACTCTAAAAGAAAACAGTACTGCAGGAATAGGGTCAAGTAATTAGCGGCTGTGGGTGTGTTCCAGTCAGCACTGCAGATTTCAGATTTGGAAACGGTTCAGTTTGGCATCGACTTGCCGCTGGAAAGCATCCGTCTCGTATTGCCTGTGCCACCCACAGATCTCTAATGAATTCCTCTGATCCCAACTTTCATAAAGAAGACATTTGGAAAAGATTTCACAGATCAGCGTGCGTCATCGTAGCCTTTCAAGTTACTTCAACCGTGGAGCATTTGAATTAGAATCTGCAGAGTATTTGAGTTTTTTCCGGGGTGTGGGAGTTTTAAGGCTGCAAACTGTTTTCTTTATATTTGCCTAAAGCTTCCATAATGAGCGAGATATGGACCTTATCATGTTCTGCAATTATGAAGGAAAAACATCCTTGAAAACAGTGCCAGGAGATGCTCTTATTAAAGAAAGTTATCTCTCCAAAACATGAATAAAAAATGGGACAAAACAATATTTTTCTGCTGATGATCAAGCACAGTCAGACACACTGCTGTTGCAATGATTATCTCACTCACGTCCCAGAACAAAAACAGCGTCACTCATGTCAATTCTCATGCAGCCGTGAGCTAATTTGTTTTGAGTTTGCATCCATGTTTTTATCTTCTTAAATGTTTTCCCTGCATTTCTGGACATGAAGTCATTTGACACATTTGGTCAGTGCAGTGTGTCGCTTCAGAGGGAAATCCTGTCTCTTCAAAAGATAGCAATGCTGATTATGTTGTCAACATGGATTTGTGTCAGGTAACAAAAACTGCCCAGTTCCCCCTGCTCTGTGTACCCTGCTGTAAAGCCGATATTGTAATTTAGGAGGCAGCTGTCATATTGAGTTTTCCCATTATCTGCAATGTACAGCGTGGACGAGAGTCCCACTGAATACACTGGTGTGACTTTATCCCTCTGCTTGCAGAGACACTCAACCACATGAGAAAATTCAAATTAACCCAATTAATATTCAAGTTAATTGTCAAAAATCGGCTGCATTGGTAGGTCTGTGCAGTATTTTAAACAGTGATGGAGCTGAGGGGCTTCTGCCTCCTTAACATGAAACACTGCTGACCCCTCATGGTGTGATGGTGTCTTTTATGAGGACAGAAAGCTTTTCACAAAACATCTGAGAGTTTGAAGCCTTCTGGAAAATACGTAAACATATTAATAATATCCCCATAACTCTTACATATGATTTGCTCATCTTTTAACATTACTTTACTGCTAAATTATTTCTGCTGTGCTCAATATTTAGATTAGATTTAGATCTTTTTGAAATTCAAAGAAACAAACAGAAGGAATAAATGGAAATAGAAAGATCCTCCACCAAGCAGCTCAGTTCCAGCAGTGGCTTTTCCACAACCCCTGTAAAAGATACAATTCTGGATCACCAGATCCAGAATAGAGCCAGGATCCAGACCAAGCTCAGCACATACATGGAGGTTCTGTATAAGCATAACAAGTTTTGGGAACATCACTTAATATTTGGGTTTTATATGAATTATTGAATATCGTCAATGGGATTTCCCATTGTAAAGTTAAAGGTTTTTTGTGACATCACTCTGGATTGGATCCAGATGAAGTTC
Organism: Cetoscarus ocellatus; assembly: GCA_037902135.1. Taxonomy (NCBI): domain Eukaryota; kingdom Metazoa; phylum Chordata; class Actinopteri; order Labriformes; family Labridae; genus Cetoscarus; species Cetoscarus ocellatus. The sequence goes on from JBAMNC010001452.1 coordinate 659,593, forward strand.
AAGTTGATGATAGAGATGTGGACCCCATATTATCCTGTAAAATTGGAAGCACATCCGTTGAGAAATGGCAGAGATATTATTTTCTTTAAATTCTGCCCAATAATAACCTACTGGATTTTTTTTTAATTTTGGGAATTTTTTGAATCCATACCAATATCTGTATCACCACCAAAATTGAATGGCTTCTTCCTTGGACCAAACTACATCTGTGGTAAAGTTTTAATGTAAATCCATCCAGTATTTTTTCCGTAATCTTGCTAACAGACAGACAGACAGACCCTGGCAAAGGCATAACCTCCTTGGCGGAGGTAATAAATAGAATGAAGGCATGCAAAACTTAAACCATTACATCATGACAAGATTGCATCCTGTCATTTGGTTTACATGTACAAAATGAAGTGAAAAGAAGTACACACATATTTAATCCCACCCCTTCTCCAAAAGTACTTAATATGTCTTATCCAGCTAACCTGACACGCCAGATGGACAGTTCCATATATCCACCACGGAAATATTTCACTAATCCATCTGGGAAAGAGCCGTTCGTATGACATAGCAGCTGGCGCTGTTGTTAGCCGTTAGCTTGAACTATCTTAGACTATCGTCTAACATTAAAATATACCACACAGATGTATAATTTAACACTCACATGTGACATGAACCTCGTCAAAGACAACCCCTACCAAGTTCTCCTGGTAAACTACCGAGGAGAGCATATTTCGCCAGGTATCACTGAGTAACCTTGATGACCATAGAGTAACCAGCATGTCCATGGAGGATTTCCTCGGTCTTTCCCAGTTTCCCAGCAGTGATCCCCGGTCAGGAGAAGAGCAAAAACATGATTTTTCGTAAGACAAGCTTCAAATGACGTTCTTTGCTCCTCTTTCAAAGAATAAATTGAGTCTATTTCTGATTTTTTTTTAAAAACGCAGATATTGAGACCGCTTCAGAAGCTGCCATTGTTTCCAAACATGCAGTCACTTCCTGTTGTCGTCACACCCGCAGCTCCCGCCTCTCTTCCCCAATTGGGCTGTTAAGCATAGGGCCGAGTGAAGTCGTTGGACAATGGATGTTAGCAAGAGGGACATGCAGGATTTCAGAATCAGGCAGGTCCGTCAGCTCTGCAAGGCTATTATCCATCTCCCTTATCAATCAATCAGTCAATCAATCAAATAATTAATCTTTATTTGCATAGTGCCAGATCAGAACAAATTTTATCTGAAGACACTTTGGAGTAGAGCAGGCTGAAACCATACTTTACAGATATAGATATAGATATAGATATAGATGGCCTCCTGGCTATCACGGTACCACTCTGGAATTCACTGAGCTCCTGAGAGCGACCTATTCTTTCACAAATGTTTGCAGAAGCAGTCTGCATGACCAGGTGATTATTTTATACACCTGTAAACATGGAAGTGACTTGAACTCCTGAGTTCAATGATTTGGATGGTGCGTGAATACCCTTGGCAGTATAGTGTATCTTGTCTATCTTTGTGTTTTCTGTCAATCAACAGCCAGAAGGCCTCCAAACAGCCGACACAGATCTGCTAACAATGTAATAACTTTGTCGTTGGGCAGCATGGATGTTGTATTCAGTAGATTCATGATGCTCACTGGACAAGTCCAAGGATTAGGACTTGATTAATATTCAAATTACAAAATACTGAGGACACATAACTGTCAGGAGGTTCAGATGTGGCTCTGACAGCAGAGCAGGGCAGTGATAGTTTGACATTTCTTCATGTGTCTCTTCAGGGAGAGCAATTTCAATCTGAACCTGCAGTTCATGAAGGACTCTGTGATCAGATCATCAGTGTTTCAGTGCACATCTGTAGCCTCATATGTTACTTAAGAAATTCTATTCAACGATATATTATCATCTTCAACCTCAGCAATAAGGAATCAATTTTACAGTAAAATCTGAATAATTAAGAGTAAGAGGATTTAAAAACAACAGACCAAAATGGTGTTTATCAAAGAGGGGGTCCTGAGCCTTTAGGTACACTCCTGCGTGGTCGCAGAACTTGGAAAGAAAAGTGGAAAATTAGAACAAAAATATAAATCAAGAAACTACATCAGTGATGACGATAATGCTTAATGTGTCCTCATAAAAATATACATATGATCACTGCAAGTCAGATCCTCTGTTTCGTTTCTGTCACTCTTCAATTTACAAGCATTTAGCAAAACACATTTATGGTTACTTGATTAATTTAAAAACCTTTTCTTAAGTCTTATTAGTATCTTCAAACCCAAATTCAAGCAAAGTTTGGTCATTGTGTAAAAGGCAAATAAAAATCAGAAAACAGTATTTTTTTCGACCCATATTCAATTAAATGCACTACAAAGACACATTTTTTAATGTTCAAACTAATATATATATATATGTATATATGTTTTTTTGTTTTTTTCAAATATTCACTTATTTTGAATTTGATGCCTGCAACATGTTCCAAAAAAGCTGGGACAGGGTCAAGAAAAGACTGGGAAAGTTTGGGAATGCAATGAACACCTGTTTGAAACACTGAAACAGGTGAACAAGTTAATTAGATAGAGGTGAGTGTCATGATTCGATACAAAGGAGCCGAAAGTCACTCACAAGCAGGGATGGGGCGAGGTTCAACACTTTGTGAACAGCTGTGTGAGAAAATAGTCCAACAGTTAAAGAGCGTTTGTGAATGTATAATTGCAAGGAATTTAGATATTTCATTATCTACAGGCCATAATATCATCAAAAGATTCAGAGAATCTAGAGATAGCTCTGCATGTGAGTAGCAAGGACACCAACACTGAATGTCCTTGACCTTTGACCCCTCAGGCAGCACTGTATTATGAACCAGCATCGTTCTGTAAAGGATATCAGCACGTGGGCTCAGGAACACTTCAGAAAACCATTGTCAGTTAACACAGTTCATCTCTACATCTACAAGGTCAAGGTCAAACTTTACCATGCAAAGACAAAGACAAATATCAACAACACCCAGAAACACCGCCGGCTTCTCTGGGCCGAGCTCATCTGAGATGGACTGAGGCAAAGTGGAAAAGTCTGCTGTGGTCTGAGTCCACATTTCAGACTGTTTTTGTACATCATGGACGTGGTGTCCTCCAGACTAAAGAGGAAAAGGACCATCCAGACTGTTATCAGAGCAAAGGTCAAAAGACCTTAGTGCCCATGGCATGGGTAACCTGCACATCTGTGAAGGCTCTATTAATTTTGAAAGGTACAAAGTGGTAAACAAATTCAAAATGAGTGAATATTTAAAAAAAAACAGAAAAACTATTACATTTATCAAAGTGAACATTAAATTCTTGTCTTTGTAGTTTAACTGAATTGAATATATGTTAAAAAAAAGAAGAAAAGGCTTGAAATCATAGTATTATGTTTTTATTTCCATTTTACATAATGGATCAACGTGCCATCATCTTTTTCAGGGATGTCCCTGCTTATTTCAGAGACCATGAAGACACATTCTGCTCGAGTTACAACAGCGTGGCTTCAGATTAAAGAGTGCAGGGACTAGACTGACCTGCTGCAGTCCACGCCTGTCTCCACTGAACATGTGAGGGGCATTATGAAGAACAAAATACAACAACGGAGACCCTGGACTGTTGAGCATGAAGCAGTACATCAAGCAAGAATGTGAAAGAATTCAGCCAACAAAGCTTCAACAGTTAATGTCCTCCGTTCACAAAAGTTTGTTGAGAAAATGCGATGTGACAAAGTGGTAAACAAATTCAAAATGAGTGAATATTAAAAAAACAAACAAACAGAAAAACTATTAAATTTATCAAAGTGAACATTAAATATCTTGTCTTTGTAGTTGAATTGAATTGAATATATGTTAAAAAAAGAAAAAAGGCTTGAAATCATAGTATTATGTTTTTATTTCCATTTTACATAATGTCCTATATTTCATTAGAATTTGGGTTTGTATAGGCAGGGTGATACCTACTGACTTTTGTATTAGTGTTTTTTTATTAATCTTTTTTAAGCTCAGAAACCACAGTACTTACCTGATGAATATGATGGGCATTAATAAAACAATAAATGATATTCACCCCTTAGTTACATATATCGCCAACACATATAATAAAACTAACTCTAAGAAAATATTAGGAATAATTTATAGAATTATTGAAGGAGAGCTGGAGGGAGCCAAACCCAAAGCACTGGTTAATTGGGAAAATGAACTAAACATAAGTATAACAGACGAAGACTGGGAGAACATATGCATTAACACATGAAAACAACAAACTCTTTATTTTGGAGAGAATTCACCTGGAAACATCAAATTAGATACTTCAAAACTCCTATTATCCAATCAAAATACAATGGTAAATATCACACCATGCTGCTGGCTAAGGAGAATAAGGCTAATCATACTCATGTCTTATACTCATGTCCAGTTTTGGAAGAATATTGGTCCACAGTTAAAGAGGAAATGGAAAAAAAAATTAAATATGACCTTTCTTCATCCCCCCAAAACTTATTCTTGGCACCGTCCCACAAATCGGATAAATACTGGTACAGAATCTTAAGAACAACTGCAATTAAACACATTACAAAAAACTAGTTAACACCAAATCCACCACAAATAATCAAATGGAAAGAATAAATAAATTAAATGTATAACATGGAAAGAATTACACATAGGACAAGAAACCTCAACGACACTTATGAGCTGCAATGGTAAAAGATGAATGAACTAATATAACTGTAAAAATACTTGAAAAACATGGGTTGGAAGGCAATATATATAATCATATATATATGTATGTATATATATATACACATATGTATATATAAAATCTCCATGTTGCCAGTACTGTTTTGTTTTTTCTTTTGTTTGTTCGATTTTGTTTGCTTGTCTTCTTTGTCTAGTATGTTTTCTGTTTTGCTTTGTTGTCTTTGAGGAATTACCTAAGTTGTGGATTTGAACTGCTGTTTAACTTGTTCAAAAGTCCTTTTTCTGTTTGTTCACTTTTGTTTGTGTATGCACCCATTTATTTTACAGGAAAGTATAATATATATATAATTTGTTATGCCATTGTCATTTATATTGACATATTTTAGGTTTATTCTCTGTTTATACTCTTAAAACTATCATATAAAAAGTAAAAAAGAAAAAAAAAGAAAATAAAATAACCACAATCCTGTATGTTCCAAAAATACAGTTCAGTTTCAGATCACTTCTTTGTGTGATTTTTGTCCCTGTGACAGAAATAATAATAATAAAGGTGGCAAAGACATGAGGAGTGAAGGCTGAATATTTGTTGCCAACCAGAGACCAGAATGCTATTAAATACAAAACATATGTCCTTAATTTCTTTAATATATTGATTTACAAAATATCTCAATAATGCACTAAAAATTTTAACAGTATTGCACCACAAAAACTGTTCTGCTGTCATACTGATTGGTGATTCTTTTTGTGATAAAATGAAACCATGAGCTGCTTATCAAGCAGAACATAAACAATGAAACCAACATTTTAAGACCCTAAACTGATTTCAAACCATCTCTGCAGGATACTTTAACACTTTCACACAAACTTCCTTCAGCCTCTGTTTCCTGAGCTTTGCATGATGTTGCCTGTTATGTCTTTGTTTATAATTTAGACCTCATCTGTGGACGCAAGTGTGACCTTGTGCAGCTTTGAGCTGTCTCAGCAGAGCGTCTGACCACGGCGGCTGACACAGCGAGACGTCTGCCTGTTCGGGGACAGAGGGTGTATGTAGGTCAGCCATGGGCCTGCTTGCTGTGACAGCAGCACGGTCACTGTGCTGTGCAGCCGGACAGGGATTGGAGTGGACAGAGAGAGCCGGCGTGGAGAGAGGCCCCCCTCACACGTCAGCACCGATACTTCCTCATTTGCCCCCTTAAACACTTTGACATTATCAGGCCACACAGAGCGCCGTCCACACTCATTACTCTCACCTTTGGTACTGCAGCAAAATGGGCAAAGAGCGGCAGGAGAGGGAGAGACCGGCAGAAATATAAAACAGACATCAGATCATGTCGCATGACTGAAATGTTGAGATGGTCATTTAATGGATACCCCCACCCCCTCCTGCTGCTACAACCGTAAAGACTGGATCATAGATTTCTGTTAACAGACACCTTCATCACTGTTTAATGTGAAGGATGGAGATTCTTGTTTTCAGGGACAGGTCAGTGTTTTTGAAGTTCATGTCAGTAGGTTCATTAAAACCAACTGATTTTGATCAGCTCTGTCTTAGTGAGGAGAGAACCTCTACAGCAGGTCGGCTACACAATGATACACATAATAATATCACTCCATCACGATGATGTGGAATATGCCTTTTATTTATGTATTTACTCATTTCTCTTAACAAACAAAACTTTGATGATCCTTAACAAACATAAACGCCGCAGGCGCAGCATCAGCTGACTCCTCCTGCTGCAGCCTCCACACCAGAGTGATGAGAGAGACAGAGACTTTAGTTTCTGCAGATTAAGGTTGATTTTTTAAGTTATGAGTCCAATCAGCACACACCTGCTTAACCACAGTGCTTCTGTGGAGATGTGATTAAGGGCAAAAAAAAATGTGCTGCTCAATGCTGGAGAAGTTTGTTCTAATAACACAGAACCTGATGTAACAGCAGCAAACCTTGAGTGAGCTCCTGTTAAAGTAATTATGAGTACGTTTTATTTCTTAAAATGGAGCAGACTGTTCACTGACTGACGCTGTCTCTTAGAAACATCCAGTAGTGCACAAACGCGCATGGATGAGACTGACAGCAGTGGATCATCAGTGAACTGTTAATTATAAAAAGCTCTGGAACATGTGAACCTTCACTGTGAATGTGTGTTTTTTATTGAGGGCGGCTAAAAGCCGCCTTCAGCTTGAATTTTCCTCAACATTGCAATAAATCTACAGAAACATCTGACTTTCCTTGTCCGGAAAATTGTTTTTTCTACCTTATAAATCCATCAAAGATGTTGGTGCAGTGTTAATAAACTAAGTTTATCAGATATCATAATACAGTGTAAAGAAGTATGATTTATATTTTTGTGTCTCTTATTCTAACGGAGACACTAAGTGTTGATTGCCCCAGCTCTCTCTCTCTCCTTTATACATTATTTAATGCTTGTAGAGTCAAAATCAACTAAAACTCTATCATAGGAAAACAAGAGCAGAATTTCTTAATAATCATCTCTATTCCTGTGATTATGCTCTAGCCATAAGGTGACTTGGGGACATTTGGCCTGAGGTAAAACTTAATTGCCAACTCCTGGTTTAGAACATAATATAATGTGTAAATAAGGGATGGGAGGAAAAATCAAAACTTCATGGTATTACACAATAACTGGCATGGCGACAGTATATCCATTCACGGATGAAAAGTATTTATGTTTCTAATGTATTGATTACCAACATTTATTAAAGCTTTTGGTTCCATAGGAATAAAATGTGCTACTCTTTAAGTGGTGGTTGAGACACCTGCAGGTAAGTAAGTAAACAAACATGGCAGCACAGGAGAGAGACAGGAGTGCATTATCAGCATTTAAATCCACTGTGTGGACTTTCTTTAGACTTTTAAGAACACTTGAGATGGACATGTGGGGTTTGTTATAAGTCACCCAACTCGGCACCACCCAGAGAAAACAAAGCTAATGCTAAGCTAGCCACACTGAAAAACAGCCAGCACTTGACATGCGGAGCTTGTCAAAGCTGCCCCAAGTTCTGGGTGAGCTAAGAAAACAGCTCAATCAATGACTTTCTCTGTGTGCACAGACTGAGGGCCTCACCATGTTGTAGAAAAGGAGGGCTTGGCTAGCTTAAACTTGCTCATTCATACATAAATCTTCATAAATCTTGGCATTGAGGTATTTATATATCTATATACAGACAAATCAGTGTTTCAAGCTTGGTAAAGTGTTTGGATATCATATTTCAGGTGGTAAAAATGGGGGTGGGGACTGTCCTAAATCAGGACATATTCGTATTTTTAGATAGTTATGGGGCTTGAATACGGGACGGTCTTCGCTAAATCAGGCTAGATAAAAAAATTAACCATACTAACAGAGTTAACCTTTTAGAAGCCTGACATTTCACAGCCCGTGCTGATATTTATATAAATTCTACATCTAACATGGCCGGTTGGCTTGGCACCTGGGGTGGCCAATCAAAATTCTGGGGTCCCAGCTCCCAATTAGGCAAAGCCCCTGTCCAGACAACCCCTTAGCATATGGCCCACTATTTGAGAAAGAGTTTGGGGCTGTTTCAAACACATTCAGAGGCAGATGCATAGCTACATCACAAGGTGCTGCATGTGTCCATTAAACAGAATTAAAGGGTTGTTTTTGTGTCTTAACACTCTCCTGAGTCCATGACAAGCAGATAGACACCATCCATTCAACTGTGCGTGCAGTAACAAGGAAGAGACGGGCAGAGCTCGCACACCACTAATTAGCTGAGCTCAAACACTGGGAGTCAGTGGGGAGTGTTAGCCTGCCTCTGCCTACAGACATCAGATAAACTTTTCAGCAACTCTAAATGGTCCTGTGTTCTTGTTTGACTAAATGTAAATTGCCTGCAAATTTAAGAATGGCTCGCAAATGAACGGCTCACTCACAACTGCAAATCAGCTCTCATCATTCATTCAAAAGAGCTGTTCAAAACACTCGACTCATTCATAAATGTCACATCTCTAGCGCAAATCACCACAGAAATAGGTCAACAAAAAAAGCCTCTGTCTATGAGTAAGAAGATAAAATTATGATCGTGGAAGATACCGTAACATGACGTCGTTAAAAAAAAGTTGTTGAAGAGTTTATCTGATTACTGTAGGCAGAGGCAGGCTAACGCTACCCATTGACTCCCAGTGTTTGAGCTAAGCTAAGTAGCAGTGGGCGAGCTCTGCCCGTCTTTTCCTTGTTACTGCACGTACAGTCTAAAGAATGGTGTCTATCTGCTTGTTTTGGACTCAGGAGTGAGGAAAGACACGAAAACAAAAATAAGTTGTTGTGTCCCTTTAGGTGAAGCTCTTTAAACAAAGGTAAAAGAGCTTAAGAGTAGATTATTTACTCCAGTCTTTAATGACTTATTTACTACTACACTGTGCTTAGCAGTTTGAACTGGCTTATTGAAAGAAACATTTAAGATACAAATATTTTACTTTATTTCTTTTTTCCCCATATTTGTTGAATATTTTTTATTTTACTCTCTAATGAATCTAAAGAGTTTTACATGGCAGTTCTCTACTGCTCACAACTACTACTTGCAGGAAAGCAGAACATTTAACATTAATCAAATATTATGTATTTTCATTTTACCCTGAGTTATGCATGGTATATTCTGTTTCCATCTCAGGCTGAATTATGTTTAGCAGGTTCTGTTGTTTTCTTCACAGTTTCATGATTTTTGGAAATGGCAAACAGGCCACATCAAATGAGGTGAAGGGCTGCAAGAGAGCCTCAGGCCACCTGTTGTACACCCCTGGCATGGAGGGTTCAGTTTTATGAGTCAACAAGAGAGCACAGGGAATAACGTTCAACCAGGCAGGTATTATAAAAAATGAAATCTCTGCTTCATTGATGTAATCCTGTCCTCTGCTGAGTCACTGTCTGTCAGACTCGTCACTCATGATGGTGAAGTTTGTCAAAGACGTTCATAACCTGCTGAAATACAAGTGGTGCACACACAATGTCCATAGCTAAAGCAGGGGTGGATCTATGGGTGGTCCTGGACGTGCACAGGACCACGTGCAGAAATAAAACTATATGATTTAATTCTAGGTTGAATTGTTTTCCTAATAAATACAGATTTTGAGAAATGCAGGGAAGCTTCTTCAAGTGATTGATAGTCAGAACATCCTCTTTCAGTAAAAACAGATTTTTGGTTAAATGAAGTATTTCTGCCCTAACTATTATTATGTTAGTGTAGGAGTAAGTAAGTCAAAATGGGTTCAAGAGTTACTGTTTTGTAATAAAATATTCAGGGAGTAGATAAACTTTTACCTTTAATAAGATGGTGAAGGTCACAGAACAACAGAATGAAAATGTGGTGATTCATGACATGAAAATATCTGCATCCCTCACTGGGCTTCAGTCCTTTGTTATTGGGTTGGATGTTGGAGGGCAATGACGTAGTTTAATTCCCCTCCAAAAGAAAAGTAGGGGATGTGCTGCAGTGATCACAGGGACTCGGCAGCCTTGGACTGCACCTCAAATGAAGTCCAGAGTGAACAAACTGGTTCAGAAATTTTCGTGCTGGAGATGATGGGGAAACAGGATATAAAAGCAATGTAAAAAACAAAAGGTTCTGTACCTTGGACATATAAATATAAAACTGAGATACTGTTAATAACGTGTGAAGGTGGCATCAACAAACTTGTTTATTTAAATTGGATCCCCACTAGTTGTTACCGTGGTGATACCTATTCTTCCCGAGGCCCACACAGATAAAACTACACTTAACATGCAAGATTGATGACATACACAAATATCAGCCTGTAAATAATGATAAAAATAGAAATAACAATGTAATCAATATAAATCATGATCATATCAAAGGCAGTTGCTCATGACATGGAGTGTTTAGTACTGCTGCTGCTACCTCAATTTGCCTGAGGGGATCAATAAATTATCTAGCGATAAAGTATGTATAACCCACTAAGAGTCAAAAACAATCACAATATCATGATGACATGTGTAAATGGTTAAAACAATTCAAGTCAAATCAAATTAAACTGGATTATTCAGCTTAAACAATTGAAATTATTTATGTTTGTATGAGATTTAACAAACAGGCCAAAATGATTTCTTTTCTAATGACTGGATTCAATGTCGTGGTAGTTTATTCCAGTTGAACATCACCCTGTCACTGGTACTCACTTGCACAAACTTGATCCTCCTGCTGAACATCTGCTTTAAGATATGAGAGCTTAGCTGGATGTAAACGAGGGCCCTTCAGTTCAGACTAAGCAGGGCTGCTTTAGACAGCAAATGGATAAAATGGTATGGCACACTGTGAAATGTCATGGACTTACAAACAGCATTATTAAGATAGAGATCTGTTAACTCACTTAAAAAAATAAAATGACTTTGTAACCATGTAACTGTGCCTGATTTCCTTTCTTATGATCAGTTTGTCTTCTCTGCTTTTGCTGCACTTGGTCATTTTCCTCATAAATACACAAATATCAATAAATACATTTCAAAGTTAAATAAAACAGAGTGCAGATGGATCCTCCCTTCAGATGTTTTCCTTTACCTTCTGTTTATCCATCAATGGGACATGAATAACAAAACAGACACAAAAAACACAGTAAACAGGGGTTATTAGTTAAAGGTGGTGATGCTCCAGACATTCAGTGCATTTAAAGGGACACGCCAACTTTTTTTTTTCTTTTTGCAGGCAATTTGTGTTTAAGAGTGGCTCACAAACGAATGGCTCCTTGACAACTGTGTATCGGTTCTCGTCGTTAACTTAAAAGAGTTGTTCAAAAGACTCGACTCGTTCGCTTGTTGTAAGGTGGTCAACAAAACAAAGCCTCTGTTTAGAAGTAGAAGACGATAAGGTAACATAACCCAGTAAAAAAACGAGTCACAAGAAGCACACAGGACCATTTAGAGTTGCCTGAGTTTATCTGATTACTGTAGGCAGAGGCAAGCTAACACTTCCCATTGACTCCCAGTGTTTGAGCCAAGCTAATTAACACTCGAAAGAATGGTGTCCATCTGCTTGTCATGGATTAAGGAGTGAGGCAACACACGAAAAGAATAAAAAAGTTGGCATATCCCTTTAAAGCCATCTCAAACGATGGCTGAAGATGAACTAGATCTGTGATCACTGACTTTATTTCAGTATGTGTGGTATCTGGTATTCACTGGATGTTGAGTCAAAAACCTGCATTCAAAAGATGCACTCAGATGCACTCCAGACCTGCAGAGGGCAACCACATGCAAAAGAGGAAGTGGAACCAAAAAGTCTCAGGAAGTGCTCCCAGAGGGACCATATTCACCTGCACACCCACTGGGAAAGCATGTCAAGAAATGTTTGGATGTGGCTCAGTTGGCCCTCTCACCTGCTCCTGGAAACAAGGCATGACCACAGCTTCTGATCAATTCGAAGACGCAACTGGTAGGATAAGACAACTTTTAACATGGATGATGTGTTCTCCATGATTGTTTGGGTAATTTAGTGAGTAAAATGCAAATTAAGTTGAATAGTTTTGATTATGCTGATTTAATCTGATATACTTTATTGTAACTTTATGGGAACTTAATAGTTGATGCTACCTTAAGTTATTTAAATTAATTATTAACTGTTTGAAATCCTTGGTTAATTCTGAATGACTTTGTTTTAGAATCATTAACTGTTTGAAATCCTTGGTTAATTCTGAATGGCTTTGTTGAGAATCATTAACTGTTGAGATCCTAGGTTAATTTTGAATGACTTTGTTTTGAGAATCAAGTAGCATTAACATTTAGTCTTAGGAAAACTTTGGGAGAAAGTGGTGTTTATTGAAATTTATTTGAGACTAATGTATGTGTTTTCTGTTTATCTTGAAGGTTATCAACCTGTTCAACTTATTCCATCCCATACTATTCAATCCTGTTTATGTCCATCGAAACCATCAAACTCAGAACCATCTTAAAGGAAATAAAATCAAAGAATAAGAAGAATTGAGTTGTCCTTTGCATCCTTCAACAATTGATCAAGCAGTTTTTCAAGTTTGGGCAGAGTTGTGGTCACAAAAACACACAGAACTTGACACTGGACCTGTGTTTTCGTATTGTACTGTGGAGTCTCATTCTTGTAGTGAACTGTCTGTTTTACTGTGCATTGTTTGATGGTGCATCAGTATTGTCTGATCTGCCAGGGACAACTGATGTAAAGCAGTCTTTTGGCTAATTCTGCCATATTTACACTGATATGCTCACCAATATGCAGTGTCTCTTTCAAATTAATACATTTCAATTTCAAAATAATTTATTCTAATTTATAATTTGGGCATGCTGTGTGTGAAAACTGCGATAAAAAATGTCATACTGAGTAATTTTTAATACATACATGATTATGCTAATAAAAATGAAAAAAAAAGTGTTTTTAAGGAACTTCAATTTGAGCTCATTTTCTTTCAAACTCATTTTATTGAAAAAATTGTATACAATACAAATTCAACTGAAGACATAAATGATGATATACTGCTCTCTGGTGGCTAAAAAGGGAAACTGCACCAAACTGAATGACAGCAGGATGAGCACAGTGCAGTCATTACTGTTGTTTATTCACACAGATCTGGCAGAACATTAAGACCTCCCTGACTGGTTATCATCATGCTCCGCGTGTTCTGACTCTTTTCTATCAGATCCAGCATTCACTTCTGCAGTCTGAGCAGCAGTAGCCTGTCTGACAGGTTGGTTTGAACCACTTTAGAAAGAAACTGACCCTGCAGACCAGAACACCTCACAAGAACTGCAGCTCTGCAGACGCTCTGACCAAGTCGTCTACCATCACACTTCGGTCCTTGTCAAACTCAAATCCATTTGTCTGCTTGTAACATCAGCTTTGAGGGTGACATGTTCACCTGCTGACTGACACATCCCTCCAGCTAACATGAGCCATGATTGAGAGATGATCAGTGTTCTTCACTTCCCCTGTCAGAGGTCAGAATGTTGTGCCTGATCGCAGTATAACAGCATTGAGACCTGTTTTAAATCTGAAAACTGCGTCTCGAATGGTGGCACATATCAACATTTTATGTTTAGATCTATGTGACCTGATGTAAAACTGTTGCTAAATGGACACCAACAAATCAAGAGAAATGACGAGGCACAGCTTATTTATCTAAGCTTCATAATAAGCATTTCAGCTCATGGATAAAGGATGCTACAGTGATGTTGGTACAGCGTCAACAACAGCGTTAAAAAGAACAAAAGGAGCTCATCGGTTGTATGGATGCATCGAGCCTGATGCAGATTTGATGTTTGTCTTGATGCTGCTCGGCATTTTACCTGAAAAAAAAAAGAAATGGAAATCAGTAAAGTTATAAAAACAGATAGTTGTTAGGAATGGTTTTGATCTCCAAAATTAAATCAAACATGAAATCAGTTTAAAGATGTGCTTCAAAAACACTTAAATATGACACAGAGGGTCAAAAATGTCTGAACTGAAAATATTAAAATGAATGCTTGGTTGAAGTGTCTTATGGTCTCCCAATGTAGAACATGAAGGTTATATGGTTTACTTCATCAACACATATCAGCGAAAACTTCTGCTTTCTGTTGAATTATTGCTCTACATTGCAGCGTTTAATGAACATGCGCACTGCAAAAACTCGGATCCAGGTGAGAGCATTTGTCCAATTTCAAGACCAAACAAATCTCTCTAGACTGAATCTAAGCAACAATTTCCTGACTTTTCTGGATTAAGATATCTGAAGATATAAAAACTAAAAATGAGGCCTGAATTTCTTGTAATAAGTAACATAATCTGCCAATAAGACAAGATAAATTTAACTTGAAGGTTATACTAAAATGAAATTTTCTCTCTTGAGCAGATATTAAACCTTAATTTAAGATCCTCATTGAGCCAAACTTTCCTTGTTTCATTGGCAGATATTTTCTTATCATTACAAGCAATTTATTTTTGCTTTTTATTCCTTAAAGTAAGATATTTATCTTGACTTGCTGAGTGAATGTGGATTAGAATAAGTGATTTAGATACCTCTGACTTGAAAATAGACAAACACACTAGCTTAGATCTGAGTGTTTGCAGTGCAGTATTGAAGTATAGGAGACACACTGGTGTTAAACATGAGCAGAAAGAGTCCTCTCCATCCTCTGTTAAAAACTCTCTTTTCTGTCTTTTCTTGCTGTCCGCTCTTCCCCGTTTCTCCCGCCATGTTTATCTGTCTGCTCGCTCATTCGTACGTTTCCATGTTCACTCACAGAGTGAAGGATTTGTTTGGAAGAGCAGCACCATGTCTAACTACCGTAAAGAAAAGCTGCGCCTTTAAAAATAGATGACCGCTGAAAGGCCTTAAAAGCTGCACTGTTTAAATCTTAACCTTTATTCGGCCACTACAGGGCAGCCGGCCTTCAGTTGCTTGTAAGGAGCACATCCAGGTTACAATGCTGGTCCATGCTGCTAAATGTCCATCAGCCTCTGTCTCAGGAAACACAGTAACCTCTGTGAGACCTGTCAGATTATTCTGCAGTTAACTCATCAGTTTTCTTTGACAGAGAACTTCCTCTAAAAACGTAAAAACACACTTTACGAAATTATGCTCAAGAAAGATGAGGGGCCTAAAACCAGAACCTTTTTTATTCTGTATAAAAAAAATCATTTTGGTTGAAAAATCCATTCAGGGCGCACTCACACCAGGGCCAATTTTCTGGGCCCTTCTTCTGGGCCCCGCTTTAGGATGACTGCAGTTAAAATAATTCATTAATTTTGTTAATCATGAGCCTTTACAGCTGTTACATTCAGTTATCTGCAGCTGATGCTATCAGTGTGTTTGACTTCTCTCTTTTTCTGTTGTTTTCATCGCTTTGTTTTTACGCATCAACAATAATCCTCATCCACGATCAGCTAATGTGATGAGTGAAGATCGAGTGACACACATCTCAAAACCAGCTCTGTAATAATTTTTTAATTAAAAAATATAAAAAATAAAGAATTAGGCTTTTAAACAACATTGGGTAATTCTTTCTGGATATATGCTGATATTTCTGAGCTCATTATCGCCAATATCACAAGGCCTCCGCTTTACTACAACAGACCTGTTACAGCCTGTTTAAGTTAAGATAGATGTACTGTATTTTCCGGACTATAAGTCGCTCCAGAGTATAAGTCGCAGTGCTCTGATGGAGAGATGGTTGCCTTGTATGAAGCGGTAACACCAAGAGGGCCCACTGTGTCCTTTCCGTTGGCATTGCTGTTAACCAATACATCCACCAGGGGGTGCTCAAACAAATCTGTCTCACACAGACTTCCACTTCTCCTTCACTACCAACCAACTGATATTTAATTGCTCTCCAATCTCCTCCCAGCTGTTTACTTTTTTTGCATCTGTTTGTCCTGGTGTCCAGGTGAAGTAACATCATACAGATGTTTGTAATTTTCTAACTAACTCATTTCCCTTCAAGACGTTCCGCCATTATTATTTCTTCTTCGTGTCTCATTAGAGCTACGTAATGGGTAGTAACAGCAACACTGCCCCAGTGGTTTCCACTGGTACTGCTCCGTGTGGTCAGTATCCGTAAGCTTTATGGAAACGTGTAGAAATATGGACAAAATGAACGCAGAGCACAGACAGGAGGCTCAGTCCGTATCCGGATCCATCTTTAACGTTGAGCATAAATCCACCTACAAGTCTCCCTCAGCAACACATTGTTCAAGCACCCATCTGTGGACTCGTTCCTCCAGCTCTGGCCATTTTGCTTTCAGCCCGCTATTAGCTTTCTTCATTTTCTTTCCTCGAGAGTTACTCACTCACTCCAAACTTTATTTCTGCTCGATTACCGCAGCATCGAGCAGACTACACACTATACACACTATACAAACAAGGCGGACTTCAAATGCTTCAAAACGCTTAAGCACGGTATGGGACGGCCAGTGTGAGTGCGCCCTGACTGCACACGTGAGATAAGACAAATGAACACAGCGTCTGAGTGTGTGTGAAATACTAACCCAGCTCTCCAGGTCTCCTACCTGGCTGCCCTTGCTGCTGAGGAGCCACAGATCCTCCCATACCTGCCTGCTGGCCTGAACCTCCCCCTATCGTGACCTGCTGTAAGGTGGGACCCCCACTCATCATGGCCCCCTGTCCCGGATGTCCTGGGGCCACCGGACCCGGGGGCCGACACTTGGAGAGTCCCTTTCCAAATGCAACAGCTCCGACTAAGGCGTTGGTGTCCGCAGGGTTGAATGACGGTTTGTTCTGACGAATGGCTGAAAAAGAGCGATTTTAGTCAGCGTGATGTTTAAATCCACGCGCAGTCGAAAACCCGGACAGTAACTGTTCACCACACCTGCACTTTCAGCATCTCTGTCATCACGAGGATTATTGAGTTTCTCCAGAAGATTGGAACACAGTTTATTCAGCGTCTGGATCTGTTTCTGTTTTAAAATAAAAACAGGGGATTAAACACTGAAATGCAAAATACTCAACTGTTGTGAGTGAGGCTAGTGTAGGAACGGGATGAAAACCAATTCATACAAAAAACATACAAAAAAATGAACCTCTGGCACGAGGCAAGGCCAGACAAGCAGCAATCTGCAGAGAGGAGAGGTGCCAGTGAGTGCTTGTAGAGATGAAAATGGAAGGAAAGGAAAGCCGAGGTCAAACTACACATCTCTTTTCATCTGTAGGTCAGATTAATGAAAGGGATAGTTCGGTTTTTTTTAAGTGGGTTTGTATGAGGTATGTGAGCCTGAAAGTGTGTCACAGTGTCACAGCTCAGGGGCCTCATTATAAAACACTTCTTAGGGTCCACACCAAAAGTGATCGGCGCCCGAAAGCTGAAAATGGCGTGCGCCAAAAAAAAATCTGATTTATAAAACCGTGCGTGCGCACGCTTGCAAGCACTTTTCCCTTTATAAATTACAGTCCACTTGGAAAGCTTTGCAGATGATTTTACCTCACATCCTGCCCTCTACACACTCACGTGACCATAAATGGTCAATGCAAAGTAGCTCATGAATGTTTTTGCATCGCCAGCCTGCAGTCTTTTCCTGACACGGCTGTGCGTCAGAGGGGGCAGCGATACGCCTTGGATGTGTATAGTCTGCTGAAAGCGAAGAAGACAAAGAAGCTGTGTGTCGGGATGAATTTGTCTAAACCACTAAATTTGTCAAACCATGGTTGAGGAACAAATATTTTCTACAATGATTGTAGGCACATTTTTTCATTTTCACTCGGAGCTCTTATAGCAACGCAAGTGCAGACTGTCATTCGCGCTGATTACATTTGGGAAATCATTGGTCATGTTTATAACGCCATCCAAAACGGCTGACAGTATTGTGCTGAGGGATGGCTGTCATATCCCAGTCCTATGAACAGAGTTTAACTGTATTATGTGATACCCAAAGGGGGCTTTAGACAGAAAATGTAACATTATATATTGTTCATCATGTCAAACACATACCTGTCGGCTTATTCCCGCTGGAAGGAGCCGGTTGCCAGAAACCCCTGAGTTTGTCAGCACCTATACGCACGGGGATGGCGCGGTTCCGGCGGGTGCTTTCGTTTAACATGGGCCAGGAAATCTTGATGGTCTCGAAAAACTCTCTCCATCCTGATCCACAGTCTGTGTGATCTTCAGCAGTGCCAGCGCATCCATTGTGCAGCATTACGCACGAGTGTCACTACACTATTTATATGCTCACTCAGCAATTAGACTGATTGTTACACACCTTGTCACAGCTAATACTAATCAATCGGTGCTATCCACCACTCTGTATCATGTGAAAATGAATTATTATTATATATGAACATTGCATACAGCAGTAAGTGAACACGTCTATAACACTGCAGACTCAGGTGTTTATGATGACGCGGGTCTATAATCTGATATGTGATGACATTTAATGTATAAGATGAATCTGGCTTCTCTTCACCCCCTCACCATCAGTGCCGCCAGTTTCCCACATCTCCAAAATGTTCGTACGCCAGCATCAAAGTTGACGTACCGGTGCGCACATTCTCCCGCCAAGTTTATTTCTATAAATCACAACCTCTGCGTGGGAAGTGACTTGCGCCACTTCTAAGCCCCGTTTTGTGCGTAAGCAAGCTTTATAAATGAGGCCCCAGTTCTCTCTCTGTTCATAAAAACTCCAGACAGATGCTAATGATGTATATTACTGTACTTGATGCCAAACTCTTCACACAATTTAAAGAATTGTGGGAGAAAACAAGCCACAAAAACAGTTGGGGTCATCACACAATACAAACAGTTTGTTTACATGCACTTAATGTTCCATCACACTGCTGCTTTGATTGGGCACTATTTTGAGACACAGCACAGCCTACATGTCCTTACGCAAGCAAGTCCAACTGGTTTGCTCTACAAGAGGAAACAACTGCTACCAAACAGGATAAATTAACATTTTTACTGTGAATATGAACACCATTTACTTGTGAATACTTGTATGAAGTGGAGTTCACAGGAGAAACTTCTGTAGGTGGAGAGTCAACAGGTCTGAACTGAAAATGGAGGAATCTGCCCTGAGAGCTGGAGGACCAGAGAAACAGAGAAATACACGGTACCTCTTCATTCAGGTGAATAAATCATGAGCTCATGTCGTCAAACTGGATGAAATAAGAGAGTGACTAAGGAAAACTGCCTGAGGATGTTTCAGGATGTTCAGGATCAGAGGAGACTATCAGCTTTTATACACTGGTCTGCAGTGGGCAGCTCTCATCACGTAGAGCGTCGTTGATTTAATGGACATTTATAATCGTATGAACCAGATTCACTGTTTTACAAAACCAAGGACAAAACAGAGGAGCTGAATGAAAGTTCATCTTCAGAGTAAGTATTCGGCTTATACTGATTGTTTATTTTGTAAAGACAGAAAATTCAATGATAAGTTTACTTCATGACAGCACACGGTAGGGCTGAACGATTTCAGGAAAAGATCTAATTGCGATTTTTCTTGCAGATATTGCGATTTCAATTCGATTCACGATTTTCTTCAAATCAAGCTTCAGTGCAATATTCACTTTGTTTACAGTATAGACAACAGTAAGAAAATCAATGATCAAAAGCACATAAAACACTATTCATCATCTAATATTGATGATGAATAATCTGTTATCATTATTTAAGGGATACTCATCTGTTCAAACTCTCCCACTTCCTCTGATCTTTTGCACTGTCTTTGTATTATATTGTTTGTTTTTATATCTGTTTTATGCACTTTTTGCACTTTTTGTAAGGTGACCTTGAGTGTCATGAAAGGCGCCCTTAAATAAAATGTAATATTATTATTATTATTACTATTACTTGTACTCCTAAACAGAGTCTTTGTATTGTTGACCTGCTTACCAGCACTTCAGTAAATGCAAATTACCTGCAAATGTGTAAAATAGTATGTGTAAAACAGTTGACACAACAGATCCTGGGTCAGTCAGGAGGGCTGCAAAAAATTGCAGCTTTGGCGATCACAAAATTGCCTTGTCTGAAATTGCGATTTCGATCTAAAAACGATAAATCGTTCAGCCCTAGCACACGGTGTGTTCATTGTTGTGGGAAAACTGAGCTATAAAAACATTCTTTTTTTGAACTACTGAGCTTAATCAGCAGCATAGTCCTTAAACATTCATACATTTGGCTAATCTTTATTTGGGATGAAGTATTATTTGTGCATTTGGCAAAATTAAAGTAGGACCATAGTTTGATCCTTATGCTGCTGGTGGAAGGACACAGCTTGGTAGTGGAAAAGTAAGTTTATATAAACAAACTTTTTAATGTGTGATGACCCACTCTGTTTGTGTGGCTTATTTTCTCCCACAATTCTTTTAATTATGCCGATCATCCGGTCTCATGTACAGTAATGTATAGCATTAGAGTCAGTCTGGAGTTTTTCTGAACAGAGAACTGAGCTGTGACACTGTGGCACACATTCAGGCTCATGCCATGTACCTCACACAAACCACTTCAAAAAAGCTGAACTATCCCTTTAAGCAACTGCAGAGACATAAAACAGTGCTGGGACTTATGCTGTGTTCCAGTTGTACTGGGAAGTCGGGATTTCAGAGTTCCGAGTGGGAAATATCATCTGGAACACCCCAAGGTCAGAATTTCCTACTGGAAAGTTGTTGGACCCTCACCAGCCCCGAGCTGACAATCGAAGATGGCTGCCCTCAGTGTAAACAGTTATTAAGCTCCTGTGATATTCTGTTTATTAGCACTTCTGACTCGTGTTTGTTGCACTAAATCAGCCGTATACCAAGTATTGTTCGACATATACATATCTATATGGAAATGCTATAGTGTTATTCTTCATGTGGTACGTGCAAACTACAAAGCAGTGCGTGCGAACAACGGCTAACACAACAGCTAACACAACGGCTAACTATAGCCTGGTAGATGGGCACGTTTTTTCTGACTTTGTAACTGGAATGCTGAAAACTCAGATATGACGTCATTCCCACTCCCCTCTTCCCAGTTCCGATGTTAATGGTTCACAGTATAATCTGACCAGCCTGACAGACAAGGCTGAAACCGACTGCATATGACAGCTGACACGATGACAGTAGAAAAAGTAGGGCTGACAGTGAAGACAGCAAACAAACACTTTATTAAGAAACTATACTGCTATTTATCTTCTCAAAGGTTATGCTGAATATGTTACTTGATGACTAAGTTACTAACATGCCTCAGCAGGGACGCTGTTTTCAGAGCTTTACTTTATCTCTGTCTCGTAGCCCTTAAAGCATCAACTTCACTCTGTCCTGTGATTGTTCCACGTGCAGAGCTCCCTGTGCTCTCATTGGTCAACGTCTCTGATGTGGGGTAACGAATTGTAGGAGGTGGGACAAAAATCAAACTGAGTTGTGAGGCATCCCAGACTGGTCTGTTGTTGTCAACAGACGCACTATATGAGACAGAATTACCGATTTTCATGGGTAGCAGGTCCCAAAGACCTACGACTGTTGGCTTAGGCTGTATAAATCATGTTGTCCAACCTCTGCTGAAGGTGAGGTGCTTTTTCTACAGACCCCAAATTGTTGAGTTAATACTGAATCAACTCGAGCTTGTATGGTGCTTTCCAGCTCATCCGGCAACTTAAAGCGATACGCTAACGTTTTTTTTCTTTTCGTGCCTTGCTTCACTCCTGAGTGCATGACAAGCAGGTAGACATCATTCTTTTGACTGTGTGTGCAGTAACAAATTAGAGACGGGCAGAGCTCGCCCACTGCTAGTTAGTTAGTTGTGAGTGAGCGGTTCGATTGCGAGCCATTCTTAGATGCAAATTGCCTGCAATTAAAAAATGTTGAAAGAATAGTGTCCATCTTCTTGTCATGGAATCAGGAGTGAGGCAAGACACGCAGAGAGAATGAGAGAAAGCTTTTATATCGCAGGTCACACCAACCCATCCACACACGGATGGTTAAGGATACTATGAACAGTACTCATCAGTGGTAGCTAAACACATGTTGGGATGGGCTCCAGCCTCATGGCCCCAAAAGGTAGAAGCGGTGATATAGAGACCTTTATGGACATGTTTCAGAGTTGTTAAGCACCATGCCTCCACTACTCCGGCACAAAGCCGTTCTGTAGAGATTTTCAGTCTACGAGTTACTGACCTGTGCAACATCTGGACCAATTCGTGCTGCCTCTGCACTCAGCAGCTTCTCCTGCTCCTCCACCTCTGGATCAGGCTTCGTTCTCAAATAGTCAGGAACAATCTCATGGCTGAAGACAGGGACGCGCTGCTCTGTGAGTTTCTGTAACAGAACAAGGGGGGAGGTAAAAGCACGGGCCAAACAGACTGTAAAGACACCAAAGAGAATCAGACGGTAACTTCTGGGCTTTTGCACTGCGTGGTATCAGCTCAACTTTACTCGGCTGCTTTGGTTTTCCTTTAACCATTTAAAGCCTGAAAACAAAAATTATAGCCAGAAAATTTTAATTTTTGGGGCTGAAATGTTTATTTCACTTTCTACTGAAATCCTAACAGATCCAAATTTCCATAAAATTTAACGTATATATTTTTTGTATCTCATTTGATACATTATGAGATTTTGGCAACTGGTAATCCACTTGAGGACAATTTTATCATTTATCTGATTGTATTCAGATTTTTTTTAGTAATTTGTTGATCATACTGATTAGATAGAGGTATCATAAAAGTATGTATCAAATATGATACAAAAGGCGTTAAAGGGTCAAGGATACCTGGAACAATTTTTCAAATCACCTCCACCAAAGTTCCAAGTGAGCGAAGCCAAAACTAAACGTGACGTGGAGACGCTGCTGAATGGTCACATCTCAGGGATACTATTAATCGCACCCCTGCTGTCGTCTCCAGGCTGCTGTATGACTTCCCAAACTCTCAGGTCAGGTCAGGTATGGGAGCATATGCCTGTTCAGCACTTCACTTCATCAACCTGTTCTTCTCCGGCCTCCTGATGGCCTCCGTCCAGGTCTGTGCCAGCCCCACCTTCAGGTATCCTTCGTGCTGACCCCTCCATGATGCACATGGTTGCCCCAGTGGTCTGGTCCAACTCACAGGGTCCTGGGTACCTAGTATACGGTGAACTGGATCAGGTTCAGGAAAGTGTGCCAGCATCGGACACATGGTCCTGCCAACAATACCCAAAAATGAGTCAAAGGGAAATAATTATGAAGGAGTCCAGCCATCAGCTCTGGTCACTATAGTCAATGTCCAGACTTCAAGAGTACAGAGTACAGCATGGCCGGTAGGACCAGAGACCAAAAGCCTTGTCCAGTGAACTCATCGCCCCATAAGTGAGGCCAAGTCTGCGATTGATCTCAGCCTCACAGTTGGCAGATCGATGAACTGCTCCACAACCTCCACGCTCTCACCACCCACAGGCAGACTCCTCTGCTTTATCATCATGTTGTTCTCTGCGTACAAACGTGTTTGGAACAACATTCATCTCCTCACTGTTTCAAATGACAAGGGGCTGGCAGCTCTATCCCCTCTGTTTCCTCCTTTGTTTTTATGAGGATGCCACCGTAGTTTCGCACAGCCTGGCTATGACAGCAGAGCCCGATAAAATCTGTTTTAATTTTTCCCATAATCCTTTTTTTTCTTTGTTTTATTTTTTGAGAATTCGTTTTTTCAATCTCAATCAATCAATCTTTATCTGTATAGCGCCAATTCATAACAAGTGTTATCTCAAGACACTTTACAATAGAGCAGTCTGAAGACAAACTCTTCAATTTATGGATACACAGATATGCATATAAAAATACACATATACATATATATACACACATAGATACATCCAAAACCCAACATGAATCCATATAGCCAATCATGAAATCTTGAATGTGGACCCCAGTCTCATGATGAACTGCCATCCACACGATGCTGTGTTGGGTGTGTGGGCGAAGGAAGGGAGGTAAGTGGAGACAAGTGGACTAAAGTAAGAACTAAAGCTAGTGACAGATCCATGGACCAATCATAGACCTGTCCTCATCATATTGTCTCTGCTGAATATAAATTTATAAAAGGTTAGCCTCTTGAGATGTAGCATCTCCTTTTCAGGAGGGTCCTCATGTCTGTATGATTGTAGAGATAGTTTTTATAGAATTATAATCATCAATAATCATGAAAAGAGTAATAATCTAATATTTACATTAACATCTATGATGATTATAAGGTAGAGATGACTGATGTTGAATAACAGCATCAAAATGAGAATTTATAAATGATGTATTTTCGTTTTCTATTGGTTTTTGGGTTTTTTTTGCAGTGTTTCACCAGAAGGACACAGCTTTGGTAGCTTCTCCAACGGGGATATCAGATTAGGCACAAAGAGCCACAAAATCCTCGACAAACTTGTGTCTTGAATTCATAAACGTGTTACAGGCAGCAGTGGTTGTTTGAAGCGGCGTGGTGGACGTGGCCTTTAGCTGCAGTACGGTGTTCCTCCTTTTTCCTCAGGAGTTGGTCCTCACGTGTCTTTACGGGTCCAGTCAACACAGTATGTTGACAACATTTGCAGAACATTTGATCTCCTGACACACGATAATCGTTGGGAAACTGCTCTGCCCTGTACTTTGGGGTTAGCCTGGAGCTTCTTTGCAGACTTAGCCGGTGTCTCAGGCGGCCGCCTCAACATGTTTGCATTGTTAATGAGGGGAAGGGAGGGGAAGTGAAGCATGCATCATCCCCAGCCTTAGTGACCCCCTCGGAGCACTTTCCCAAGAGATACGTTCCTTAATATTAAAAAAAAAAAACTTTTACTCAAAATGCCGTCCATGTCTGTGATATTCCGTGTTTATACCGAATTCCACTTTTAATGTCTAGTTCCGTGATTGTGGATTTTATGAAGCCCTATGACAGTCCAGTCTACCTTAAAGAGGTGCTGATTCTGTCTATACCAGTGATTCTCAACTGTGGGTCGCAGACCCTTTCTCAATGGGTTGCACCCTTTGCCTGAGCAAAAAAAAAAAGTTAAGAGAAAAGTCCTGTGCTCTGATTTTGAAGGGGTTTTTTTTTGCAGTGGAGTGCCATCTATTCACACTCCTTAACAATAGGTGGCGATAATACCCTGTAATGCTAATTGACACACATTTCAATCGAAGGGTGTTTGTTATATATTCAATAAGTAGGTGCTCAGCTAAAGCTACTTATTTTTAATATTTCTGAAATGACTTCTCAGTAGATG
Source organism: Cetoscarus ocellatus (assembly GCA_037902135.1). Taxonomy (NCBI): domain Eukaryota; kingdom Metazoa; phylum Chordata; class Actinopteri; order Labriformes; family Labridae; genus Cetoscarus; species Cetoscarus ocellatus. The sequence goes on from JBAMNC010001452.1 coordinate 684,943, forward strand.
GACTTTTTATTTCATGTTTGTGCATTAAAGCTCTGTGGAGTCTGTTAAAAAAGGCTGAAGCTTCTGAGGTGTTTTGTATGTTGTGACATCCCCCATGATCAACAGCTTATTTAGAGCTACTGATTGAATAATATTACTGAAGACCTTGTGTTCATAAGATGCACTTTTTTGTTTTCATTAAAATGCCGCTCAGTGTTAAAGAGAATATTTTCCTCTCTAGCATCACCTCATGCAGGTCATTTTGGTTTCTCACTAAACTTTTTTTTTTTAGCATACTGTGATATTCTGGACTATCTCAGGTTCAAAGTGCAGCATCTTCTTATTAAATAAATTTGAGACGTTGAAAATTTTGGGGTCACATCTTGAAATTAAGGGGTGATGGAGGGTCCCGACGCCAGACCAGTTGAGAACCATGCTCTATACTGTTATGGAAAATGGACCAGGTAGTATCCAAGCCCTGCAGAGAAGAGCTGAGTTGAGCAGATACTATGAATGGAAAAGTCCCATTTGATACTTACTGCTAAGTCCTCGTCTCTGTCTGGAGACAGCAGAAGTGGGATTATAACCTGGTTGCGAAAAGATGGCGTCTTCTCATTTTTCAACAGCTTATTGATGGTGTTCAGCTGACCAGACAGGAGGGCAAAGTTATCCAGAACAGAGGGCCTGTGTGAGAGACACATCAGAGCATGTCAGTACAGCACTCCACACAGACAGTCTGTACAAAATCACCTTAACATGCTTAGTATACGTGTGGCATTTCATTCAGACTAGGGAAACCAGAATGTACAGGTACCCTTAATTATTAAAATATTATATTTTACTCCAAGGCTTTGACGTTGTTAACATTGAAAGTGTTGTTTTTTCAGCCTGAATTAAATCAGTGAAAATGATCCCAGACAGGAGCCTTGGGGGACACCACATGGTAGGGGGGCAAAGGACGGTTTAAAACACCCCTAGGCTGACTTGGAAAGACCTGTTGGACATGAACCTCTTTAAAACAGTACCTCTAAAACCCATAGAGTGCTCAAGACTAAAACACCCGCAGCAACAATAAACCCCGAGTAAGACAGAGACTCACCAGGTGAGTCGCTCGTACTCGTTCTCCAGTTTGTAGATGAAGCTGTGCAGAGCATTTTTGACGTGAGCTACTCGAGAGATGAGAGACTCCACAGACGCCTCCAGCTGCTTCTCCTCACGCTGCTGGAGGACAAAGAGGGTGACAGACTGATTAAAACACATTAAACACAACTGCAAGAGCAATAATAAAAATAAGAACAACAAGAAGATGGAGAACAAAAACAACAACAACAATAAGAACAAGACCAATAAAAAACAAGAGCAACAACAACAAATACAACATCAAGAACAACAATAAAAACAAAATTAACAAAAACAAGAGCATTGTAATTTCATTTTTCTCTTTTTAACTGAAATTTAATATGACCCCAGGGAAATAGTCCCTGCTGAGGCAGTGACTAATGGGGATCTGAAATAAATAAATAAATAGGCAAGAAACACAAACAGAACAACAACAACAAGAACAACGAACACAACAAAAACAACAAGAAGGACAATAACAAAAACAAGAATAACAGTAACAATAATAAGAAAAACAAAAAACAACTAGAATAAGAAAAACAAGTTAAACAAGAAAATAAATAAGAAAAACAACAAGAAATACAACTTAAACAACAAAAACAACAAAACATCTGTGATTTTTACACAGACATCCTTTTTGTGAAATTAGAGGTGAGTTCAAAATGTTTTTGAGGCACGGAGAGGTTACAGCTCCAGAAAATGCATTTTTGAATATATGAGCCCTTTTCACACATGTACCCTGATATAACAGGATAATATCCAGGCAGCCTCCCCAGGTAATTCACTGAAATGGCCGTTCACACTTGCTCCTCTCATTTCTCCCCGTTGGACAGGGGAAATGGTGGAGGGGGTTAGGGAGGTCACTAACAGGCAGCACTCAACGTCAGATTTATGCAGTGGAAGTCAGTCTTCATAATAAGATAGCAACAAACAGTTTCTATCCTAACTTCAGCACAGGTTAAAGAGCTGTGGGGAGCACTGAAGCTCACAGAAGTGAAAATGAAGCAGCGTCACTACATGCACGACGATCACACCAGAGAAAGAAAGCTGCAGAGTTTCAGCTCCGTATCTAACAGCACGAGAGGCCTGCTGGTATGCATCCAGGAGCAGATGATCTACAGAACTTTGGTGATGTGCAGTGGAAACGACACCTTAAAATTTCCAGACACACATCTGGGTTAGTGTTTCTCTCCTTACAGTCAGAGGTTGTTCTGATCCGTCCTGTCAAGTGTCTGTTTCCCTGGTCGCACGGGAAAACGTCATCAGCCCTCCCACTCTCCTCAGTGAGTTTACCTGGAAGTTCAGGCATGAGCTACTTGGACTTTATGTGGATAAAATAGGAATAATACTAGGGATGCACTATATTATCGGTTTGATATCAGCCCAAAAAGTTAAGTATCAGTATCAGCCCGATATTGAAATTTTCGCAGATATTTACAGCTGACACATTGGCCACACATATGGACCAGAATATCGGCAAATTACACAAATGTACAATATTGATGCACCTTCTCATGTCTGCATGGGTACATTTAAAAATCATTTTGTTTTTGCGAGAGTTAAATGCTGTTTTTCTTGTTTTATCTGTTCCTCACAAAAATATCCTGTAACACTGAAAGAAAGAAGTCCATTTTTGTTAAGCACAGAGCTTGTGCTCTTGACCAGAAATATCAGTATCAGCGATAATGACTTAAAAAAAAATCGGCATATCGGATATCGGCAAAAATCCAGTATCGTGCACCACTATACAATATAATACGGGAGGAAATTATCCGGGTTAAGTCCGGGTTTAAACCTCGGCTGTTCGCGTTCACATATTCGGCTCTCCCGGATAATCTCAGTTTTTTTTGAAGGTCTAAATGGGAAGCAGATGTCTTTAATGATGTTTAACTGGATATTTAACGACAGCCTGTTAAAAAAAGCACCGTACACAACAACAGCATGATGGTCGAACTTTAAACCTGACTTCATTGTGTCGTTTCAGCTAGCCGAGCTAGTTAGCTGTTATGCTATGACTCCACATGCTAACATGGCTACGGCTAACCGAACCAGTAAATAGACGGAGCCTTTAAAGTGAATGAAGACTGAAGATGAAAACACAAACAAAATATAGCAAATTACTTTACAGCTGGAGGAAACATTACCTGCATGATCCTCTTCTTCGTCTTACGCTCCTCTTCTTCTTCTTTGGTGTTTATTTTTAGATGGCAGACAACGAATTGGTGCATTTCCGCCACCTACTGGTAAAGGGTGGGGACCAGAATATGTGTGCTGTTTAAAATAAAAATAACTAGTTTAAATAAAAGAAAGAAAAGAAACATATTTATTAAATAGCAGTATAACTTACATCGGTTCAGTCAGCTTACTGTGGTTAAGATACTGAAATAAACTTACTTTTCACTCATAGGGTTTGTCTGAAAATGTCTGCTGTACTAAAACATGCTCTTATTCTCTACAAGGTTTGAAGCAGCCTTCTTCTCCCCATACTGTATTTTTGACAGGTCTGAATGACCTGCCCCATGGTGTCGTCTCCTCCACTAAATCACATGTGCCTGTAGTTCGTCTTTTCTAAACAGTGAGCTGTTTAACCCAGTAAACCTTCATATTACTTCTGCCTCCTCCTGCACTCCTCATTTCACCAACTTTCCTTTGCATGCTATAAAACCATCTCCATTTCTTTCTTCCCCCCACTGCTTCTACTATCTTTGATACGTCCGTGTAAATTTGTAAAAATCCCCAGTAGATGTTTTCTATGTTAGTTTGTGTTGTTTAGATATTTAGAATTACAGCATTAAGAGGAAAGACATTTTTTCTCCCTTTTGCATCCATCAGTCATCATTTTTTTAAATAAATCCAAAAGTAACAACAACTACTATTATTACTACTACTACTGCATAGCAAAATGATCTGATATATGCAAAACTAGACATCAAAAATAGAAGTGAAAGTGTATTTTTTATAAATCGGTGGTGATTCAGAGTTTCATTAAAGGTAAGGCCAGGGAACATCTCGATGGGCCTCAGACTTTTTTATATAACTATTTTTTCATATAACAAATCACCACATTTTCATTATGTTGTTCTTTAAAGGTACCTTTACTGTCTTATCAAAATGTTATAATAATAATAACTTTACTCATACAGCACCTTTGAAAGCAAAAGTTTACAAAGTGCTTCACAAAGAAAACAAAGACACAAATCCAGGGAACAAGAAAATGAGAATAAACTATTTGGTCGTCAGAAAAATTCCCCAAAACGTCAAACAAGTAAGACAGAAATAAAATGCAAACTCAGAGGGTTGAGGAAATTAAAGCAGATAAAAGAAATGAAAGCAGTAAACTGGAAACATTTTAAGCACTATATGAAATTACTTCATCAGTATGATTAAAATGCCAGCATAAGTTAATTTTAATAAAGAAGATTTAGAAAAAAATAAATGAAAAAAAAGTAACATGATGAATTGATTTGTTTTAAAATTAACTTTTGAACCCTTTTTAACTTATTACTAACTACAGTTGAATAATAATAGTTAAACCAGCTGCTTGAAAAGCTCAAATATTTTTCTTTTAAAAATGCACTGAAAAACAATATACATTATATATATATGTATATATATATATATATATATATATATATATATATATATATACACAAACATGTGTATGTATATAGAAAGAATTTTGAAAAAAAAATCAACCTTAAACACCGTTTATGACTGAAACATTTTATTTTGTCAAAAGGACATTTGTTAATCAAAAGAAAAAGCACACAGTATAAAAATGTGAAATCGAGGTGTTAGGTAGTAATTCTCCTCAAATGTTATCACAGAATGAGAACAATGCTCTCGCTTATGTCTCTAACAAGAGCAGAAAAGTGGCTCCACTCATTCCTTCAAAAAATAGAGAATAGTGTTCTGAAATGATGAACTTGTATCTGAAAAGCACGCGAGTATACAGAGAAATGTTTTGTTTTCACAGCGATGATTCAGCTCTATCTGATCGGCTTCAGAAAAGGCTCTCCACGTTCCCCATCTCCACGACCACAGTCTTCAGCTGGGAGTAGTACTCGATTGTAACCTGTCCATTCTCTCTTCCAAAGCCTGGAAAAGAAAAAACGTGCACAGTATGAATAGGTTTTTGTTATAAGTTTAGCTATTAAATACCTTCAACTAATAATGCCACCCCCGAAACATTGTGACTGAAACAGTTTCAACAGGATTGACTTCATGTTTGATTTGTTTTTTAAGAAATCCACCTGTCAGCCAATATTAGCAACACTGAACTGAGAAAACTACACGAGTCAACCTCAGCAGTTGAACGTATGACAACCCCAGAAAAAACGTCTAAAGAGCCCAATGTGGCTGTCTACAGGATGGATGATGTGGACTACTGAAAGTAGTCGATACAAGTCAAACATTTAATATTAAACTAATACCATTAAATTACGCTTAAATAAATGATTGTTTTTGTTTTTTCATATGTCAGGAAACAGACTGAACTTGTACAAATGTAGTCAATGATCCCTGCCATAAATCATGTGTGTGACATTTTATCACTTTAAACACTTGGTCTTTAAGAGTACAGAACATTTTGACAAACCAAATCTATAGAAATGTTGCCATTTTTTTCGCAATGCAGTGTGTGAATCTGTCTGCAGCTTTTGGTCATTTAAATGGAAATACTGGCCCCGGTTAGGGACTTGTGTTTGTGTTGCAGTGGTAAACAACAGGAGTCATTATTGGGAGTTTTACTACAATTACACAAAAGTTTAAAATTATTCTGCTGCAACTGCCATTTGTTGTTTATTACATTCAAAAAGTATTAAGATGCACTTTATATCACCATTCAGAAAAGAGTTCTGGTCAGTATGGCACACACTTACAGTGGATCAACCTTTATCTACAATAATTCTGGAACTTGTTTTATAAAGCTGAACTTTTTACTTCCTAAGAAATCCTACCGGAGTTCTTGTATCCTCCAAATGGCAGCTCCACAGAGCTGGTGTTGTAGTTGTTGATGTAGCACGTCCCCGCCTCCAGATTCTCAGCCACACGATGGGCTCGAGAAATGTCCCTACAGGCAGAGAAAAAGCAGAAAATTCAGATTTTAGCCACCAAAGAGGATCAACTTTCATTACAATGTATTAACAACATTATTTTGTTAAAGTTGCTTTAATGTTCTGAATAAGCAGCTCCAGCTAAATGCGTCTTCAAGAGGTCACATTCTGCATTTTTCTTAGTTTCATTTGCTCTTAGTGTGTTCAACATGTTTCCCTAGGTCTGTGGCATTAGGACTCAACACCCTCTCAACATCTGCCTAAAATGTCCCGCCGTCCCACCCCTGAATGACCAAACAGTGTGACATCATACCATTGCTGCGTCATCAGTTGTAGCCCATTGGCTAAAGGGCAGGACTTAAATGTTTAAATGAATGCAGAGTTGTTGACAATATGTGACGGCCCAGAGCAGCTCTGAAGAGACCAATTAGACCAGTTACCACGCCCACCTCCACCTCTTCATGCCCTGTGCATCAACAGCCTCACGCAGTCTGTGCTGCCTTTGTTTATTTGTTTATTTGTCTGAAGTGTAAAAAAAATCAAATGCAAACTAATGACAAACTGTCTGGGTGTATGACGATGGCATTTGCTTTGAACAAGTTTGCTTCCTTAGAAAAAAACAAATTTAACAGCAGTCTAAGAAACAAACAGAATCAGAATCAGATTTATTGCCAAGTAGGTTTTTACACTTACATGGAATTTGCTCTGGTGCTCTTGGTGCAAAGTACAAACAGTCAAATAAGTAAAAAGATAATAATAAATAATAAAAATAACAAACTACTCTGCCCACAATCAAAGGCACTGTCTGTTGTGACCTGAGGTTGTAGTTGGGCTGCCTCTGTTAAATCTATCTGATTCTTACTTTCAGGAAGTCTTATGGAGAAATAACAGTCTGAGTATCCAGAGAAGACACAGGTACATATTCCATTTGCTTATTTGTGGAAAAATATGTTTGTTTGTTTTTTTTTTCAATTTTGGTTAAAGTTCACTACCAGCAGTGTTACAGTGACACAGCGATGTCTCTGTTTGGATCTGTGGGAGGAAACTGAAGCACCCCGAGAAAACTACATGAAAACTACATGAACATCCATCCATATATTATCTATCCAGCTTGTTCCTTTCGGGGTCACACAGGGCTGGAGCCTATCTCAGCAGACACTAAGAGGGGTACACCCTGAACCAGTCGCCAGCCAATTGCAGGGCCACATAGAGAGACAGACAGCCATTCACAATCACACTTTTAGAGTCAATTTAGAGTCACCAATTGACCTAATGTCTTTGGTCAGTGGGAGTAAGTCAGAGGTAACCCACATATACACAGGGAGAACATGCAAACTCCACACCAAAAGGCACTGACCGACACGGGCATTGAACCAGCAACCTCCTTCCTGTGAGCCACTGTGCCACCCGGCAGTACGAGCATGCACACTTCAAACAGAGAGGCTCCAGCCGGCTCAGGGAGACAAACCAGCAACCTTCCTGCTGTGAGGCACGAGCGCTACCTGCTGCATGACTGCGCAGCCGAGCTGATAAACAACAACACTGCATCTCCATTCATCTGGATCTCTACCTGAAAAAGAGGGTAAAGGTCAAAGTTCACTCTGTAAGTCATGCTGACCTGGTGAAGACTCCAGAGGCCAGTCCATAGGTGGTGTTGTTTGCCCTCTTGATCACCTCCTCCTCCGTGTCGAATGGCAGCACAGACATGACCGGTCCAAAGATCTCCTCCTTCACACAGGTCATGTCGTCTCTGCAGTTATCTGTGCAGAAAGGACTCCATGTTCAAACAGTCTGAGCAGCGGCTCCTGCACCTTTTGTCCTTATTATTTATCTACTTAATGTTTTTTTAATCTTTCTCGACTAGGCCCGCACAATATGAGGAAAAGATGCTACTATGTGCTGTTCAAGACTGTGATGACGATAACTGGGATAAAATAACGTGTGTAAATTTTAGCCCTAAATTTCCAGAACTTTCCATCAAACTGAGTCCAAACTCTGCTCTGCCCTCCACCTGGTTTATCTGTGTAGACTACAGCTGAACAATTTTAGGAAAAGATTTAATTTGGATTTTTCTGGCAGATATTGCAATTTCAATTCCATTCACGATTTTCTTCAGACCAAACTTCAGTGCAATATTCACTAAGTCTATAGTGATATTTACAAACATGACAGAAAAAATTATACCATACCATTAAACATTAAAAGCTATTACTCTCAGGCATGGATGAAAACTATAGGATGAATTGCTTCCAAATGTATTTTTTAACAAGAAACATGCATGAACACTCTTGAAAGTCCTTAGTACAACTGAAGAACTAAAAGAGCATCTTTGACTGTCTTAACTTAAAAAAAATGTTGTGTAAAAATTCCTAAATTGTGTTAAGTCAAAAAAGTTAAATAAGATACAAAACAATTCCAAAAAAACAATGTTAAATAAGTCATAATATGAAAAACAAAATTCAACAATTCCAATAAAAGAAAACAGGATCTTGCCCATTTGTCTTACACTCCAGTAAGAAGGTCAAGGTCAGTCTTTCATGGCTGATAGAGCTAGCTTATCAACATCTACAGCAGCAGTTAAAGTACTTTACTCAACCATAGATTAAGAAACCTGGACTATCTTTTTAAGTGAAACTGAAAAGGAATGGCAATAAAATAAAACTCTTACTAAAATAAAATGACCCTCCCTCTGCCCTTCTGAAAAATCTGTCAGACATTAAAGCAGGTGGGTTATTCATTAATGGCTCAGCAGCACCCAAATATTGCACGTCTATTCTGCAAACAATAGAGCATTTTTCCTGAAAAATGACAAATATTTTATTTATACAAAGGCTGACACTACAAGTCAGGATGAAGTGCGGAACAAATAAAATCTCAAAAGTCCTTCATCAATAATACTTGCTTCCCTGACATCTCTACATCACTCTTCACAGATTTTTTGTCAAGAAAAGTAGTTTGTCAACCTTTGATGGTTTTGGACATGAGCGCTGACATGTGACTACATCCCCACTAGCAAATAGTTAACACATCAGGTTCTGGGTCAGTAGACCCAGGAGCGCTGCAAAAAAAAATTGCAGATTTGGCGATCACATGATCACGTCTGAAATTGCGATTTCGATCAGAAAACGACAAATCGTTCAGCCCTAGTGTAGATGCTGTACACAGACCTGCAATCCCTGAAATGAGTGAAATTTAAGCTTTGACGTAACAAAGTTCACTCAGGCTATACCCACACGAAGGCAGGTATTTTTAAATACGGAGGTTTTTCTGTGAGTTTTGTCGTTCTGTCCACATGAAAACACAGATTTTTGGAAAACTTAGGCCAACCCTGTGTCAACCTCTCCTGTCACTCTATGCAACATGTAAAAATGCTGCTGTTTTAAGTGTCGATAACTGGACTATTTACACGCTGATACAGACTTTCTGTCCCTCCTTCACTTTGATGCTGGATTAAACTGAATCAAACTGATCAGCGGGCCGGCTCTGTGATCTGCATGAAGCTGGACTCTCTGGTGACGGTGGCAGAGAAGAGGACTCTCAACAAACTGCTGCACATTTTGGACGATGCCAGTCACCCTCTGCCAGTGAGGCAAACGCAGGGACAGGTGAGCGGGGACCTGCATGTGGGTGATCCACAAAAGTAATCCCAAAACAAACCCAGATTAAGTTTACCATCACCAATCAGGGTTCCCACTCCTTCACAGAAATCATTTTCCATGACTTTTCCAGCACCTCCACCTCTCCATATTTTGTTGATTTGCTGTTTAAGCAGCCTAAATTTTAGTTTGCCATTTTTTAGATTTCTTTTTGTCACCATTGTTTTGAGTTTTTGTATTTATTTCATAACTTGCAGTATTTAATCTACATTTTACTTCATTTCCTATGTTTAATTTTTGTTTAATAACAAGGTAGAAGGAAGATTAATAATTTTCCAGGACAATTGAAGCTTTTCCAGGACATTTACTTTTTTCCTCATTTTCCATATGCTTTCTATGACTAGAAAATGGGTCAATTATTTTTCAGGTTTTCCGGGACATGTGGGAACCCTGCCAATGCGATCTATACAGATCAACTATAACAACACTTCATATCGATCATGACGGAGCATGAAGGAGAGAAGAGGAGGAAACAGTGGAGAACTGTTTACAGATTAGGGGAGACAGGAACAAGGTGAACCAAGATAAGCAGCCTGATTTTATTATTGGACACATTTACGAGCTTGTTACAGACCACTTATCTGACTGTTTACTCAAAATTTAATTTCGGCTATTTTAATTATTTAACATAGAGCCTGTATTAGACAACAAAATTAAACTTGACTTATTTAGGACAGTTAAAACAGTTGTTTAATTGCGGTGCAGTGAGGAAATAATTGCCCCAGGAACCAACACAAACAGGCTGACGAGTTACTTGAAGGTATAGCAACGCTGGCTGTGACAGGCTCGGTTTGCTTTACAGTGCAGTGTGAACGTGAAATGATCTGAAGAAAATGTGCTGATATGCAGCTGTTGTCCTTCTGAATGGGAACGAAGGAACCGAGCTGTGAAAAACACCAAAGTCTGCTGTAGAAAAGTGACCTGTTTCTCTCACTGAGAGGCCAATTTGTGATAAAGGCCTTCAAACTTTCATGTTTTAATGAATTATGCTGCTCTGTTTATTTAAAGGAGACATCCAGTGATGATAAGGGGACACATTTCGGTATATTTGTACATTCTGCTGATATTAAAGTCGATATATGTCCAACAGTTCAGCTACCTGCCAACACCAATGACAAGCCACTTTTTAGGCTAGTCTTTGTGGATACTGACATTGTGCCAATAAGGTCACGCACAGTGTGTGAAATATCTGCCGATATTCGGGGGGGTCCCCATCTCCAGATTGTTGCCCAGTACCAATCTAAATTTTTCTCAACATGCAGTAGACCTATAACATTACAGAATATACCAGTGAAAACTGGACAGGATTAAAACATTACTAATATCTCATGTGAATCTAACTTAAAATGTTCGAGACTGTATTTTTTTCACTGTTTTCCACTGCACGGGGTCTTCAGTTGAAATGGGCAATTTGTTGAAATAAACTCATCAGTCATCTGTAACTGCTTTTCTGCTACATCGATGTAATAGAAAGTAACAGAAGAAGAGAGAGTGAGAGGAAGATGATGCATCTCTACATGTGCACACTCTGAAACTGACTCTGGTTATTTACATGTATATCACCAGAGGCGACTGTGGATACGACTTTGTGATGAAGACGGAAAAATGACGTGATGCACAGAATAAGAGCAGACTTACCCAGAACACATGGGGACATGAAGTATCCCCCTTTCAATTTGGGGTCATCAGGGACAAAAGGCTCCCCTCCACAAAGCACTTTGGCTCCCTGAGAACACAGACATACTAGTCAAAAAAAAACTTAAGATGTAGAATGCTGTGGTGGAAAAATGTGAATTGATCATGTATTAGTTAGTGTAAATAACATAATGAACGTTATCTATATACTGATCACTGTTTTTAATAACAACACACTGAATCAAATCTAGGGCTCATAAAGGTCTATTTTGTGAGGTTTAATATAGCTTTCTATATAAAACCTCACAAAATAATCATGATAATCACACAAAACCTATTCTTTGTATCACTAAGAGCTGAAATCTGGACGATGTAGTTCATTAAAGTTATTATTAAAAAAACAATGGTGTAATGAGCTTGAGTTAAGCATTAGGTCATAAAAGGAAGTGTTGGATATAGACAGACGGATGGATAGATAGATAGAAAGATAGAAAGATAGATAGATAGATAGATAGATGGATAGATAGATAGATAGATAGATAGATAGATAGATAGATAGATAGATAGATAGATTTTATTGTCCCTTGCAGGAAATTTGTCTAAGATGTTACTGTGTTACTGGCTAAGTGCATGATATACATAAAAAGACCACCAGACGACATAAAGAGTTACATAAGCAAGAGGTCGGCGACAAGCATGGTCAGCAGTTATTGCACAAAAAGATTAAAGTGCAGTGCTCCTTACAATAAGCAGTGAACATACTGTAAGTAGAAACAGGTTAAAATGGTTGTATAAAAATAAGAATAGTACAACAATAGATAAAAGCATGATAACAATAACAGATAAGAGACTGGGGGCAGTAGAATAAGTTGAAAAAATATATAAAATAGTATATAACAATTGCAGGAGAAGAATTGCTGGGACTGTTTGTTGAGAAGAGATATAGATATGCATATTTGGAAATGGTGAGGAAAAGCCATTTTGCTGCATGTATGCATACATATATAGAGAACAATGGATAATAATAGACACCGTTGGAAAAAGGAAAAGACAACAAATGAGAAGAAATTACACCATTAAAACTAGAAGCAATCTAAAGTGAGACTTTAAGAAAGCTTTAAAGAAGCTTCAGGATTTAATGTATACACGTCGGAGCTTTTTGAAGAGCAGTCAGTCTTGACTGTTAACAGCCAAACTCACTTGTTTGTTATTCTATTCACTTTGTTAAATCTTTAATAAACTTTGTTGCACCGGACTCTGCCTGTCTTTGTGCTGTCCTCCAAAGAAGCACACTGTTTGGAAAAGACAATTTTTACATTTCTAATAACTTTTTACAGCCTTTTGAAGCTGACTGAGTCAATTCATCGAATCTTTGACAACTTCTTGAGACATGACAATGTGTATAAACAAACTTTAAACAACAGGATTCAAGGTCAGAAAAAGCACTGTAGGAGTCTTCATAGAATAAAACTTCTCAGATTAACCTCTTTCTTGGCCTTGTCGACATATCCCAGAGCTTTATCCAGCTGTGGTTTGCTGATCAGTGCACCCATACGAGTGCCCTTCAGCAGAGGGTCTCCCACACAGATGGCCTTGGTCCTCTTCACCACCTCTTCCAGGAACTGCGGCATGATTTCTCTCTGCACAAACACTCTGGTACCGTTGCAGCAAACCTAAACCACACAGAGAAAGTTTTTATCAGGAGAAATCTGTGAGAAAATGTAAGGCATCAAGTCCAGCTTGATATTATCAGATACAAAGCACATTGCAAATGCACCAGTGGTGGGATGTTGTCTTTGCTGTCCATGAAACAGCATTTATTTCAACAACACCACACTTATTATACAGCATCTATGATTTTAATCTCAGAGTTACTTTATACTTTCTACTGCAGCTTGTTTAATTTACAGCTTTTATCCCATCTGATCATCCCCCTGCTTTGTCTCCAGGTAAAATAATTCACGGTAACATCACTACAATAGTGCTGGTTGTAGTCAAACTAGATTTTCCAGAAGCTTTCTAGGCAGTGACCTTGTCCAAGTCAAGCAGCTTTACAGTAGCTCAGTTATTTTACTGACAGAGTAGTGCAATAACAAGAATTAAGAGTCAAGAATCCTATATTTCGTTATGTGAGGACATAACAAAATATTGGGGTAGTCAGAAAAAATATAAAAAACAGTAAACCAGCACTCACAATACACAGCATAACTGCAAAACAAGCTACACACACTTCCCTCGTCACAGAGCAGCAGAGCACTCGCTCACAGCCCAAAACACTTTTCAGGATGTAGGTCATAATGGACCGTGTTTCCACACCTTTGTCCAATCCCTTAAACTCCAGTGTCTGTGCTGCGAAAAGTTTTACAATAACCTCAAGCTGTTTCCTCTTGATTTGACTACCTATGGAAAAATATACTTGTGGGCACGCGGCTGAAATACTCAACCGTCTCACCTGTCCCTGAGTCAGGAAGTTTGCCATGAGGGCTCCGTTCACAGCGTTCTCCAGCTCACAGTCTTTGAAGATGAGGAGGGGCGACTTGCCTCCGAGCTCTAGAGTCACCTGCTTCACCCCCCTTGCAGACATCTCCATGACCTGAGATCAAGAAGAACTCCATTAGACCTTACCAACAGGACAACAAGGGCCTGAAACTGAAAAAATGACCTTAAAACATTAAAAACACAGAACAAACCTTTAAAATGGCTGCAAACATATAATGCATCTGTATTTTTTTAATCTGATGCTGGGTTTCCTGTTTCTCAGAGGAAAACTAGTTTCCCTTATTGCTACCTTTCTCTGTATGGAAACCTTATAAAGGGATACGCCAACATTTTTTTTCTTTTCATGTCTTGCCTTTTTCTTGAGTCCATGACAAGCAGATAGACGCCATTCTTTCGACTGTGCGTGCAGTAACAAGGCAGAAACATTCAGAGCTCATCTACCAAATAGCTTAGCTTGAATGGGCAGTGGGTAGTGTTAGCCTGCCTCCGCCTACAGTCATCAGATAAACGCTAAACTTTCTTGTGTGCTTGTTGTGACTTGTTTCTTTTAGTGCTTTATGTTACATTATTTATTTTTACACTAATATTTGCACTTTATGTTAACAAAACAAAGCCTCTGTTTACGTGTCGAAGACGACTGGTACCAAGGATTATGGCCGACTTTGTAAGAGAGGACGAGGATGATTTCTTCAGGGTTGAGTTATGTATTTCTTTCAAAAATGACATAAAGTGCTAATCTTAGTCTCTAAGGCTAATGTTACCCACTGACTCCCAGTGTTTGAGCTAAGCTAATTAGCAGTGGGCGAGCTCTGCCCGTCTCTACCTTGTTACTGCACGCACAGTCGTAAGAATGGAGTCTATCTGCTTGTCATGGACTCAGGAGTGAGGCAAGACACAAAACAACAAAAAAATATTGGCGTATCCCTTTAAGTTATCAAATCTATATGTGGTTAAGTGGCGTCGACCGTTAGCCGTTACCACCAGGTTTAAAATCACAGCTCTGACGTAGTCTCTGTACCTTTTTGCCTGTGGGCACACTCCCAGTAAAGGAGACTTTAGCAACCATGGGATGTTGGCAGAGCAAGGTGCCGGTCTCTGCTCCGCCTTGGACCACACAGAACAGGCCATCCGGCATCCCCACCTCTTTGTAGATCTCAGCCAGGATGACGGCGGTGACAGGAGTCATTGGAGACGGCTTGAACACCATGGCATTACCTGAGCACAAAGAGATGTTACCACAAGGGCTGTAGCAGGTGAGCTTTTGTTTTATATGTATTTTATATAGTCTTTTATATCTAGACTATAAAATCAATCTACCGTATGACACTGCCTTTAGAGAGGAGAGCAGAGTCACAGCCCGCAGCAGTTACACTTTCATAATTTCTTTTTACAATTCTTTTTGATAGTCATTACTTGCACTAACTAACCATTTCATTAAAGAACCTTTTATCAAAATAAATGCAACTTAACATGGTGCTTTTTACTCAGTTCCTGTCTACTTGTATTAGCTTGTTGGTTGGTTTTGCCAGAAGCAACAAGATAGTGGCTACGTTTACATGCAGTCATTAAACCTTTCATAACCGGAATATTAGCAATAACCTGGTTGTGTGCAGCCATGTAAACACCAAAAAATGTTTTTAAAAACTGGAATATGCTCACATTCCGGTTTTTAAAAACCCGAATTTCACCCCTGGGTTACTCCTTTTCTAACCCGAATAGTTGGTCATGTATACGCCGATCGGGATATCCTCATCAAAAGGCACATTAAGTTGTGTACTGCGCATGTTCTTTTCGCAAGGAATCTTGGTCTTTTGAGTACAGGAAGCACTTATTGTAAAATGGCACAGCTCCGGCTCGATTTCCTAATTCTTCACGTTCTCACTTTCCATTGATGAAGAAACTGACAAAGAATAGTGTCAGGTACTCGTGGTGGGTCAGTACCAGCACCAAAGCACAAACGAAGCCGACTGTTAGCTGCTCCGCGCCGTTCATTATCCGCCGTGCTACTGCTGTTGTTCTCGTTGCTATTGGATACAGGAAGAAGAAGCGGAAATGACGCGCATTGCGTCATGACGTTCTCTGTCCTGTTTGCTCATGCATGTAAACTGGGTTATTCCGAATGTTTCAGAAACTAGAATATTGATCTTAACCCGAATATTGACTGCATATAAAAGTAGCCACTGATGGTGTGTTTCCAGTTCATCAGCGCAGGGTTTCTCACTATGAAGCTGGCACCACTGTGTGACCCCAAAGATTAAATACAGTTTTGTAATATCATGACATGATGAAGTAACATACTGTGTAATTTAGCTGCCCTTGTTGTTGCATACTTTCAGTTTGCTCCTCTTAAAGTTTTTGTCTGGTCTCTTCAGCAAACACTGAAGTTATCATAACTCCACACAAAATATGATCTGTAAATAACAAGTGATTTATGATTGTCAGAAAAAAAGCCTGATCTGGGCACTCCTATCATAGAAACTTTCAAGACCTTTAAAGTCTTAAAAATGACAAAAATATGGTTCAGACTTGTGCCCGGGTCTGACTGCACGCTCAGATAGGCGTCATACCGCCTTGCCCAGTGAACTCATCGACCCATAAGCAAAGCCAAGTCTGGGATTGATCTCAGCTCTCACCACCCACAGGCACGCGCTGACTGTCTGGATCTTTGTTTTAACCCTGGAGACCTGCAGCGGTTCAGCCTCCTCACTCTGCAGTCCCACTAGGATATCTACGTCTCCACAAGGGTCACAGCATCACCAGCAAAGTCCAGATCAGTGATCTAACTCCACTGAATGACACTCCAGTTTGCTGTAATGACTGTTGTAGAGGATCAAATAATGTAGTCTGACCCTGGCATTACTAAGACGTTTTTAAGGGAACAGGGGAACCCTGTGAAAATCTGAAAAACTTACCACATGCCAGAGCAGGAGCAGATTTACATACAGCAATCTGAAAGGGGTAGTTGAAGGCACCTATCCCAACACAGACACCCAGAGGCTCCCTCCTCGTGTAAGCAAATGCTCCTCCAGGGAGCTGAATGTGCTGGCCTTGAATAGAAACACAATGAATCTTATAGAATACAGAAGTAAACACTCCCTGAACCACATTTGTGTTACAGGAGAAGTGCAGCACACCGACCTGCAAGTGAACCAGCCAGGCCAGCGTAGTACTCGATAGTCTGCCAAGCAACATCCACATCCACCAGAGCTTCAGTGATTGACTTTCCATTGTTGATCACTTCCAGCTTTGCAATCTTTTCTCTTCTTTCCTTTTTTTGAATAAAAAAAGAGTTGATTTGAAAATGTAATAAAGTGATCGACATTTTCTGAATCAGTGACATCTTCAAATCACATCTTAAAACTCTCTTTTTTAGACTTGCTTTTACATTAAGCTGTTTTACTGTTTGCATACTTGTTTATCAACCTTGTTATTTATTTTATCTACATACTTATTTTACAATTAATGATGAAAGTATTTTAATATCTGCTGCTCTTACTCTTCTCGCCAGTTTCTCATTGTTTTAGTCCTGTTTTTAACATCTTCTCATGTTTATATATACTTCCTTTGTTGTCAATATTATTATTATTTTTTTTTCTTCTTTATCTGTCCTCTATCCACCCTCGTCTTTTCCATCTTCGTGATGTGATGTCGTCAGCTATGACAATTACCAATTTATCTGTGTATCCATGAATCTATCATCTATTTAGTGTCTAATCATCTCCTTATCATTGCATATTAAATGAAATACCTTCCTTACTATTGTTACTCATATGTACGTGCTGACATATTAAGCTGTACCAATTTAGTATATGCCCATAGTACTTCAGCTGTTTCCATCTTACCAGTTTACCATTTTCTTTCCTTATGTTGTTTTATTTCCCATAATCCTCTATGCCTTTTCCTTTGACTCTTATGGTCTGTTTGACCTGATTGTTGATTTAATGTCTCCAGAGTTCTGCCCTTTACTGCCTTTGTTTAGTCTGTTAAAGCACTTTGTAAACACCTGTTTGTAAAGGTGCTTTATAAATAAAGTTATTATTATAATTATAACATAGAGTCAATACATAAATACAGCTTTATAATTATGTAATCAAAATCATAAAATGAGGTTTATGTCCACGTCCTCATTAAACCCAGACAAAGGTTTGTTTTGTTTAAACTGGAGCCAGCACCTCAGAGCAGTTAATGAACAAACCAGCGTCTGTCCTACTTTAGGGCCTGAAACTTTCAGCCTCATTAGTATTGCACAATGCTGACATTTTGCTGGCTGCCCCTGAGAGGAGCAGACGGTGATGAAGAAACAGCTTGACCGTCTCACCCTGACGAGGCGGGCGGCCTCCAGCATCACCCGAGCCCTCTCCATGCCCGCCATCTTGCTCCATATCTGGTAGGCGGCATGGGCGCTCTGTATGGCCTCCTCCACCTCCTCAGAGCCACAGGGGTGCAGCTGACACAATACACGGCCTGCAGACATAATATCAGCAGGTTACTCGCTTCATTTTATCAACGAAACAAAACTCCACCAGCTGAATATTCTCCCTGGAGAGGGCTCATCTTACATTAAAGGTCTCATGTGCTGCAAAATCAATCCTCTTTGTGTTTGATGGAGTTGAAGGTTCTTGTGGGCAGAAGATCATGACATCTTTTAAAGATTGTTTTTGAAACTGACAAAAGTAGTATAAATAAAAATTTACTGACAACTAACTAATGAAAATCAGACATTGCTTGTGAATTGTGGTTCAACAGAATCATTTTAAAAAACAAACTAATGAAACTGGCCTGGACAAAAATGATGGTACCCTTATCTTCACATTTTGTTGCACAACGTCCTGAGCCAATCACTGCAGTCAGTTGATTTCTGTAACTCTCAGAGAGACTTCTGCACCTGTCCACAGGTATTTTGGCCCACTCCTCATGAGCAAACTGCTCCAGCTGTCTCAGGTTTGAAGGGTGTCTTCTCCAGACTGCATGTTTCAGCTCCTTCCACAAATGTTCAATAGGATTTAGATCAGGGCTCATAGAAGGACACTTCAGAATAGTCCAATGTTTTGTTCTGAGCCATTCTTGGGTGTTTTTAGCTGTGTGTTTGGGTCATTATCCTGTTGGAGGACCCATGACCTGTGACTGAGACCAAGCTTTCTGACACTGGGCAGCACATTTGGCTCCAGAATGCCTTGATAGTCTTGAGATTTCATTGTACCCTGCACAGATTCAAGACACCCTGTGCCAGATGCAGCAAAGCAGCCCCAGAACATAACTGAGCCTCCTCCATGTTTCACAGTAGGTACAGTGCTCTTTTCTTTGTATGCTTCATTTTTGTGTCTGTGAACATAGAGCTGATGTGACTTACCAAAAAGCTCCAGTTTTGTCTCATCTGTCCAAAGGACATTCTCCCAGAAGCTTTGTGGCTTGTCAATATGCATTTTGGCAAATTCCAGTCTCACTTTTTAATGATTTGCTTTTATCAGTGATGTCCTCCATTAAGTCCACTTTGGCTCAAACAGTGAGGGATGGTGTGATCTGATACTGATGTACCTTGACCTTGGAGTTCACCTCTAATCTCTTTGGAAGTTGTTCTGGGCTCTTTGGTTACCATTCGTATTATCCGTCTCTTCAATTTGTCATCAATTTTCCTCTTGCAGCCTCGTCCAGGGAGGTTTGCTACAGTCCTGTGGACCTTAAACTTCTGAATAATATGTGCAGCTGTAGTCACAGGAACATCAAGCTGCTTGGAGATGGTCTTATAGCCTTTACCTTTAACATGCTTGTCTATAATTTTCTTTCTAATCTCCTGAGACAGCTCTCTCCTTAGCTTTCTGTGGTCCATGTTCAGTGTGGTACACACCACAATACCAAACAGCACAGTGACTACTTTTCAGCCTTTAAATAGGCAGACTGACTGATTACAAGCTTGAAGACACCTGTGATGCTAATTACAGGACACACCTTAGTTTAACATGTCCCTGATTTTCACGAGTTAATTTTCAGTACATTTTTATCTCTTATTACTTTTGGCAGTTTCAAGTTATTTTCGTGAACATTGTGGGTTTTTATTTCTTTAATGGAAGGGTACCAACAGTTTTGTCCACGTCTGTATATGGGTCGGGCTCTGTCCCTCTTTAAAGAAAACGTCCCTCAAAATGCTGTATTTTACTTTCTAGGATTTATTAGGGATGCACAAAATTGTTTTTTTATGCTGATATCCAATATGCTGATATTTTTTAACTCATTGTCTATAATACTGATACCAATATTTTTCACCAAGAGCACAAATTTGAGTTTTTTTTTTTTGGTTTTGTTTTTTTTTTAAATGGGACAGTATGCATTACAGGACAGTTACCTGTAAATACATGAGATTATAGCTAAGTGGCTACTTTGCATCCCCAGTCCCATTAGCAGGTTGGTGTCAACATATAAAATAAAACCAAACATCAATAATAGGAATAGAAACCACAGAGCATATTAAAAGACAAGCAACATTTTTTGCCTTGAATGTTTGTTTTTGTCATATGTGTTTATATATATGAATATGCATTTACTTATTTATTAATATATTTTTTATTTATTTTTGTTTTTTATTTATATTTATTTTTATATTTTTGTTTATATCTATCTTTTTTATGTATCTTTTTATCTATTTTTCAAACTGCTACCAGAATCCTAATTTCCCTGAGGGAGTTTTCCAAAGGGATTAATAAAGTTATATCTAATATAATCTAATATTTGTTTGTTATTATTATTATTTTGTTACTGTTTTCATTAACAACAAACATGTTTATTTTTCATTTAATCACTTATTCTCACTGGATTGGTGTCCAACATGTCCTGGGTATAGAAGGGGGAGGGAGGGTTATAATAAATCTGAGCATTGTGATATCTTTATATCTGTATCTATGTACTATGCCACTGATGCTCAGTAAAAACACTGCTTTAAAAAAAGAAGACAAGCAACATACCTAAACTGTAGACAACCTAAACCACATGCAGTCCAGAATATAACAGGTTGGGAGTCCGGAGACCATGGGAATTATACACAATGAGCACACAGAGTCTTTACTTTAAAAAATGACATGTTGCTTTCAAGGTGAGAGTTTATCAGTCAGGAACAGTTGTAAAACAAGACATGAGGAAGAACACACAGACACATTCATCATAAAATAGTGCCAAACACAGAGGAAAAATAAAGTGCTCTGAAATATTTTGCCCAATTGTATGTACATCCAGCCCAACACAGTTTCACTGCTTGTTTTTATGGAAAACTCACACAATTTTGCAGAGTAACTGTATCCATTAACCCCAAAACCAGAAACTTATTAATTCCTGAAAAGGCAATTATTGTCCCCTTTTAAAAAGCCCAATGGGTATCAGCTGTTAATTTTTCCCACTTTTTTGTTCATAAATCTTTTAATGCACTTCAGTCCTGATCATAACTATAAAGATTTTAATTATTTCACAAATTCAACCCTTTAAATGCCAGCGTGTGTGATGATCACCAATTTCTGTAAAAAAAAATAAAAAAATAATAATAATAATAAAATAAAATAAAACTGCAAAGTGAAATTTTATGCTGGGATTTTTACAGTCTTGGACATGTCATTGATAAGTAATTACTTCTTTTTATCTTAGTTATTTCTGTTAGGCCAGATTAAAGAAACAGCTCCCATAGACATCCGTTATAATAAATGGAGCTAGAGGCAACAGGAGATTAAAACAGGAGCACAATTTCTGACTAAATAATCTGTAATTTTGAGATTATATTACTTTACTTCAGAAAAAACGTTTTTTTATTTTTTATAAAGTTGAATACAATCTGCGTTTGTAGTAAGTTTGTAACACTGTACAAACTTTATGGAAACTTACAAAAGTGCATTGAAAGTCAAAGTGAGATGATAAAACTCAAAAACAAAGTAACCCTCTGTCCTGAATGTTCTTTATTGTTCTGCAGGGTTATTACGGTTCAGTTACACAACAGTCTGTCCTCGGCTGAACCCTCTGCTCCATGATGAACCCCCACACCCCTGAAAGGCTGTGAGTTCTGTTCCGGACTCTCCTTACCTGTGGCAGGCTCGAACACCGGCTCTGCTGTGGTCTCGTCCCGGGACTTGACCCTCTTCCCCCCCCAGAAGTTCAGAGGGTCTGTGACCACCGCGGATCCAGTGGAGGATCCGGACACGGAGTCGAGGATTGGAGAGGCCATTTTCAGGAGCAGATCTGCAGGGCGTTAGGGAGACATGAGAGAACAATACACATGAGTGACAGACGGAAGATACCCGTCAGCTCCGAGCACTGAGAACCTGCAGGATGAAAAGCAGCTGCAGAGATTTAATGAGTTCAGATTTAATGAGTACTTCAGACCAAGACTCACCGTCACGGCTGCAGAGCACAGACTGCATCAACTTCCGATGTTCTGTCACACATGAACATCAGACCACGCCCCTGTTCACTACAGGACACGCCCCCACCACGCAGCAAGAGCCATGATGGATCCGTCTGCAGAATGAGTCACATGACCAACGGAGATGACGTTAGGCTGACGTGATGACGTACACCTGATGTGATGACGTGACCCTGGGTTTCTGAATAAAACGCGCTTTGTTCTTTAAGCTACTCTTTATTCAGGGGATGTAAAAAGTAAAAATGATAATGATTTATGTTTAAAAAAAATCAGGTTAATAAATGTATGAAATAAGACAGTAATACAAAAAAAAACAGGAGCGAGTCTGATGTGTCTCGTTTCTCATGTCATAAATTTACTGACGATTCTCTAACAGTACACATTAAATGTGTTTAGTCTTATATTCATATTATATATATCTTATATTAATATCATATAAAATAAGTGTTATATATGTAAACCACTGTTTTTCAACATGAGGTTGGGAACTTTTGGGGGTTTATGTGAGAAAAAAAATATATATATATGTATACATATATATATATATATATATATATATATATATATATATATATATATATATATATATATATATATATATATATATATATATATACACACACACACACATATATATGTATATATATGTATGGATGTGTATATATATATATACACATATATATGTATATATATGTATGGATGTGTATATATATATACATATATATATATATATATATATATATATATATATATATATATATATATATATATATATATATACACACACACACACACATATATATGTATATATATGTATGGATGTGTATATATATATACATATATATATATATATATATATATATATATATATATATATATATATATATATATATATATATATATATATATATATATATATATATATATATATATATATATATATATATATATAGATAGCTAGATAGATAGATAGATAGAACATTCTCGCTGGGCTAATTTTTCTGTCCTCAAATGAAAGTAAATAATAAAAATCTGACATCTCAATCAAGGAGTCATTATGAGCTTTACAATTGTTGGTTTTTATTTTTTGTTAAACAGTAAATTTGAAAATTCATGGATAATATTAACAATTCTTTAGTATTAAAACATTATTTCTGTTAAAGAGCTACAATATACTGGTGTTTTACCATTACAGGGACATGACATTTTACTGGGTGATTACAAATGCTGTTAATTTACAGCAGCTGTGGCATATACTTTGCATCAGGGTTGGTCTATTAAATTTATTAAGCACTGTATTTTTCTATCATTTATGATAGTTAAAAATGTTTTTTTTTTTTATCATAAACCCTAATCTAAAAATCTAACAAGCTGAGCAACAATTGCCATAAAGGTGGGATATATTAACCAGACATCATGTTGTAAATGTGATAAAAGTAACAATAAGCACATTGAAACTCCACAGAGTACAATATTACAGTTTCAAAAGTGATAAAGGTAAAAATCTGAGCTGTCAATAAAACAGCTTTTTAATTTTATTTTCCAGGCAAGTCTAAAAATGACTAAAAATGTCATTACAAACATAAAACTTACAGAATGGAGACCCTGTGGCGGCGTGTATTAATGAACCAATACAACAAATGTCTAATCATAAAACTTTATTAATATTTAAGAAATAAGGATACAAATAATGACATACAATAATACTGTCAGATGGTTGGATGGTACAGTGCCAGTTATATGTTAAAATCCTCCATGTTGTATGGCCCATGCTCAACACACGGTAGAGGTCTGCATCCTTTGGTGATTAAGAACGACGTCTCCTCCTCTCGTTTTCAAAAGAAACAAAAATCATTAAGTTAAACAAAAAATAAAGTAGTGATACATTAGCTGCAACAGGTAAGACGTTTGCTGTGCGGGGCGCTGAGGCTCTGCACTTTATCGCAGGAACACGTTTGACGAATCCTCCGGTGGGTTAAGAAAACTTGGCTGCCTGAGGGGGGGGTCCCAGGAAACCTCCGGCCTGTTTGGTCGCAGCTCTGGAGGGAGCGAGGCCGAGCATCTTCTGGATGTTCTGGAGAAGGAACAGAGCGGAGAACACTCAGAGGAGAGACAACCTTCACGGTAAAGTAAAAATAAAAATCACATTTAATCTTATATAAATGATCGTTTAGAAGTTATTAAAAGACTTTAATGGCTTGATTAAATACTTGATTTGAAACCCCTCAGTCCTTACAGAACCTTCATCTAAAGCAGAAACAGCAGAACGGTCCCACTGATGGTAATCCAGTATTGTAATAACATTATAAATGTAATTGTAAAATAGATTGTAAGTTAATTTTTGACTCCTTCTGCACTTTACTGATAATTCTTAAGTTGTGGACAACAGAAAATACTCTGTCTGGATTCATTAAAGTTAATCACAGGGTTAAGTATCAAGTAAGGCTTTAATAATACCAGTAAAGAAGTTCAATATTTAATACACGTTTTGACGCCACAGCAAAAAATTAAACAAAATAACAAATGGAGCTTGAAAAATGATATGTCCTGTTTTTTCACTGACTGCCTCCAGATAAAGTATCTGAAAACATGTCACCAAAACTACAGTTTAATCATTACGGTTGCCTTGATTTGTACACTAAAAAAGTCTAATCATTGATGTTCGAATAAAATGTCTGTGTTTCTCTAAGTGTTGTAAATCAGTAAACTTGGGACAGCTGTAACAAACATTTTTTCATGTTCAAATAAAATAAAAAAATTAAGGATGCACAATATTGGATTTTTGCTAATATGCTAATATTTCTGAACTCATTATCGCTGATACCAATATTTTTTTGTCAAGACCACAAAGTCTTTACTTAATGAAAACTGACTTGTTGCTTTTAGTGTTTCAGACTATTTCTGTGTTAGTAACAGATTTAAAACAAGAAAAACAACATTTAACTCTTGAAAAATGAAAAATTCTTGATCTTTAAATGAACACATGCAGTTATGATAAGGTTTATGGTTTATACATAGATATTTCATCCTTCAGTTTTCTTACAATTAGGTCTCTCAGTTTCCAGTGCCGCTGTTCTGATATCAGTAAACCACACATTTTTTCCTTTTGTCCTTCATCTGGTTTGTTGCAGTCGTATCATATGAGCCAGTTTTTCCATCAGATAAATCTCTTCAATAATCTGTATCCATTCATATACAGTTGGGGGACCAGCTTGATACCACTTCCTTGTTCTTGTTTTTAACAAGTCACTGTCAGAAATTTGACTAGATATTTATCTTTCCCTTGCACATATTTTTCTGAGAAGTCAGCAGGGTAAAGTATGGATGCTCTCAAAGGCGAATTATATCCCAGTATTTATGTTATTTCTGTATTTATTTTTGAACATTCCCAAAATACATGGCTGTCAGCAAAAACGTAAATATCTGCTGAAATCATACCGATAACATTGTGCATCCCTAAAATAATTACAAGATAATGTCCAAAAAATGAATGATAATCCTTTGTTCATCCCCAGAGAAGAAAGTCGAATGTTACAGCAGCACAGGACAAAAACACACCCAAGATGTAACAATATTAAATTTAAGAAAAGAAAGATTAAGTTAAATACTTCAAATAGAGCAGTAAATATCTAAAACAAAGGAATGAGGTTTAGTTACAGGACATTATACAATATTCTGTACAGTGGATTGGAAGTTAAGTGACATACAGACACTGTGCAGGAAATAAAAAGGTATAAACACAATTAGCACAGACCAGACACAGAGTTATGGTCTGCAAGTCAGTGGATAGTTTATCTTATAAAGCTGACAGCCCACTGGGAAGATTCAGCTGAAGGGTTAGGCCCGATAAAACCGTTGCAATCCACATTGTTTTGAGGCATGTGCTGTTCGGACTTACAACAAAACACTCTTAAACCACAACAAAACTTTTCCCCGCACATTTTCTGAATTTGATCCTTTTCAAAGGGCCAAATAAACAGCTGTGGGGGGCCTGATGTGGCCCCCCGGGGCTGCCAGTTGCTGATCACTGTTTTATGGTATTAGATTTTTTTAAAACAATGATTCCCAACTGATGATTTGTGACCCAAAAAAGGGTTGCAGACCCATCTCAGTGGGTTGTGAGCCTTTGCCTGGGCAAAAAAAGGTTAGGAAGAAAATCCTGTGCTTTTATTTTGAAGGGGATTTTATGCAGTGGATGCTGTTTATGCTAGAGGTGGTGATGATACCCTGTAATGCTAATCGCCCCCTTTTTTAACAGTACAGTCTAGGGCTGAATGATTTCAGGAAAAGATCTAATTGTGATTTTTCTGGCAGATATTGTGATTTTAATTCGAGTCACGATTTTCTTCAAATCAAGCTTCAGTGCAATATTCACTATGTTTACAGTACAGACAACAGTAAGGAAATCAACAATCAAAAGCACATAACACATTAGTCATCATCTAATATTGATGATAAATAATTTGTTTTCATTATTTAAGCGATACTCCAACTTTTCCTCCTAAACAGAGGCTTTGTGTTGTTGACCTGCTTACCAGCACTTCTGCAGTGGAGATGTGACGTTAGTGAACGCGTCGACTCTTTTGAACAGCTCTTTTAAGTGAACAATGAGAACCGATTTGCAGTTGTGAGTAAGCCATTCATTTGTGAGCCGTTCTTAAATGCAAATTGTCTGTAAATTTGTAAAATAGTATGTATGAAATAGCTGACATAGCAGATCCTGGGTCAGTCAGGAGTGCTGCAAAAAAATTCAGCTTTGGCGATCACATGACTGCGTTGTCAGAAATTGCGATTTCGATCCAAAAACAATAAATCTTTCAGCCCTAGTACAGTGTCTGTCACACATTCAGCGAGCGGTGCTCAGCTAACACCACATGTTTTTAAGACTTTTTGAAATTACTTTGTTAACAGAGTAAGCTATACAGCGGCATAGCATTGTGAACCCAAAAAGTTAAAAACAAGCACCGGAAAATGACGAAAAGAGACTGGAGACGCTCTGCATGTGCTGCTTCTCATGCCGTCTTCTCGCAACCACTATCAGCTGCGGGTGCCAAGCTTTTTATTGAACACGCCCACATCAGACAACAAGCTCGTCAATCAATCAGTCTCTTAACGAATTCATACAATAGATGAACAAAAACATAACATTAGGTTTGCCCATCAAATTCATAAAACAGTAAACAAACAAACTTCTCTGTAGCTGGACTTTATTATGTCATGTTTGTGCATCAAAGCTCTGTGGAGTCTATTAAAAAAAGGCTGAAGTTACTGAAGTGCTTTGTGTGTTGTGGCAGCCTCAATGATCCATGGCTTATTTAGTGCTAATGATTGAATATTATTAATACAGGGCTGTTCAGTGTGTATCCACTGATGCAGGGTGATCACAGCTACAGTTACATAGTTTTGAAACCTCGTGTCCCAAGATGCAATTTTAGGTTGTAATTAAAATTCATCTAATTGAGTGTAAAAGGGAATATTTCTCTGTCCAGCATCGCCCCCTGCTGCTCATTTTGGTTCATCATTAAACGTATTTCTTGTGTTGGCATACTGTGATATCCTGTACTGTTTCAGGCTCAAACTGCAGCGTCTTTTCATTAAATACATTCCTCATCTGTCATGAGGGGTGATGATGGGGGTCCTGAAGCCAAACCAGCTGAGAACTGCTGGTTTAAAAAAATATGGTAAAAAAAAAAAATCAGGGTTCCCACGCTTTTCTAGATGGTATTTTCCAGGACTTTTCCATGTTTTGACCCACACACACACCCACACACCCACACACACACCCATGCAGTGTCCTTTTCCACAGTTGTGCCTTATATTTTGTACATTTACTCAGATCAGATTGCTAATATTGTTGTGGGAAATTCTCAGGTTAAACTTCTAAAAAACAAGATTAAAGGTTGATGACCAATATCTCTAGCTAGCTCCATCGTATCATCCTGAATTTACGATTTATTTATTTCTAACTCTCGGGCATGACCATCGTCTGCTAACTATCATTTTAGTCTGGCTTTTATGTAGTGTCTCACTATTATAAATGTATGGTCTATACTCATTTTTTAATCTTTATTTACTCTGCTTTTTTATAAATATATTGTGTTGATTTACTTTTTAAGTAGTCTTAATTTTATTTTGCCATTTTTTAATTTCTTTTTGTCACCATTATTTTGAGTTTTTATATTTTACTCCTTAACTTAACTTTATTCCTTAATTTTTACTTCATTTCCTATGTTTGATTTTGTTCAATAACAAGGTAGAAGGAAGATACATAATTTTCCAGGACAATTCAAGCTTTTCCAGGACATTTTACTCTTTCCCTCATTTTCCATATGTTTTCCATGACTGGAAAATTGGTCAATCATTTTCCAGGCTTTCCAGGTTTTCCAGGATGCGGTGGAACCCTGCAAATGTTGAGCTGAACTCTCAGGCCCCCCTGCTGACCCATGAGGGTTTAAACTAATGACACATCAGGAAACAGCAGTGCTGATCTGGACATCAAGAGGCCAAATCCACTATTCCTAATGCCCTCGCTGGGCAAAAACTGCTGTCCTGAGGCGGTGCCAGAGAAAACAGCAGGTTCATACTCTAATCAAATCAGCTGCACCTAAAATCTTCACTGAGGCTTCACCCAAAGGCAACATGGACCCTTCAGGGTGCTTCAGTCCTCTTCATGAGGGATTAGTGTGACTCATAAACTTCAGATAATTTATCATTAAGGAAAATGTCTGTATTTCTAAAATCCAAGTGGATCAAGTATGTCTGTAATTTGTTGAGAAGAATCTTCACATCTTAAAAATCGACATCCTTTGAGCACAAACATCCCGTAATAACAGTAATCCAGTCTGACCTGGCTGTCCAGACTCAGGGCAGTGATTTATCATCATCTGTGCAGCTTTATGCAGTTACTGAGGTTTGGAGATACAGAGTGAGCGTCAAACATTACAAAAGACAGACTTTTTTCCCTGGCTAATTTCTGTTTACCAATGACAAATTCTCTGAGCTTAATTCATTTATGCTTCATCATCCACACTCACACACCTCTCCTGTTTTTGAAACAGAGTTTTTCTTCTGCTTCTCTTCTGTAGAGTCGATGGTGTGTCAATATTCTCGAGTTTCACTGCAATGCAACTCTCCTTTCAGGGCGTGTCTCACTCAGTATTAAATCACATTAGCTTGTTTCCAAAAGATGTTTTAACGTGTAATGGAGAAAATACTACACTTGTGTTTACATCAAATTTCAATTTAAGTTACATTTTCCCTTTTGTTGGTCTTAATGTATTTTATATTCTAAATCCCGCTATTCATACTTGAATCCAGTGGGTTGCTTAAAGAGCTAGAGCCCAAATGTTTGATTAAACCTCCTTTTAAAAATAAAGCATAACTGTGTAATCCCCAGAAAGTTTACCTTAAATTTTGTGAAAGATATGACATCATTTTTGTAGTTTAATGAAGCAAGAATAAAAACCACTGATCTTCAACATGCTGTGTTTTAGTCTCAAAATGATGGAGACAAAGTAAGGAAAATTAGATTAAAAATAACAATGTTGATAATAAAATACCATTTTCAGGTGGTAATATTATTTTCATCCTCATTTTTACATTTCAAGCCTATACCTGTGCTCAGAATGGTGGGAAACAATGCCTGTGACTCTCTAAATGAACTTAAATGAACTGGGAAGCATCCCAGAACTCTGCTGGTTCGGGCTGAGGGCCCCTCTGCCCCTGTGTGCTCCGTCCCTGTTCTCCTAAAAATGAGTAAAAAAATGACGGCAACGGTAAAAAAATGAGTCACAACAAGCATGCAGGACCGTTTAGAGTTGCTTAAGAGTTTATCTGATGACTGTAGGCAGAGGCAGGCTAACACTTCTCATTGACTCCCAGTGTTTGAGCTAAGCTAATTAGTGGTGGGCGAGCTCTGTCCGTCTCTTCCTTGTCACCTGCTTGCCATGGACTCGGGAGTGAGGCAAGACACAGAAACAAAAAAAGGTGACGTGTCCCTTAAAACATGCAGACAGAGGCTTGCAGAGTGTCTTCTGCATGGTGATCAATATTCTGAAGACTGAGGCTGATATCAGACAGACTTTCATTGATTATCAGAGGAAATAAGTTCTGAAGTTGTATGAAGGATGGCAGTTACCTGTCTGATGGACATGGTGCAGAGGATGTAGAGGAAGATGAAGGAGCAGTCAGTGTAGTCTTCGCCCAGCAGGTTTCGATGGGACAGTCCCTGGATGTAGGACAGCGGCACGAAAGGCAGTTTTGCCACCACCCTCCCATCAAAGCTGAACAAAACAGAAACAGGAAAGCCGCGTGAGCTTTCTACAGCCTGTTCCTACATTCATTTACCTACTGAAGCTCTTCATATAATAAATATTCTGTGAAGACTTTGAAGTGAGTCAGCTTTTCTTTGCCTTACAAACACTTCAGTCAAAGATAAAATACTAAATCGCCAATGTTTGATACTTACATGGAGTTGAACATGCCCATCAAAGCTGTAAAGCAGAAGCCGATGGCAAACATGGACTTCATGCGCACCTACAAACAACAACACAGTTACACCACAATCTGTTCAAATGGTCTTTTCAGAGGAATTTTTCTGCACTACAGATGTGACAACTGAGGCTATTTAAGAGGAAATTTCAGTATAAAGTCACGACGACACACACAAAGAGGAAAAGTTTGAAACTGTGGAGCTGAAGGAACATCCAAACATCAGCAACTCAAAGACGGGTGTGATTTTCACAGGTATAGGGACGAATAAGGTATCTGACTGTCACAGGTGTTTAGTATTTAATTATTTGTTTGTTATTTATTCTTTGTTTGTCATGATTTTATATAAATGTTTGTATTTTGATATATATTAATATTTAAGGATGGAATTGTTTATTTTGAAACAGGTCTGTATATAGGAAGTTATAATTTATTAAAAAAGTTAAAAGTTATTTATCTTAACTATGCAAAGATTATTGTTGACTATCTTTTATAAGATGCAGTGATTGTTTACTTACATATCAATAAGAAGGTGGAATAATTTACTGTTGATACTTAATGGAGAAGGATTAATTAGTTTGTACTTCTTCCCGCTCCTTTTCGGGCATTTAAATGAAATTAAGTGTTTTTTTTCTTTTTTAAAGTGGTCTTTGTTTGTTCACTTTTTTATTGTTATTTTGCTATTTATATATACATATAATCTTTACTTCTTACATGGTTGAAATAAACAGGTGCAGATGGATCAGCCTGATTTATTTACTGCCCCCCAAACACTTCCTTTGGGCTCTTTCCCAGATGGACTAGTGAAATATATTGAACAGTCCATCCGATGTGTCGGGTTAGAAATAAACTACAACAACTACAAAAAGAGCCTTTTGTGTGACACACTGAGTCTTAAAATAAAACATTCACAGAAAAGAAAACATTTCTTACCATGGACAGGTCTCTGTTGTTGTTCTTCAGCTTCTCTTCTTGCCTTTCTGTTAAAGATTAAATATAAAATATTACTCATAAAAGGTTTATCCACATTTTAATGAGCAAATATTCACTCACACCAATCACATTACTTCAGAGAAGACATACCGATTTTCTTCTTTTGCTGACGTCCTGCAGATTCTGTGATTGTTTCCTTTTTCTTCTCAACTAAAAGACAAGCATTTATCATTATGAGAACAACAATGATCGTTAAAATGACAGCAGCAGAAGGGCTGTGTGGAAGTCACTTACGTTTTTTGCTTTGTTTTTCCACTTCAGCCTTTAGTCTCTTATACTTCTCAGTGCGATACACCAGAACCCAGGTGATCCCTGAAGAGAAACAGAGGAGTAAAACTTTTTTAAAAAACGTGCTACTGTGAGCAAACATGTCATTTCACACTCTTCCTTCAGCATAAATACACAAGAGCAACGAGATATTTATCAATTGATCAATCAATCTTTATTTGTATAGCTCCAGTTCATAACAAGTGTTATCTCAACACACTTTACAACAGAGCAGGCTGAAGACAAACTCTTCATTTATAGATACACATACAAGTACATTTAATAAGTATATTTGTATATACACATGCATACATCCAGAGATCTATCCATCCAGGCAGAGACAAAGGGTGTGTGTATAGATAGATAGATAGATAGATAGATAGATAGATAGATAGAT
Organism: Cetoscarus ocellatus; assembly: GCA_037902135.1. Taxonomy (NCBI): domain Eukaryota; kingdom Metazoa; phylum Chordata; class Actinopteri; order Labriformes; family Labridae; genus Cetoscarus; species Cetoscarus ocellatus. Next base: position 717,427 of record JBAMNC010001452.1, read on the forward strand.
AGATAGATAGATAGATAGATAGATAGAAGTAGATTTAGGTTTAATAATATGACTCAACAGAAGTCGGACTGAACGATTTGGGAGATAAAACAATATTTCCAGCAATATATCCAGAAAGACATTGTCAAAAATGAATGCAACTTTACTGACAAAAGTCTGTTGTCTGCAAAAAATGTATTGCACAACATTGGAAAGCCATTAACAGACCCAGAGCCACCCACTGGTTAAATCAGATGTTGTCAACCCCCCCATTAGAAAAAATGACATGCATTCATAAAGCCAAACATGTATTTGACAAAAATTGGAAACCCTTCATTGATCATGTTCAAAACCAACCCAACATTGCCATCCCAAAATAGATGTATAAATACAGACCTTGTTCATTTTGTTTTAATATACGCCAACTCTGATTTTCTTTTTTATTCAAATTGAATAGCCTTGTTTGATTTAGAGAGGCTCTGTTCATTTTATCTATTCACTTCATTTTGTTTATTTTGTTGTTTATCCATTTGTTAAACCTTGAGCCATGCAGCCATGAAAGTGAAATATGATTTGTGATGAAGCTGTAATTTTGTGGTTATAAGCTTCAATAAAAATATTTTGGCAAAAAAAATATAATATTGCCAAAAACTACTATTTTAATGATAAAACACTTCAAAAAACCAACACAGTGGACCAAAGTGCTGTACAGAAGAAAGAATAAAATCAAATACAAATACAAATACAATCAAATAATGCCTAAAAGATGGCTGAAAAAGAAAAACTGGTTGAGTCTCCATTTAACAAGGTCACATAATCAGTATTCACATGCTGCAATGTGACAAAGTTGAGCTGACATGCTGATAACACTGGCCATTCATTTATAAAATGTAGCTGAAATGAGCGAGTTTCGCAGCAGATAATGTCTAATTTAGGGGCTTCGATTTCTGGCCCCGTCTGCTCCGAGCTCCGCCACAATTGTCTGGGTGAGTCTACGAGCGTATCTAATCCTAAAAATAAGGTCCAGGTGTCAAAAAACTGAACTTATCCTTTAAAAATACAAAAGATAAACAGACAGCATCAAAGCGTAGCTCCATTATTGCTATGAAGCAGATTTCTGTGACTCTGGTCGAGACGACTGGCTGAAGGAACAGCAGAGAGCAGACACTGACGGCTTATTTCACTTTCAGCCTCAAACAAGAGCAAACTGCACAAAAATGGACAACATTTAGAGAAGTTTGGTGGGTGCCTGAAGATGTAAATCAGACTTTGAGAGGACAGCAGTGCAAACTGGGTAAAAAAATGCGTCTCTTAAAGGGTCAGTTCAGGTTTGTTGAAGTGGGGTTGCTAGAGGCCTATGGCTCGAGTAAATATGAGTGACAGTGAAGGAAGGTGTGGGAGGAGATATTCAGGGTGGATGCTATCCGGTACATAGCAGAATAAAATTGGATTAACTACGAAAGCCTCGTAGTTAATCCACTTATAGGCTAAAACTACTCAAAAACTATGTTGGCTCAACAATATGCCACAGTAAGATTATTTACAGTAGGGCTGAATGACTTTAGGAAAAGATCTAATTGTGATTTTTCTGTCAGATATTGTGATTTCAATTCGAGTCACGATTTTCTTCAAATCAAGCTTCAGTGCAATATTCACTATGTTTACAGTACAGACAACAGTAAGGAAATCAATAATCAAAGCACATAACACATTATTCATCAGCTAATATTGATGATAAATAATTTGTTTTCATTATTTAAGCGATACTCCAACTTTTCCTCCTAAACAGAGGCTTTGTGTTGTTGACCTGCTTACCAGCACTTCTGCAGCGGAGATGTGACGTTCACGAACGTGTCGACTCTTTTGAACAGCTCTTTTAAGTGAACAATGAGAACCGATTTGCAGTTGTGAGTAAACCGTTCATTTGATAGCCATTCTTAAATGCAAATTGTCTGCAAATTTGTAAAATAGTTTTATTAAATATTAGCCACAACAGATTCTGGGTCAGTCAGGAGTGCTGCAAAAAATTGCAGCTTTGGCGAACACATCATTGTGTTGTCTGAAATTGTAAAGCCCCTGTGTTCAGTCTGTTGGGACGTAGGGGTTTTTTAATCCCTCTACCATCAGCTGCTCAGGTCATCAGAGGGAACAAAAAACTCTAACTTGACTAAAACTGAAATAAAAATGAGTGATTTTGACTCCAGTGACACAGACTTGCTGTTAGTTGTGGGTACTGATGGTTGATTTAGTTCCTGTGAATCAAGATAACAGAGAACCTGTCATGGACGTCACATGAACAATTTCTGAGTAATCAGACAATAAAAATAATAAATAAATAAATAATAAATAAATAATCTTATCTTATCTTATGTCTCCGCCCTGGTTAGAAAAGCTCGATTTTTCTTCAGGAAACTTAAGAAAGCAAAATTCCCACGCCAAGTTCTGGTCAACTTCTACAAAGGAGCGACTGAAAGCATCCTGACTGGAAACATCATGAGCTGGCATGGGACGTGCACAGCCAGGACAGGAGGACTCTGCAAAGATTGAAACTGCCCAAAACATCATTAGTACCATCTACCGATGATATCAGGGAGGTGAGGTGCAGAACCCAGAGGATACTGGAGGACAACACCCACCCAGCCACAGCCTGTTCACCCTGCTGTCATCAGGCAGAAGGTACAGAAGTAACCACTGCACCACCGCACCGCAGAACAGCTTCTTTACTCAGGCTGTGAGATTAATGCACCATCTGCACTCCTGCATTGTCTGATGGTTTTGTCTTTGTTTTTGTTTTGTTTTGTCTGGGAGGCACAATGACAAATAAACCTCCTTGTATCCTTGTCTTTGTGAACCAGAGTACACAGAGGAGGAACTTTAGCAGATGGAGTCACAGGTAGAAAGAGGGGTTGAGGACGGAGGAGCAGGACAGATCACAGGTTACCTGGTGGAGCAGATGAGTGAGCTGTGAGCCCATGTCCACAAACTCAGAGGTCCACTGCTGTCATGAGTGGGACTTAGTAACACAGCTTCTCCTGGACCTTCATGAGAGCTCTTTAGTTTCATTAAGCCTTCAAACTGCTGTTGTGAGTCGTAGTCCTGATCGGTAAAATGGGCACAAACACAACGCTCTGTCACAGCAGAGAGGAGAGTCCAGATGTCCATGTTTAACACAACAAGACAAATTTAAAGAAGGCCCACGTCTCGAGATGGAATGCAGTAAAATTGGGAATTTGGCTTTTTTATGCATCTGGTATAAACACAGAACAACCTATCATCATAAATATCCATGGAGTTTGATTAATGTGAGTTTGTGTTCCAGTGACCGTGGTGCAGCACTCTGACCTGATCTAATCAGGAGAGTTGCTGGTGGAAGGATACGTAGTCCGCTGCATCAGAAAATAGTTCCAAACAGAGGAGACTTGTTGAGGAAAAGCTAAACACTGTAAAGAATCTTACTGTATCAAATTATAGACTCAACACATTTACCTCTGCCAAGGAAGTTATGTTTTTCAGGCGTATGTTTGTTTGTTTGTTAGCAAGATTACACAAAAACTACTGGACGGATTTTGCTGAAAATTTCGGGAGGTGTTGATAATGGCCCAACTTAGAAATTATTCGATTTTGGTGGTGATCCAGATGACCACCATTAGCAAGTAATCGTTTTTTGCTCAATAACTGTCTGACTAATAATGATATCAACATGATTCTGAGAGCTATGTGTGTGTTTTCAGGGTCATGGATCATATGATGATGGTAACTTTATCATGAAACTATGGCTTATAGATGTAACGGCAATATGTGAGATATCTTGGTGGAGGTTTGAGCTCTCTGAGTGCTTTCTAGTTTTATCAGTAGTTTTAACCTTTCAGTGGCACCTATCTGAACTAACCCTTTAAAACCTGTTCTTAGTTTGTTTTAAATGAGTCAAGCACATGAATCAGATTCTAGAGAGGTGTTTATCACTGTTATTCTTGGCTCCTGCTGGGGGGTAAATAAAAGTGAACCTCGGGCCACAGTTGGCCCCCTGGCCACAGCTTGGACACCCCTGTTTTAGATGGATATTGGAAAAAAATCCATTTGGGCTAAAAACAATACCTACAGCTAGAACATCTTATTTTTTTTGTTTGAATGTGTTCACTCGTTTCCATAAAAGTCGGGATGGATCTGTTCTGAAGGGCACCAGTCAGCCCGGTCACCATTCAAACCGTAACACCACATTAGCTCTGTCACAACAATGACAGATAACACTTCAGTTTCTTCACCAGCCTCTGACAGATCAGTGAAGTGGCTCCAGCCTGTCCCTCATGGTGCAGTGAACCCTCAGGTGTCCCGGACACAGTAATCCTCTCCGGGGGCTTCACTCACCTTCGGCCAGCAGCGCCGTGCAGACGGAGATGAAGACGATTAGGATGGTGTCCGCGAACATGGTGCTCATGGTGACGGAGGGAGCTCACTGTCCTGTTACCTGAACTGAGAGCAGAGGAGTTTTTCTTTATTACAGCCAACAGCCCAGCTTTAGCCTCATAGAGCCCTGTCAGCACTACAGGAGGGTCACGCAGGAGCCGAGTACTTCCGGGTCACACGCAAGCCTCAGCGGAAACAGGAAATAACCGGTACGGTGTTGTTGTTTTTTTTTTTTTTTAACAAGCAGGGCTTGACAAAAATAATAAATGCAATTAAATTAAAATGTTTTTCAATGTATCAGGATGCATAAATATAACATTTAATAATGAAAAAGAAATAAATAAATATAAATACAAATTTGAAGAAAAAAACAGATATTATCTAGTAATATGGACCATAAGATTTTCCATAAACCAAATGTCTTTAAAGCTTTCTTGTTTTTACATATTTTACAGACAGATTCATAAAAAGATTGAAGTTCCACATAAAACAAAGTTACATTTGGCTTAGCCTGGAGAAATCTAGCTTTATGGATGTGAGATTTACCCAACAGACACAGCAATTTTTTTACTTATTAACTCCCTTATAGATTCAGCATTTAAGTAGAATAGGAATAAGACCACACTTTCAGTACTAGCGATTAAAACTGTATGAGATTCCCAAATCAATAGACATTTGAGTCCAAAAGTTAGTAGAATAGGGACATCCATAAAACAAATGAGAGAAGGACTCAACCTCTTTTTTGCAGAAGGATCATAAGGGGACACATCAGGTCTAAATCTGTTAATCAGTTCATTACCGGGATAATACCGACGTAAGATTTTACTATGTATTTCTTTAACTTTATTGAGGATTTTTTTTTTTTTATTAAATTCAGTCCATTGTTACTGATGCCAGGAAACGTCACTCTCCAAAGATTAAATGAGTTTGAATACTAACCATTAACAGCAGTGAAAACTGATCTAATCTGAGCATTGTTACATGAATGTTTCTCAAGAGCCTTTCCACCAATCCACAGAGCAGGAAACATTCCTGCAGTAGGCTACTGTGTTTAGAGATGGAAAAAAATGTTGAAAAAAATGTTTAATATATTATATAATATATTTTTTATCACCTCAACGATAAAACTGTTGAAGTGGAGTTTATGAAAACGATTTTAAAATTTCTAAATACGTTTTTTTTTTGTTCAATGCAAATCTTTATTTAACATGGGGGGGGGGGCAATCAGGATGTACATATAATTGGACATCGGGTAATAACGAGTATTTAGTAAAAGAAGTATATTTTAGAACAAGTCACACATTTTACCCAGCAAAAAGTTTTCCAAAAAAGATATAAATTGCTCTTTCTGTGAAGCACACCCTGAAGATGTATTTCATTTATTTTGGTCTTGCCTCTTCTCCACCAAATTATGGGAAGGTATTTGAAACTTAATTTCTATTTATATTACATATGTTTATATATGTATATATACATATATATACATATATAAACATATACACACACACACACGTACACACACAAATATATATATATATATATATATATATATATATATATATATATATATATATATATATATATACATATTTTTAGCCAAATGGCATATCCACAACTGTCGATACACTAATCATATATATTAAATATATTAAAACTATTAAACATTCCACTAATATTAAAGCCATTTAGGCTTTTGATTTATATGCTCTTTTTAATGTATTTCTATAATGACTCCTTAAAATGTAGCAGTGTGCGTTCACCTTTCTTGTTTGACATCAGTTCCAAAGTGGCCATATAAAAATTCAGTTCTACTGTAAAGACACTAAAGTTAGGTAGGGACTTGGATAACTTCATCTTGTGGATGTGAACCTTACCCATCAGAAGCATAAGATTTGTTATAAAGAATACTGGCTTGTCATTACATTCAAATTTCGAGATAATATTTCTGGGTCCGATTGGGATGGACTGTCAAGTTTTATCCTACAACCATGGCCAAAAGTTTTGAGAATGACACAAATATCAATTTTCACAAAGTCTGCTGCTTCAGTGTTTTTAGATCTTTTTGACAGATGTTTCTATGGTAAACTGAAGTACAACTGCAAACATTTCTTAAGTGTCAAAGGCTTTTACTGAAGATTACATTAAGTTTTATGGAACAAGTCAATATCTGCAGTGTTGACCTTTCTTTTTCAAGACCTCTGCAATTCGCCCTGGCATGCTGTCAATCAACTTCTGGACCAAATCCTGACTGATGGCAGCCCATTCCTGCATAATCAATGCTTGGGGTTTGTCAGAATTTGTAGGTTTTTGATTGTACACTTGCCCCTTGCAGATTGACAACAAGTTCTCTAGTGTCTTGGGAGTTTCCTGGCCATGGACCTCAAATTTTTATGTTTTGTTCCCCGAGTCATTTAGTTATCACTTTTGCCTTATGGCAAGGTGCTCCATTATGCTGGAATAGGCATTATTCGTCACCAAACTGTTCTTGGATGGTTGAGAGAAGTTGCTTTTGGAGGATGTTTTGGTACTATTCTTTATTCATGGCTGTATTCTTCGGCAAAATTGTGAGTGAGCCCACTCCCTTGACTGAGAAGCAACCCCACACATGAATGGTGTCAGGATGCTTTACTGTTGGCATGACACAGGACTGATGGTAGCCTCACCTTTTCTTCTCTGAACAAGCTTCTTTTCTGGATGCCCCAAACAATCGGAAAGGGGATTCATCAGAGAAAATGACTTTACCCCAGTCCTCAGCAGTCCAATCCCTGTACCTTTAGCAGAATATCAGTCTGTCCCTGATGTTTTTCCTGGAGAGAAGTGACTTCTTTGCTGCCCTTCTTGACACCAGGTCTTCCTCCAAAAGTCTTCGCCTCACTGTGTGTGCAGATGCACTCACACCTGCCTGCTGTCATTCCTGAGCAAGACCTGCACTGGTGGTGCCCGGATAACACAGCTGAATCAACTTTAGGAGATGGTCCTGAACCTTGCTGGACTTTCTTGAGTCCCCTGAAGCCTGTTTCACAACATCTGAACCTCTCTCCTTGAAGTTCTTGAATACCTGATAAATGGTTGACTTAGGTGTAGTCTTAATAGCAGCAAGCCTTTTTTGTGAAGCCTTTTTTGTGCAAAGCAATAATGACTGCATGTGTTACCTTGCAGGTAACCATGGTTAACAGGGTAAGAACAATGATTTCAAGCAACACTCTTCTTTTAAAGCATCCAGTCTGTTATTCCAACTCAATCAGCACGACAGATTAATCTCCAGCCTTGTCCTCATCAACACTCTTACCTGTGTTAACAGCAGAATCACTGAACTGATGTTAACGGGTCCTTTTGTGGCAGGGCTGAACTTCAGGGGAAATGTTTTTTGGGATTAAGTTCATTTTCATGGCACAGAAGGACTTTGTAATTAATTGCAATCCATGTAATCACTTCTCATAACATTCTGGAGTATATGCAAATTGTCATCATAAAAACTGAAGCAGCAGACTTTGTGAAAATTAATATTTGTGACATTCTCAAAACTTTTGGCCACGGCTGTAGATGAATTCTTCCATGTCCCTCCAAAATACAGACGACAATGGGCAAACACAAAATAAATAGAAAATTGTCTCTGGCTCATCTCCATAAAAGGTGCACGTTTCATCCACTTCAGTAAACTTGGAAATTGATTTGTTACAAGGGTAAATACTATGTAAAATGTTAAAATGATGAACCTCTCTGATCTTATCTGAAACATAGCATTGGAAAAAGACGCAACCACCGGTTTATTCCAACCAACTGTGAATCCCAAAAACTTTCCTCTGGGTGAAAAGAAAATCTAAGTAAGCCCACTGATGAATATTGTGTAGAAAGCGTCATTGTCAGCCTCTCACCTGCGTTGATGCAGGCAGCTTCTACAGCAGGGGTCATCAACTACATCTGTACAAGGGCCAGTTTTGAGCCAGACATTTTAAAAACAACATTATAACACAAACATTTAGGCTGATCAACACAGAGACACATTCCTTTTAATATTCCCCTTCCAACCAACTGACCGCAAGTTTCCAGCCAACTGCCAGTCACTGGGAGTCATTCAACATCTAAAACATTTCAGTTTTTATTTTACCCAGTTAAATGCCTTTTTTTTATCTTAAAAAGATTAGTCCACACCACCCACAATACTGCCAACCACATCAGGCAACTATAGCACTCAGAGAGCGCAAACCTCCACCAAGGTATCTCACATATTGCTGTTACATCTATAAGCAATAGTTCCATGATAAAGTTACCATCATAATATGAATCATGACCCTGAAAACCCACACCTAGCACTCAGAATCATGTTGATATCATTTTCAGTTAGACAGTTGTTGAGCAAAAATGATCATTCGCTAATGATGGTTATCTATATCACCACCAAAACCTAATCATTTTTAAGTTGGGCCTTTAACAACATCTCCTGAAAATTTCAGAAAAATCTGTCCAGTAGTAGACATGTGTCACTACTGTTTTCTGAACTGGCCACCAGGCGTCAGAGCTCTCACAGAGCGGCCAAACGATCCTCCACCAGTGATGATCGTCTTGTCCCAAGATACAAGACTTCACTCCATCAGTCTGCTCTTTCTGTAAAAGGGGCAAAACTTTGGAACTCTCTACCCATTAATCTAAAACTGGACACCAACAGTAATGCTTTTAACAAAGGACTCAAAAATGTTTAAAATCAAAACAACAGTGCTCACATGAATAATTTTAACTGGTTGATTGCTTGACCATGTTGCCTTGGCTTTACAGCGTATGTATATATCTAATCTGGAAAAACTGCTTCTTTTTCATTTTTGGGATGTTATTTTACACTGTACTTTTTCTTCACTCTCTTATTACTTTGATTATTTCATCATCTCAAAAGCCTCCTGTGGATAAGTGTTGCGAATTAGCACCTGTGCTAAAACACTCATACAATGCATCTGGTTTGTCCAATGTAATTATGATGTCCACATCAAATAAACAATAAATAAATAGTTTTTGTGTAATCTTGCTAACAAACAAACAAACAAACAAACAAACAAACAAACATACGCCTGAAAAACATAGCCTTATTGGTGGAGGTAATAAAGATAGTTTGCCTTCTTCTTTCTGGGGCTGTCGTGTTTTCAGTCACTGGTTTTGACTCTTACTTTATTCATTCCCCTGATTAAATACTGGCTAACAACAGGTTTCAGCTGTCGGATCAAACATTAAATAATTCTTGATTAAACAGTTTCAGTTGCAGTTGTTTTGGGGGCTGCATTCATAGTTCTATACTGTACTTAAGGGTTATGAAGTGCTAAATGCTAACTCACTTCCATGTTTTTGGACCCACTCCTTTTTTCCATAACTTTATTCGAATATTATTCAAATTACAAACAGTAAAGCAAATATCTGATTGTTTCATCAATACATCTTCATTGTAAGCAGACATGAGATGGGGAAAAAATAAAAATTATAGATGGATATAACTTTATGGCATATTATACACTGAAACCATTTGCATAAATATCAAATGTGTTAAATATAATATCAAATTATGGAAGCACAATATTGGATTTTTGGTGATATTCTGAACTCAAAACTGCTGATACCAGCATTTTTGGACAAATTATGCAGCATCAAAACATCATTTTATTAAAAAAAAAAAAAGATACTGTTGGTATGTTAAAATTAAGACATTAAGTGAAAAAGAGATTAAGTATTTTGGTACATTAACAACAGATATTCAGCCATTATACATGGCTGGTATATCATCTGTAAATATCAGCTGCATGTCATATCTGCAGATATTTAACTCTTTAAGCTATTTCCTGCAGATAGCAATATCAAAACTCTAATATTGCGCATCCCTATATTAAATATAAAATAATAAAATATAAACTAAAATGAATCAAATATAAAAATGGTGTAATGAAAGAAAAAGTATTGGAGAGAAATATATAATCATTCAGAAAAGAGGAGAAGACATAACAAAAAAACAAAACAAAAAAAAATTCTAAGACAGCTCATTTATGTTGTCTGTCTTGAGTAGTTTACATTATTTTTCAGCATGTTTCGATTTCACTAGCTTAAGAGATTTAGTTTGAGGCTGGATTTCATTGTAATAATGTGAAAGGATGGGTGGGGTCTTCAAGAATGTTCTAGACTCATTCCTGCAGCACTCGATAAAAAATACCTTTGTAACAATAACACAGTAACAATAAAAAAAAAACCTGTTTATTCTGTTGGTGCTTCCTTCGTAGTCATAAATATGAAAATAAATCTGATAACAAAATATTTTGGTCTCCTGTATAAAGCATTTCACTGCATCATTTTTTTTAACTGAAACACAGAGGCACATGCAGGTGATCACAGATATGAACATTCAGAAACATAGGTTAATAATACATTTAAACAGTAATCAAAGTAGAAAAACACATAAAACAGAAATAAATATTTCCGGGGAAGGCAGTAGCAGCTCAGGGTGACCAGGCACTAAACTTAAGAATCACAAAATGTATAAATAAATAACATAGCTTGTCCTTTTTCAGTCCGCAGTCACATTGTAAATATGTTGGTATTATCTGCATAATCTTTTTATTATTTATTATTTCACTGCATCATATATGGGCCAGCAGGCCAGCAGTGACGTCACCTCTTCACATCCGCGTCCGTGCGCGTCTTCGTCACCAACAACTCTGATCATCAAAGGGGAGGAGCTCACGCGGAGCCGAAGCACCTCAGGGCCGCTCGCGCTACAGATGAAGAATGACAGGCGACAGCGAGACAAAGGCAGGTGACCATGGCAGGACGGAGAGGAACAGACGACAGCCCTTTATCATCGGCGTGGCTGGAGGGACCGCGAGCGGAAAGGTGCGTGCGCGTGCAGCTCAAGTGTTGTTGTGTCTTTGTTTCATCACACATCCGCGCACGCCGGTAATGATGGTCCACCTCTCCTCTGGTCTTCTGTCAGAGCTCATCTGTCGTGTTTCATTGTGTTGTTCCGGCAGCAGGTCGAAGCTCGTGCCACATCAGGACATCGCGTCAGCTGCTCTCGTGCGCTTTTCTCAGATGATCGATAAAGTAACATGTAGCCCACTAAACCACCCCAGAGCGCGCAGGGGTTATGTTTCGCACACACCGCTGATCAGGAGAGAAAATGGTGGCGTGACTCGAGATTTCAGGTGATGAGCGTCAGCTGCGCACAAACCGAGCGGAGATGATTCATTTAAACCAGCGATTCTCAGCTGGTGGGCCGTGGCCCGAAAGTGGGTCGCGGACCCTTTTCCAGTGGGTCGAGAGCCTTTGCCTGGGTAAAGTGAGGAGAAAAAATCCCGTGCTTTAATTTTGAGGAAGATTTTTTTATGCAGTGGAGTGCCATCTTTTTACACTCCTGAACAATAACACACCTTTATATAGAAAAGAGTTTTTTATATACTCAGTGAGTGGATACTCTCAAAAAAATTTTTTCAAACCACTTGTCAGTTGTCAGACTTTTTCCTCTCATGTTTGTGCATGAAAGCTCTCTGGAGTCTGTTAAAAAGGCTTATTGGCCTATTGAGCACTGCTGATTGAATATTATTCATACAGAGCTGTTCAGTATGTATCCACTGATGCAGGGTTATCGCAGCTACAATTACATTTATAATCTTGATACCTTGTATTCCTGAGATGCACTTTTTTGTGTTAACTAAAATGAAATGTGGATAATTAGGTGTTAAAGGGTGTTTCCCTCTCGAGCATTGTCACATACAGGCCATTTCGATTTATCTCTAACTTATTTTTGTGTGCTGCCATACTGTGATATTCTGTTCTATCTCAGGCTCAAACTGCTCAATCTTTTTATTAAAATAATTTGAGAATTTGAAAATTTTCCTCAATTTGGGTTGCAGCTTGTAGTTAAGGGGTGATGGTGGGTCCCAGAGCCAAGCCAGTTGAGAACCACTGATTTAAACAATCCTCAGGGACCTATGTGCACAATTAAGGCGCTTTTCAGTCTTCATCCTCTGATCATTTTGGCTGTTGTCATGCATAATTTTATTTATTTTATTTTTATTTAACTTTTATTTAACCTGATCATAATGAAACAAACACAGATAAAATATATATTTCATAAAACAGAATAAAAAATTAAAATGGATGAATAACCTAAAATAAAGTAAAAGTTATTCAAAAGCAAGGTGAAAACAGTCAGTCTTTATTTAACTTTAAAAATACTGTGGACAAACAAGTGTTACACTGAGACTGTTAAGGGCAGAAAATGTACCACTGACACCCAGTCAAACTGCTATTTATGATCTCACTTATTAAATCTGGGCGTCAATCTGAGCTTTTGCCTCAGAGATAATTATTTTTACTGCTCTGCATCAGGTGGCATCATTTTGCCCATCTGAGTATGAGTGTTGGTTTTTGACTTAGTGCAGAAAATAATGATTAAAAATCATTGTTGCTTATAATTATTTACATAAACCAGGATGTAATAATCCAAAATATGTACTTTTTATGCAGTATACCGAAAACAACTATGTTAAAACATGAAATTCATGAAATATTTGATGTGTATGATTTGGACTGATGTTGGTTTAAATCAAGCCTTAAAAGTTGGAAAAATCAGCCTATTATATTTTTTTTATGTTTTCTTTAATGGTTTCCCTATTAAAAGCAAGTTTTTTGCACTGAGTGGTATGGATGTGAGTATTTGACACTGCACAGAAAATTATTTATTAGAATTACTGTTACTGCTAATCATCAACATGTTACAGTGTATAATAATCCAAAACAAAAAATATATACTTTGCATGTAAAATATTTAAAATATTCTTAAAAACACACACACAAAACCATGGTGACAGTATGACAAAAACCTTAAAGTGTTAAAAATCTTTGGAAGTTATTGAATATTTGATTTGTTTGATTTCAGTTGTTGTTGGCTTAAAAATCAACCCTAAAACAAGTTGGACACAGAATTAGTGTATTACATTTGTTATAGCTACCTTATGAAAAGCAAATTTTTTGTGCATGACATTATAGTGCGAGTATATCACACTGCACAAATAATAATAATAATAATAATAATACTTTATTTAAACCTGTGTCACTGCTAGTCATTGACATATCCCAGAATGTAGTAATCCAAAACAAAACAAAAAAAAATGTACTTTGCATGTAGCAAATTGAAAGTAATACATTTTTTTGTAATTTTTAATGTACAACATGGTGGCATTATAACAAAAACTTGGCATTTAACAGGTTGAAATATTTTAAAAATCATGAACATTTGATGTGTATGGTTGGGATTATTGTTGATTTAAAAATCTAGCCTACAAAAGTTGGAAATAATATTGGCGAATAATATTTTTTATAGCTACCTTATTAAAGTTGCATTTTCTTGCACTGAGCAGTATAAGTTTGATTATTTGACTCAGCACAAAATAATGCTATAGAATTACTGTTTCTGCTTATCATACACATATCCCAGGATGTAATAATCCAAAAACCATATCTACTTTCCATGTAGTATACTAAAAATAATTGTTTTATTTTTTTTTTAAATGTAAAACATGGTGGCAGCATGACAAAAACCTGGTATATGAGGGTACATCCTGAACCAGTCACCAGCCCAGCTCAGGGCTACATAGAGAGAGAGACGACCATTCACGCTCACACTCATACCAAAGGGTGGTTTGGAGTCACCAATCAACCTAATGAACATGTTTTTGGTCTGTGGGAGGAAGCCGGAGAGAACCCATGCATGCACAGGGAGAACATGCTAACTCCACACAGCTGCGAGGCATGTGCACTACCTGCTGTGCCACCGTGCTGTCCTGTTGTGCATGTGTGCATTAAAATGATGTTGGAAGAATAAGTTGTTCAGCCTAAGTGCAAACCCGCCCTTTGAGAACCACGATGACCTTCTTAATGAGGGCACACAACCCAAATGAATGAATGTTCAACTGGTTGTTTTTTTAAATTATACAAGAAAAGACTTCATAGTATCTCAGCTTCGTGAAATACAACAGTTTTTAAAGGGATAAGCCAACATTTTTGTTGTTTCTGTGTCTTGCCTCACACCTGAGTCCATGACAGGTAGATAGACACCATTCTTTCGACTGTGTGCAGTGACAAGGAAGAGACTGGCAGAGCTTGCCCACGGCTAATTAGCTTAGCTCAAACACTAGGAGTCAATGGGTAGTGGTAGCCTGCCTCTGTCCACGGTCATCAGATAAACTCTTCAGCAACTCTAAACGATCCTGTGTGCTTGTTGTGGCTGTTCTTTTGCTGTGTTATGTGACGTTATCTATTTTTAAAATTAAGATTAGCACTTTATGTGATTTTCGAAAGATATACATATGAAACTAAACCACAGGGCGGACGCACAAACCACCGCAGATGTGCTTAGTTGTGTTGACCTACTTAGAAGCATGTCCACGCTGGTTTGCTCATGCGCCCTGTGGTTTAGTTTCATATGTATATCTTTTGAAAATTACATAAAGTGCTCAGCTTAGTCTAAAAATAGATAATGTAACATAAGCACTTTCTGCTGCAGAGGTTCCTGTTTAGTATACTTGTATACCCGGTGACCCATGTCCCAACCGACCAGCTGAAAACCACTGATTGTGATGAAGGCAGGAGTCTCCTCGTCCTCTTTCTGAGCTTATTATTGAGCACATTGAACACAGCAAAGGAGTCATTCCTGAAGAACCTTGGATGTTATGGAGTTTACAGTGCATGGTAAACCGGGTTTGTTTTGAAGTCGATTTAATTACCAGAGCTCGGGGTTGAGGTTCAGCAGACTGTTGTTTGTGGGTTTGACTTCCTGCTTTCATGCCTCCTGCAGAAGTTACTGTTGAAAAACCACCTGTTGTCCCACATGTTATCTGGCTGTTTTTGGTTTTGTTTGTCACTGTGGCAAACTCTATCTGCAAACTGCCAGGTGCTCATCAGAAATAATGATCTAAGTGTGTTTTCTCCAATTTTTATATTCCCCAAGCTGAAAATAAATAAAGATACAAAACATTTAATATTTTTTTCATGTCCTTTGTTTTCTTTCTCTAGTCCTCTGTATGCAGCAAGATCATGGAGCTGCTGGGACAGAATGAGATCGATCATCACCAGCGTCAAGTAGCTATTCTAAGTCAAGATAGTTTCTACCGGGTGCTCACCCCCGAGCAGAAGGCCAAGGCGCTCAAGGGCCAGTTCAACTTTGACCACCCTGGTGCGTCTATAACAACAGATTAAAATGAGAAGCTTTGTTTCTCCTCTTGTCTATTCAGATGCACATTCAGCTGCTAGTTTTTACTTTATTGCAGAGAAATCATTTCACAGACTTTGTTCTCTTCCCTTCTGTACAGATGCATTTGACAATGACCTCATAATCACCACTCTGTGGGACATAAAGGAGGGCAAAACTGTCCACATCCCTGTTTACGACTTTGTGTCCCATTCCAGGTGAGTTTGTCGTATCAGGTCCACACGGGAAAAGTAAATGTATAAATGAAAGTGTTTGTATATGCTCAGCTCCAGCATGACTTAGATTTACTTATATCTCATTTCAGACTTAGTATTGATTGTAAAAGTAAAGTAAGTGGTCTGAAGAGAGGACACAAACTAACTTTGGAAAGTGATTGTTGGCACTGTCCCATTGTCCACACCTCTGCCCTAGGGTCTTCCTTAGCTAACAGAACAAATTCAACAATTGCATATATTTTCAATTCTTTCACGACCTCTCCTGCTGTTCAAGACCTCCAGCACATCTTCCCTTACTGTAGATACCAAAGAGAGCCTCCCACAGTAACAACTCTGATCATTTCAGCATTTTGAAGCGATTATATTGTTGCTGTTGGGCACAAACCCCCTGACTCCATGTTTTATGATTTTCATTTTTTTCACAAAACAGTGCTATTGGTTACCGTCCATGCCACTGAGTAGGTTTTAAAACTTCAGCTAAACAAAAGTAAAGAAAAGTAGTTTTCTTTCAGGACAATAAAATACGAATCCATTCAGTCCAAGGGCGTTTTGTTTATTTCCTGAAAAGTAGCAGTTTTGGAGATTGGAGGTTTGTGCCCAACAGCAGCGATATGCAAAAACAGTTCTTCAGTAATTAGTTCTGTTTTTGTGTTTATCAGCTGTGACCACCATGGATGCTTTTTCACATTACATACACTATGCTGCCAAAAGTATTCAATCATCTGCCTTCACACTCATATGAACATGAGTGACATCCCATTCTTAATCCAGAGAGTTTAATATGATGCTGACCCTGTGCAGCTATAACAGCTTCAGCTCTTCTGGAAGGCTTTCCTCATGGTTTAGGAGTGTTTATGGGAATTTTCGACCATTCTTCCAGAAGAGCATTTGTGAGGTCACACACTGATGTTGGACGAGAAGTCCTGGCTCACAGACTCCACTCTAATTCATTCCAAAGGTGATATATGGGGTTGAGGTCAGGACTCTGTGCAGGCCAGATAAGTTCTTCCACACCGAACTCCCTCATCCATGTCTTTATGGACCTGCTTTATGCACTGGTGCAGTCATGTTGGAACAGGAAGGGGCCGTCCCCAAACTGTTCCCACAAAGTTGGGAGCATGGAATTGTCCAAAATGTCTTGGTATGCTGAAGCATTAAGAGTTCCTTTGATTGGAACTAAGGGGCCAAGCCCAGCTCCTGAAAAACAACCCCACACCATAATCCCCCCTCCACCAGACTTTACACTTGGCACAATGCAGTCAGACAAGTACTGTTCTCCTGGCAACCGCCAAACCCAGACTCATCCATCAAATTTACAGACGGAGAAGCGTGATTGGTCACTCCAGAGAACACGTCTCTTCTGCTCTAGAGTCCAGCCACGTGCTTTACACCACTGCATCAACGCTTTGCATTGCACTTGGTGATGTATGGCTTGGATGCAGCTGCATGGCCATGGAAACCCATTTATGAAGTTCTCTACCCACTGTTCTTGAGCTAATCTGAGGGCCACATGAAGTTTGGAGGTCTGTAGCTGCTGACTCTGCAGAGCGTTGGTGACTTCTGTGACCCTCAGCATCTGCTGAACCCTCTCTGTGATTTTACGTGGGCTACCACTTTGTGCCTAAGTTGCTGTCATTCCCAATCTCTTCTACTTTGTTAGAACTCCATTAACAGCTGACTCTGTAATATTTAGCAGTAAGGAAACTTCATGTCTGGACCTGTTGTTCAGGTGGCCTCCTATCACGGCACCATGCTGAGAGCGACCTATTCTTTACAAATGTTTGTAGAAGCAGTCTGCATGCTGAGGAGCTTGATTTTATACACTGGAAGTGGCTGAACACCTAAATTCAGTGATTTGGATGGTGAGTGAATACTTTGGTAGTATAGTGTATATAAAGTGGTTTCCTTTCTCATTTTGCATCACAGGAAGAAGGAGACGGTGACAGTGTACCCAGCTGATGTGGTGCTGTTTGAAGGCATCCTGATGTTTTACTCGCAGGAGATCAGGGACCTTTTCCAGATGAAGCTCTTTGTTGACACAGACGCAGACACACGTCTGTCAAGAAGAGGTAAGACGTTCAAGCATTACGAGACACACAGACTTTTGAAGAAGAAATGCAACAAGATGCATGTGTTAACTTTGTTACTCAGAGTTTATTTACCATTTACATCTGTCAAGTCAATATGAAGTCACTGCCGGTGCCTGACTTCAGTGAACTACACACCAAAGCAACCACAGGATGGGGAAATATTAAGATATTCAGGTAGAGCAACCAAGCAGCATAACTGACTCTGTCCTTAAAGGTGTCCTGGAATATCGACTTTCTTTGTTACCTCCACAAAGAGGTTATGTTTTTGCCAGCGTTTGTTTGTTTGTTAGCAAGATTACGCAAAAACTACTGGACTTTGCTGAAATTTTCAAGGAGATGTTGGTAATGGCCCAACTAAAAAATGATTCGATTTTGGTGGTGATACACATAGCCACCATTAGTGAACAATCATTTTTGCTCAATAACTGTCCAACTAATAATGATATCAACAAGATTTTGAGTGCTAGGTGTGGGTTTTCAGGGTCATGAATCATACTATGATGGTAACTTTATCATGGAAAGTGCTTATAGATGTAAAAGCAATATGTGAGCTACCTTGGTGGAGGTTTGCGCTCTCCACGTGCTGTCCAGTTTCAGTGTTGTTGAAGGACGGAGCAGAAGCACGTGACACCTTTCACCAAACTCTTAGTTCAGAGAAACGCTCTAGCCCTCTTTTAAAAAATGCCCCTTAAGACATTCTGTTTTTTTTACTTCCTGGTGTTTATGATGTCATAACTGTACAGCCTCCACCAACATGTGTGTTTTCTGCTCGCCACAGGCAGATGCCATGACTGTTTTGAAAGTCCACTTTGCAACCCTGTAACCCCTCGTTCTTCCTCCCATCAGGCATTGTTTGGGCAGCCAATCAGTGCAGAGCTCATAATCATAGCCTCCTGTAGCCCTGGCCCCTCACATCAGAGTGTTTCCAAAGGGGAGGGAAAAGAGCTGCATCTGATCCTAGCTTCATAGACACCAGGACATGATGTAAACGCTAACCAGGACCTGGACCTTTAAAAGCTTTTTGATTAAACAAATACAGTTTTGCTTCAGTAAAAGCATAATTACAGTATCATTCTTTAGCTTTGAGTCGTGGATTTTTCTTTTCCAGTTTGGTAAACTGCTGGTGTTTCTTTGATGTCTTTCTTTTTGTTCCCTTTTCCTCATAGTGCTGCGTGACATAAGTGAACGTGGACGGGATCTGGAAAGTGTTCTTGCACAGTACATCACTTTCGTCAAGCCGGCTTTTGAGGAGTTCTGCCTGCCTGTGAGTGCCATTCTGCCTTTTGAGATGAATCTGAGCCTTTGTTTTAAGTATTGACTCTTGTGACATCCTAACATTTTAACCGATCCTTCCCAGACAAAGAAATATGCAGACGTCATCATACCGAGAGGAGTCGACAACCTTGGTGAGTGTCAAGTGTGAGATATATACATACATATGTATATATGTATATATATACATATGTGTATATATATATATATATACATATGTGTATATATACATATGTGTATATATATATACATATGTGTATATATATATACGTGTATATATATATACGTGTGTATATATATACGTGTGTATATATATACGTGTGTGTATATATATACGTTTGTATATATATACGTGTGTGTATATATACGTGTATATATATATACGTGTGTGTATATATATATATATATACACATATGTATATATATATACATATGTACACATATATACATATGTGTATATATATATATATATATACATATATGTATACATACATATATACACACACATACATACATACATACATGCATACATACATATATACATATATATATGTATAAAGAGTATCATATAATAGGAATTATAGAGATTTCACTACAGTTGATCGCAGTTGATGAGCGGATGTGTTTCTCACTTGTCTATGGATTAAAAGTTATGATAATAAAACAAATACTACACATTTAAGGCATTAATAAGCTAAGAACATATACTGCTGAAAGCTTCTTAAATCCGTAATGCACTCACCAATTGTAGAAGCAGAGAAGGCTCAGAAATCACAGTAAAAGTGATCAGTGGAAAAGATTTTAAAGGTGGGCTGGCTATGAGACCAGTTGTTTACATGTTGCTCTTCCTACATAAACGTATCTGTTATTGCGTGATGTCATAATTCTTTCGTGATTATGTTTGTCGTTGCAGCGCCGCGCTCCTGCTGCCAGTGGGTTAGGCCACACGCCGTCGCTTGAACCAAAGCTGCTGCACATATACACAATGCTCTGCTATCGAAGAATGTGGAAATCCAGGGTTAGAAATGACACAAAGCCCACAACTGAAATGCTCCAGGCCTGCAGGGGGCGCTGTGGCAGAAGAGCAAGTGGGAGAGACACACTAGAGAGTCTGCAGTCAAGTCAGACACTCCTCTGTTTTCTGTAGTCAAATTAGCTGCTCCTTAATTTGAAGTGCTCATGTATTTGAACCTTTAAGGTGCCTATACACCAAACGCGACTTGAGCGTCCTTGGCGACCACTCTCCATGTAAAGTCAATGTACAGCTGCGATGGGGCGGGGTTAACCCTCTGGCGACGCGACAGATGCGATCACGGCGACCACATCGCTCGTCGCTCCGACACCAAAGTTGAAAAAGTTGATCTATTCAGGTGATGTCATGTGTGGCTCTGCGGCAACAGCCAATCAGCGGTGTGTGACGGTACCCATGACAGACAGTTTTTATTCCGGCCTACAGAGTAACAATCCATGTCCGTGTGGAAACATTAATCAGTGAGTACATTAGTTCCATCTAGATGGACCGCAGAGAACTGACAAACGATGCTGCTGCAGGGCCATCAGCTGCAGTGTTTTGTGGTTGGTAGGTGAGTGAAAAGGATACAGTTGGAATAATGTCAGCTAATACGTCCTATTATATGATATGATCGCAGTGAAACTCGAGCGGACGTGATGTCACTGGGCGACGGTGACCAAAATGAGGTATTTATGGACACACGACGCAACTTCAGTGGGCGACGCGATTATGGTCGCAAATTCGCGTTCGGTGTGAACGCAGTTTTACGGTAAATGCTCCATGCCAAGTGAGAGGGGGAAGACAGGCTGGCTGCAGGACTTTATCACATTCCTGTTTTTCTGTTACCATCAACAGTGTGAAATACAGGAGTCTGGCGTTAACATTGGCTCTAAGATGCCTCTTTTCCCAACATAAATGAATGGTGCACATTACACAAAATATATTATAAAACACACCAGCACTTTTCGTTTGTTAAACTGTCTCAGTCATTTTACCTGCTTTCTGTTTGTTTGTGACTATTGAATGTTTTATTGTATGTCTATTAATTGGTTTATATAAAATTACAATTTTACAGTCCTGGTGTCGTAAAAAACCATAATTGAGTATCCATACTTCAAACTGAACACTGACCACACCTTGTCTGTGTCTCTTATTAGTTGCCATAAATCTCATCGTTCAGCACATCCAGGATATTCTCAACGGCGGTCTGACCAAGCGGCTGAACGGCTGGTTCAACAGTTACGGAGCAGCCAAGAAGCAGCCGAACATGGAGTCCAACAGTCGGCCCCACTGAGTTCAGGTCTCCAGCATAATGGACGGAGGGCTCGCACAAAGTGCTTTACTCTGTGGCTGCAAAGGCTGTGGACGTTCAGAGCTTCTTTTTGGATGGTTCTGTTTGGTCCAGAGCGTGAAGAGAAAACGGTCTCATGTGGAGCAGGTCTAAGCAGAAATGTTTGTTTCTCTGCAGCTTCAGTGAAAGAATGAAGAGAGAGGATTCAGAAGGGTTAACCTGGTTGTTGATTTAATCTACTGCTTGCCTTTACCACAGCACTGCAACAGATAAATGAGCTAAAGAAATGAAAATATCCAAACACTTGACAGCCTTTAACTATACAATAACTGCTCGGTAGCATCATGCTGTTCAATAGCAGGGCAGCGGCCTGTCTCACTACACTTAACTGTGCACCATGCAACCAGGCTTTTCTCCTCTATGGATGCAACAACACATCTTTATTCAGGCTCTGTAAAAAGTGTTTTGTCTAAGAGTTCACATGATGTTCTCATGGACTGAGATGTTACATTTGTTCGTGCCATGCTGCCCTGAGCTGCTCTTGATTTGTCTTGTGTTAGAAAAAAAAAAGTATTGATTAAAATTGAAACAACCGGTCCCACCTCAGATCACCTAATGTTTGACGTCTTCACCAAAGAATTGTCTGTAATTGTGGACAAATGTGTCTAATCTTGATTTTCAGTGTTTATCAGCTGTTAGTGTCATATGTTGGTGGATAAAGAGTCAAATTTGTGTTGTGAAATTTTCTTTTGAATCCCGTAAACTCGGATAGACTTGGATGCAAGTTTAATTTCAGCTGAAGCGGAACTTCATGCTGACAGGTGTTAATAAATGCATTGAGCTGTGAAGTGTCTGAAACGTCTGATTCACGATGTAAGTGTTATTTTGTTTACCTGTAAACACTTTCTCTGATGAAGTTCTCAGGTACTCCTTTAACTCGTCTGTCACAGCCACAGACATCGACCTCAAACTGACCTTGATGATGTGATCCTGTCACACAAAACTTTCTTTAAATCCTGAAACATGTCCCTTGTGGCGAGGAGCCGTGTTGAACATCACCTCCGAGATCTGACTTAAGTTACAAAAACTCTTTTGTCTTAATTTGATTCTGGCTGCATCATACTATTATTTATGGCTGTTTCGAATAGACCAGAGAACTCTGTGTTTTGATTAATATGTTTTTGTATTTTTTGCTTATTTCTCAACACCTCGGCTTCATTAAAAGAATTATTCTTACTTTGTGAACGGTGACGTTTCATTTTAAGGAGGTGACCCCTCCTCTGACCGTGTTTAGAGCATGTTTAGTTTAGTGTTCAGCACATTGACATGATATCAATAACGTAGACCTGCTTGAATTATTCTGTCTTTAGTAAGTATTGGTATAAGAACTTTTTCAGGATCTGTTTTTCATGATTGCAGTGTCTGCTTCTAAATGTTAACTGAAATGTATTCTTGAAAAATAAAACACAAGGTCAAAACAGTTAAATACATTTATCACTCATTTTGTAAATCACCTGGTAATAGACACTGAGAGCTTCATTTTTCATCGTCTCCTTTTTGTTTGGAGGGATTTAAGGATCTGTTTAGGAAACTCCAGGTTATCCATCAGATGTTCATAAATCAGAAGAAGCATCACCAGCAAACACAACCTTTAATTTGTTTTTCACACTGTAAAATAGATCAAAAATAGCCAAACAACAGTCGACATATAATCTGATACATTTGATTAATGGAATTCGAGTACATTCTGATGTCTTGGGCAGCATAAATGTACTTAAGTGCCAATATGAATAATGAGTCTTTTAAGCCACTGTTGTGCATTAATGTTGTAAAAACTGAACAGACTGCTGTCTCTACTTGTTCTTACTCTAAAATATTTGTCATAAACTGTCACCATACAAACAAAAAGATTAACCAGTCGACTGTCTGTGAAGCACACTGTGTAAAATCAACAGTTTAAAAACTGGTGCACTTGATTCTTCCTGGAAACTTCTCTATCCGTGTACACAGTGTATCAACAGGATGAGAAAAATGATGACAAAAAAAAAACAGCCAGGTTGACTGGTGTCTCCTAAATGACTAAATGTGCAGCTTCTCCTGAGGCTCATTTTAATCTTTATTTACAGGCACCATTTCTGACAGTGCAGATTAACAAAGAAGCTTCATTTCTTGTAGACTAAAAACCAAAACTTGAATATTAAATAATATTAAGCATATTATCAATACACAGCATGTTTAGTTGGCTGTTATAACACTAAATACATTGAAGACATTACTTTGTGACCTGCACAAAAATGCACATGAACTGTTATTCAGTTCTGCTTCACACACTCATGTTTTTATCTAAAAATTTACAAAATAGACAAACTGAACTTCAGTACAACAGTCTTCTCAGTAAAAACATAACCGTGCATATCAAGACGTTCAATATGCTTATGTTACTGTCCCATATGTATATACACACAAGGACAAAACTGTTCGTACCTTCTGATAAAGAAAGAAAATCCTACAATGGTCACTGAAATAACTTGAAGCTGACAAAAGTAATAATAAAAAAATACTGAAAATTAATCAGACACTGCTTTTGAATTGTGGTTCAACAGAATCATTTTAGAGATTAGAGGTGAATTCCAAGGTCAAGGTACATCAGTATCAGAACGCACTATCTGTCACTGTTGAGTCAAAGTGGACTTAATGGGAGATGACCAAGGAGGAGACTGGATTTTGTCAAAATGCATATTGACCACAAAGCTTCTGGGAGAATGTCCTTTGGACAGAGGAGACAAAACTGGAGCTTTTTGGTAAGTCACATCAGCTCTATGTTCACAAGACACAAAAATGAAGCATACAAAGAAAAGAGCACTGTACCTACTGTGAAACATGGAGGAGGCTCAGTTATGTTCTGGGGCTGCTTTGCTGCATCTGGCACAGGGTGTCTTGAATCTGTGCAGGGTACAATGAAATCTCAAGACTATCAAGGCATTCTGGAGCCAAATGTGCTGCCCAGTGTCAGAAAACTTGGTCTCAGGTCACAGGTCATGGGTCCTCCAACAGGATAATGACCCAAACACACAGCTAAAAACACCCAAGAATGGCTCAGAACAAAACATTGGACTATTCTGAAGTGGCCTTCTATGAGCCCTGGAGCCTATCCAAGCTGACATCGGGAAAGGAGGCAGGGTACACACCCTGAACTGGTCGCCAGCCAATCACAGGGCCACATAGAGAGAGACAGACAACCATTCACACTCACACTCGTACATAAGGGCAATTTAGGAATCACCAGTCAACCTAATAAGCATGTTTTTGGTCTGTGGGAGGAAGCTGGAGTGCCCGGAGAGAACCCATGCATGCAGCGGGGAGAACATGGAAACTCACATGGAAAGGCCCTGCCTGACCCGGGGGATGGAACCAGCAACCTTCTTGCTGTGAGTCACGTGCACATACTTGCCGCCCCTGATGACGAGATGATCAGTGTTATTAACTTCACCTGTCAGTGGACAGAATGTAAGGCCTGATCAGTGTATATATACATACACATATAAAAATATATTTTAATAAAAATGTCCTCATGCTGGCTGCTGCTGCTGTGTGATGCACTCCGGGTATTTATGCATCATGGCTGCATTTTCCTTTCCCCTCTATGTCTCAACCTACAGAGCAGGGTTTCCTAAATGATGTGGACAAGGCACCCTGCTGTGCCACAGGGACGTGAATCATTACTGCAACAAATGTCCAACGAATGATATTCAATCGGCTCTGTCTGCACTCTGCATTCATTCATTTACAGCTGAAATCTCTCCCAAAACAAAATTACAGTATTTAAATGTATATATCTCATTTATTAGTTTTATTTAAACATGTCATTAACAGCTTTGTCATTGAACAAATGGAACAGTTGTAATGACCCTTTAACATGTTGTACCCCATTATAATGGTGACTCATCAGTAGGGGTGGGAATTGATATTTCATTGATACCAATTACATAAACGATTCTACTTATTGATCCGACTCTTTAACAATTCCCTGTCAATTCCTGTGGATTTTCTGTGTGAGCAGAACTCACGTCTTCAGTGGCAGTAATGTTGAACAGGTCTCTTTGATATTCAATGCTGCATATATGAAATGTGCAGTAAAGCGTCTTTGTCAAAAATGAAGCCATGATTTAACAACCTCTGCCCCACCTGCCATAATTCCATCTTTGATGTCGTTAAAGTCATTTCTGATGGCTGCCTCTGATGGGAGCGTGAAGATGGGAGCACGCAGAACAAAGAGGAGGAAGGAACTGACAAGGGAATCGTTCAGCAAGACTCATCGATTCCCTAATCAACTTACTTTTGATTCCCATCTCTACTAATCAGGCTTTCCCAACAAAAGTACAATACCACTGGCTATAAATCAAGGGGAGAAATCAAACAAAGCTTTTTCAGCAGCATAGATATTTAAAGGACAGTCTGTCTTAATAAGAGAAATGTGCAACAACATGGGAGCTTTTCCCTTCAAAACAGTTTTGTCAAAGTTGATGTTATTGTGCTGCAAAATTCAACACAGGGAATGAACAATAATGAAAATAAATCATCAGAAGTGACGCTGCAGTCTTAAATGATCAATTTTTCCCTTCTTAACTTCATCCACCTTCATTACTTTGATCAAACTGTTTCAGCAGAGAGCTGCTGCTGTGGACCAGCTCAGTGCCCAGAGGAAAGGGATGAAAGTTATCGTTCTATTAGACTGAAGCTGAAATACGGTTCTTAAGAAGAAGAGCTGCATTAATGTTTTCATATCAGAGCATCATGACCGCTGGTCCACATCACAGAGCTCCTTCTAACCTGCTGCAGCCAAAGTCCAAGTCCTGACCTGAGCTCTGTGTTGGGACAGCATAGTGTAAAAAAAGCCCTAACCCACATCGGGGGTGCTGGTTTGGCAGAGTGCTAAGCAACCAGGCACGACCCATATACATGCTTCTGCAGGCCCGGGTTCAAATCCATCCAGCCTGTGGCCTGTTTGCAGAGTCCTCCCCACTCTCTCTCGCCCTTCACAAGCCTATCCACTGTCTCTCTCTCTCACATCAATAAAGGCACAAAGATGTCCAAACTCTTGCAAAATGAAACCCTTGATTTTTAAATGTACCCATGCAGTGATGAGAAGGTGCATCAACATGGTACATTTGTGTAATTTGACGATATTCCAGCTGATACATGGCTGATATGGTTGGCCGATATATTGGCTGTAAATATCTGCAAAAATTTCAGTATTGGCCGATG
Organism: Cetoscarus ocellatus; assembly: GCA_037902135.1. Lineage (NCBI taxonomy): Eukaryota > Metazoa > Chordata > Actinopteri > Labriformes > Labridae > Cetoscarus > Cetoscarus ocellatus. Next base: position 744,194 of record JBAMNC010001452.1, read on the forward strand.
CCGATACTTAACTTTTTAGGCTGATATCAAACCAATAATATTGTGCATCCCTAATCGTGACCTCACTCCCTGGTTGTGGAGTTCTGCCCGAAGAGTCCTCGATACAGTTCGCTGCGTGCCTCGTCGCTCATGGAGCTGTGGTCAATGGGAGCCATGAAGTTCACCAGTTTGCTGTGGACGTGGAATCGGACTTTGCGGCCCTTGCTGGCTTTGGTGTCCACCTTCTTCTTGATCTTGCTGCGGAGCTTCTGAATGGCCAGCCACTGCCTGCCCATGGCCACCTGGTCGTTGGGGTCTGCAGCGCTGGTCTTCCGCTCGATGAGCTCTCTCAGCAGCTGGTGGTAGAAGTCATCATCGTCGAAGATGTTTTCGTCCAGATCTTTGAGGTGGGAGTTAGCTTTCAGCTCATGCTCCGCCTCTTCTCCCTCAGTGACGGCGGTCTCTGGCATAAGAGGGACTTCCTGTTTCCCCAGGACCCTGTACTCGGAGCGGCGGGTTTGGGTTCTCCTCACCAGCCTCTCCTTGTCCATGAGCACCTGCTCCACCTGCGTGAGGATGCTCCTCTCAAAAGCTCCGAAGCCCTTGCTCGACTTGCCCATAGTTAGTCTGGTTTTGTCGTGCCACTTCTGCAGAGTGGCGTTACAGTAAGGCTGGAAAGTGGCAAAACGTTTGGCCATGAAGTCTGGATACTCTGCCATCTCCAGTTTACGTTTAGGTGGGCCACCGTCCTCAGCAGACCCTTCTTCATCATCGCTGTTGATCTCGTCACCTTCACCCTCAGCATCACGATGCTTCGGGTGTCTGCGCTCTGGTACAGCAGCTCGTCCTGCAGCTCCAGCAGGGATCTCTGAAGGGCCTTCAGAGCCTTGTGGGTGTTCTTCAGCTCCCCCGCCAGCTCGGATCCGCCTCTCGTCTTGAACTCTGGGAGAGCGTCCGGCTGGGGCAGCTGGTTGGCGGCCACCAGGGCTTTCTGGATTTTGATGCGACCTTCAAGGAGCTGGTCCCACAGAGCCAGCTGGTTCTTCACGGCCCTCCCCTTCTCCACCTCTTCGTCCACTTTGGCCTGGGAGAAGGTGTGGATGGCTCCGTCGTCATCATCTTCCATTTCGTCATCGTCGTCAGAGCCTTCATCTTCATCCAAGCCCTCTGATTCATCATCTTCCTCGCTCACACCTAGGTCGTCCATGCCCTCGGTGAGTTTGTGGAAGTCAACACTCTTCGGAGAGGTCATGTCTTCACCTTCGGTCTCCAGCTGTGCCTCACTGATATCCGATTCCTCCCCATGACCATCATCTTCATCCACAACTGATTCATCTTCTCCCTCCTCTTCTTCATTGCCCTCTTCCCCATCATCATCATCGTCATCATCATCATCTTCCTCTTCTCCAGATCCTTCATCATCCATCATCAGCTGTTTGCGGGACACAGCCTTCCCCACATACCGTCTGTCAGTGTCCAGCGGGGCTGTGACGTTCCTCCGCAAGGCACCGCTGCAGACTTCATCTTCATCATCGTCCTCGGTGAACTTCTCGATCACTTTGGCTCTGGTCGCTTCGTCCTCGTCGTCCTCAGGGTCGGTAAATTTGGGTAAAGGATTCAACAGATCCTCGAGCTGCTGAGAGAACGAGCCCGCCATTGGGAGACGTTTATAATGTCCACACGTGTGCGGGACAGCCGGGGATACTGCCTGAAACAGGAGGGGTGACGTCAGTAAAATGCGACAATTCTGAGCGCGCGTGCTCTGTGCCCTGCGTAGGGACTGGCAGGCAGCACCGTTCGTGCATTGGAAATGTTTGCCGTTTATTAAGCGATAAT